>CM065053.1:167148796-167678796 GCA_032883995.1 Coronaproctus castanopsis
AGATATATATATATATATATATATATATATATACATATATAGTGGCACCAAACAATTTAATATAAATGCAACATATTGAATAATTGTATCGTCCCTTCTTTGATATACATAGTCAACAACAAAACTGGATAAAGGTAAAATTGAATGCGATCAGAATGAAATAGGGGTTATAAGCTCTAGATCTGCTACGTTATAGATAAAAAAAAAGGTGCAGAACATTTTTGAGATCGGACGAACAAAATTTATACTCAATAGACAATGTAAGAGGATTGTTTAGAGAAAACTGAGAAAGTTGAGGAATTGCTCAGGATATAAGATTTCAGTTTTATCTTTAGTTAAATATTATAGTTATTTGTTTTAAGACAAATAAAAATGATAGAGTAATCAAATAATAGAATATAATCTAGTTTTAGTAAAAATTAACTAGTTAATAAATTTACTTACTTAAAATTATTCTACGTCATAAGCGTGAACGTGATTTATTAATGAAATATACTTAAGTAGTGTTCCATCAACACGAACTAGTGAACGTTTTGCATTCATTACATCGACCATTTTTTTTTTCATTCATTCGTTCATTAAGTGTTATCTCCGTATCGGAGGTAGGCGACTACTTACATACACATTTTGTTGTACAGTATAAGTAGCGTACAAGGCAATCATAACACGGCGTTAGCGTAGATAGACACACACACACACATTGTAATCGCTTTGTTGTCACGACATAATGCAGCCCATCGTGTTTTTGAGGTGTACTAAATTACTACTAGGGCGCATACGGTGTTGTGTGTGGTGTTTGCCAGTGCCTTCCACGCGATCATCTTAGGATTGTTAATATTCTGTTAAACAGTTTTAACAAACCGATCTAATACTCTTGGGTAAAGCATTTTATCAACTGCATAGGTAGTTGATCCTCACCCGGTGTTTTATTATTTCTTAACTTTTTTTTACATCTTTTTTTAATTCCCAAATTTCTATACCGAGTGCTGTTTCCGCTTCGATGTTATTTACCCCCGGCAGGCCTCGTCGGACTATCATATAACTCACTAATATAGCCTACTTACGTATACGATTAAATGACTATTACTGGGAAACCGTGTAGAATTGATCATATTTAAAACCAAACAAACATATAAATCAATTTTAAAATAACGTAGAAAGTTAAATAATTACCTATAATTGTCATAAAATAGTAGTCAAAAATCAATATTAATGAACAAAGTTAAATATAATATTAATTCGAGTATTGAGACATGATAAGGTTTGCCGATGATAACGCTATAGTCGCGGAAAGTGAAAAACATGTGGAAAGGTATTTCAATAAAATGGAAAACGTATTGAAGTACAAATACAAAATGAAACTGAACATATACAAAAAAAAGAATCATGCGAAAAATCTGAAATAATAAAACCCGCACGTATCAAAATCAATTGAGTAAAAATAAAAATTTCCATACCCGGGAAGTATTGTCACCCAGGATGAAAGGAGTAACAAGGACGTACGAGAGAGGATAATACAGGCGAAGACAGCATTGACAAAAAAGAAATCAATTTTGACCTCACAGTCAATTCCGATAGACAAAAGGAAAAGATTCGTGGAATGTTTTGTCGTGAACCGTTGCATTGTATTGATGCGAACATATTATCAACTGCAGACAAACAAAATCTGAATGCATTCTAAATGTGTGTTAAAAATCGAATGGACTGATAAAATCTCTAGTGAAGAGGTGCTACAGAGAGCCGCGTCAAAGAGACAATTGTTACGCACAGTTGCTGCAAGAAGAGATCGATCGATCGAACATGTATTAACGACTCTCTCTCACAAAAACGATGATAGAAGGAGAAATGTAAACCTAATAGGAAGACCTTGCAGGATGTATATGTCGCAAATTATAGAAGACACGAAATTAAGGCCGGCAGAAAGGAGGAACGAATGGCATTAAAAAACGAATCTTCGGATTAATGACAAATGATAATGATGATTAATAATATTAATTGCAAAATATTAACCATTTCAGTCACACAACGTCCGCTGTATGAAATTTCGATGCTAACGAAATTTTTTATTTTCTGGTTGACGTGAAATGTCTCAGTTTTTAAACAAAATACTTGTAAACTCGACTCCTTACACATATACAGGAAGCATGTAAATGAAAAGATAAACAATTCGACTATCGAAATATCATTACGGAGGTTTTTCTAACGTATTTTGCATAGTTTAATGAAATATTTAGTAACTAAATTCCTTCCCTACTAAAACTTTACTCCTTATCGCAATTAATAAATCACTTTATATATATATTTATATATATATATATATATATATATATTTATATATATATAATATATATTTATATATATTATATATTTATAATATATATTTATATATATTATATATTTATAATATATATTTATATATATTATATATTTATAATATATATTTATATATATTATATATTTATAATATATATTTATATATATTATATATTTATAATATATATATATATATATTTATATATATATAATATATATTTATATATATTATATATTTATAATATATATAGGATAATAATGACAGTATAACAGTTCGTATACTTACATATTAACCAAACTGACCGTATATTCTAGCTGATTATTATTAGACGATGAATCAATAGAGGAAAATAAAATCCAAATAACAAAACCAATCGAACAGAAACGCATCTTCGAAATTATCGAAACGATGAAAATACCAGTCGGTACGTTTACAATATATATATATAATTAATACTATTATTATTTAAACGAAACGATTTCAATGTAATTATTTAATTATATATATGTATATATTTAAGTACCGAAAATTTTTAGTATATATTTTTTTCCAAACTGATGGCCGTCCACAATATTTCGAAAAAGTTCCAACATATTTTTCAAAAATAGAAAAAAAAATTATAATTAATACGAATAAATAATAGATGTAGAAATTTAAACAACGGTTAAATAAGTAAAACGCGTATATTTGTCGTCTAGCACCGGTCCGATCAACTGCGACTAGCTAGAATGTTCTCGAATGTAACCAACGACCAACGAACGTTATTACCAATGATAAGTTCTAACACGCTTACCGTTCTAACAACCAAAATGTCCCTTACGATTGTAAAACTTTAACACTTGATTTTATTTATCGGTTCCAGGATGATTTTTTTCTTTTTGAACGGGGGCGTCATTATTGTTATATATATATATATATATAATATATATATATATATATATATTATGGCGTGTTAATAATTAGGGGCATTGTAGAAATTTATTATAAATAAGAAAAATAAGAATAAAAATAAATAAAATAAGTTTTGGAAAATAATACAGGTTAGCGAAGGTTATAGGCTCGTGCGAGACGTATTAGTATAGATATATATATATCGATATTATCCGTCTATTAAGTTACAAGTAGAACATAATAGTAATGATCAATCCCAGATTAAAGGAGAAATTTCACGAAACAAGTCGCACGTGGAGCCAGCAACCGATAATCGCGGTTTTATGTATATATATATATATATATATATATATATATATATATATATATATGTATATGTATGTATGTATAAGATACATGTGCCGTATAAAGATAAGCGAATATGGTTAATATGATAATCGGTATCGTATTGCATTGTATTGTATATTTTATTTAATTTAAAGACGCTCGACATCTTGGTCATTTGCGTCTGCTATAACTTAAATAATTAAATACAACGGAAAAGTAAATCTATATCTTATGGAATACATTTATACATGTTGTAAAAGAAGAGATGGTACCTTTGTCGGAAAAGTTGTAGATCGATCGAACTGCTCGTACGGAAAGAGATCGAGCGGGGATTAATAACGAGAATAATTGCTTGTTTTTAATAATAATAATTATCATATAATAAATTCGTCCGCGCTGTTAAAATAAAAGTAACGAATATAATTTGGAGATAGCAAAACAATTACACGATAAAAGAGCGGAACATCGGATACATCATCAGGATCAGGAAGCTGTAATCGATCTCACCGGTGGTACCACCCGGTTACGCTATTTTATATTTTGTAAATTGTATGTGAATGAATTTTGTGTATTTTTGTAAATTTGTATTCTATTCAAACGTAAATATTTAATTGTGAATTGTTTTTATGTCATGTAAAATAAAACTAGAATAACGATAAGAATTAAAAAATAAAATAATACAAAATTTGAAACTAATACTAGTCATTCAGTAGCGTAACTGTGGATTGTTGGCTTCACGCAGAGAGATTTAGTTTCCTGTGAATATCAAACAAATTGAGTCTAATCTCGTAAAATATATTAAAAATTAACTTAGTAATAATAAATTTGCACAGTATTCTGTGCTGGCGACCGCGACTTTCTGGTACATTACCAGAGAGAGAGAATAGTTCAAATATATCTCTACCTACGAGAGGATTTAAGAGAACGTTGTAAATTGTCATCGAGAACAGAGTATTTGTGCTTCGCTCTCTTAGGTGGAACATTATTATATATATATATATGTGTGTGTGTGTGTGTATGCACATATGTAGATAGAGCGAAGACATTTTTAATCGAATTGATATAAGGAATTTAAAATAATAACACATTTCCAAATGATATATTCGAATTTATTAACGAGTAGATGTCTTACTTACGTTACATATTTTATTTTTAACTGGTTGTAGTGATAAAAATGGAGTTGTTAATTAATCTAAGTTTTTCAAAAGGAAAAAAATATTTCGTACGGCATAAAAAATTATTGTACTATTATATGTGTTCGAGATATAAAACTGCGGTGTAATGTAATAATAATAATAATAATAATAAAATCAATCAAATCAATCAAATCAAATCAAATATATTTAAGATATTTTCAAACATGTTTACAATGTAAATGCTGTAACCAACACAAATTAAACAAAATAATATAATAATAATAATATTTTATAACATTTACATAACATTTATAGTCGAAGAAACCGTTATGCGCACAGGTGCGCTTGTATCGGGTGGTTATTAATAAATTAACCGAAAACTTGTAGAACGCACAGGATGCAGAATATGTACAAACTTACTAGATACTGCAAACATAAACGTGACGATGACATAGCAGTATAAAAAATAACGCAAAATAAAATATTCGAAATTATAAACATTATTCACATACACACATACATACCCATAATAATAATAATAGCAAAAATAACAATAAGAATCACTACGAAATTATTATATTTTTTTTTTTGGTTCCACGTGCCAGAAGTAAAACTGGCCAGGCCAATATATATTTATTTAACTGTGCTATAAATGCGTAATATCACTGTGTGTAACTGCGATGTAATGTAATAGATAATAATAATAATAATAATATGAACAACGAAAAACAAGTTAAAAACAGTAAAATTTTTTCTTTATCACAAACTTTTCGGCAGTTAGGGCATTATCAAGTGAATATTTAAGAAGAAAAAAATATAAAATTAAGGATACTAATTTCAGATTACAATTCACAAAAATCCGCAAAATGAAGAACATTATTAACAAAACAATCGTTTTATTTCATTTTTCTAATTTTTCTGAATTGTAATCTTAATTTTATATTTTTTTTAATCTTTTTTAAATGCTCACTTTATAACGGCCTAACAGCCGAAAAGCTTTTTGTGATTTATATTAAAGAAAAGTTTTTTAGTGATTTTAACTTGTTTTTTGTTGTTTATTTGATTAAAAAATCACTTCATTCCACAGTTTTCAAATAATAATAATATTAATAATAATAAGAATTATCTAGTAGGAAATTACACGTGATTCCCCGTGCCACTAAAATTCACCAAGCAAATATAATTATTTAACTGTATAATGAATGCCTAATATCATTTTGTGTAAAAAACAAATAATCATAATTAAAAAAACGCAACAATAATGATAATAAATCGTATACGTAAATTAGGTGAAAAGACCAGCTGGGTGTGAAGAGATATTGTAATGTATAAACTAACAACATAGTCGTACTAAGCGGTATTTTTGTAAATAGTAGCAATTAACGCATATCTTAAAAATTAAATATAATATATATCTAAAAAAAATAAAATAAACAAATATTTATGAACATATAAAATTGCATATACTAAATGTCCACAAGCTGGTTTCAGGACTAGGAGTTTGAAAACAATTCGATTAGGGTATTGCAATTAAAAATCGTACAGTTATTTGGACGCTAAATATTTCTAAACTTATTATTCTCGTAATATTATCTATATAGGTTATTCGGTTACATTATATCTGTAAATGGGATTGAAGAAATTTATAATATACGAAGAGAAACCTTATGTCGTACTAAAGGCTATACATGCAGGATAGCCTGAGCTAATTTTATTCGGGTAAATACTCGCAATGCAACTATTATATAACGCGGAACAATTAATAAACAATTTTTTCACATGTAGCAGTCAAATATAATAATTACGGAATTAGTAAAAAACGAAATAAATGGAGCAAGGGAAATTAAACGAACCGTTATCACTATCCTGCATAAACCGTGCAACTTAAAGCGGAAGGCATCGAACATTGAACCATCAGAAGTAGCAGCAAAGAAAGAAAAGTGGAAAGTAACTCATGACAACCGCCACTCACTTTATATGGCATTTAATCTAAACACAGTTTTCTGAGGACAACTGAGGAACCAAGGAATCTAGATAGCACTGTAATATTTGCGGGTTGAAATACCGATGAAAGACGGGTGTAGTGATTGAACCGCCAGCTGGTGGTTGACTCAAAATGGTCAGTATGAATATAATGAAATTCAGAATAACGGTACGAAATTAAACTCTGTTAAACTGTATGATGATATTAACTGAATCAGATAGAAAAATCAATATTACTAAACACCGCCACGAATACGCGGACCCCTTCCTTAATTATAGAACGCAGGAAGTTTTTAATGCTTGTTAAGAATGTTAAATACAATACATTTAGCCAGCTAATCCTAATGAAATGATTCTATTAGAAAAATTTCCTATTTTATCTCGGAATTATTTCAAATTAAACATAGATTTTTATAGTCACTACCGGCAGCCATAAGCTACTTTCGCATGCTAATATATATTTTTTTTGTATGTATGTACACATTGCGTCTCATAAGTTCTGGGACTGGTGCTCGAAACTAATTTAGGAACTTGTTTCTACATCTGTTTTCTACAGGTGGTTAAATTTTTAAAGATTTCGGAAGATTAGTTTCAATTTAGTGTTACTTTATGCGACATATAGTTGGCTACGTGCGTCATGGTTGAAAATCACGAACAACGTACCGCGATTAAATTTTGTTTTAAAGCTGGAAAAAATGCGACGGAAACGTATGATATGTTAAAATTAGTCTATGGTGAGTCTGTAGTAGGTCGTACTACGGCATTTCGATAGTTTAGTCCGTTTGTGTCGGGTAGGGAGTTCGATTAGGACGAGGAGAGGAGCGGGCGGCCTTGCACCACGAAAACGTCTGACAACATCGCTCGTGTCGCCGCTGTGTTGAACGAACATCGAACAGCTGGCTGTAGGTTGGTGGCAGACCTCGCTGGTATTCCGAAAACAGTTGTTCAACGAATTATAACGAACGATTTAAAGAAGAGAAAGCTGTGCGCGTGCTTTGTTCCACATTCGCTGACAGACGACCAAAAGCAGCAGCGAGTTTCTCATGCCGTGCAGAGGTCATGTCCTTAAAATGATCGAAAAAGATCCAAATTTTCTTCAGAAAATAATAATCACGGGTGACGAGAGTTGGTGTTTTGCATATGACCCACAAACAAAACGTCAAAGTGCGGAATGGTGCGGCAAAGATTCGCCGCAACCTAAGAAACTTCGTTTTCAAAAATTGAAAATCAGGGTGATGTGTTGACAGTTTTTATTCAAAATGTATTATCCATAAAGAATTTGTTCCTCGGGCCACCACTGTAAATGCCGCATTCCATAATGATGTTTTGGATTGCCTGTGTAAAAGAATCACACGCGTCAGGCCGGAATTGTGGAATGATAGTTCGTTTTTCTTGCTGCGCGATAATGCGCCGGCGCACATAGCCGAACTCAACGTCTAGTTTTTGGCCAAAAAAATTGTTCTAGTGCTTCGCCACCCCATACTCACCAGATAAATCATTTTTCCTCGTTTGTAGAGATTGAAGCAGCTGTAACCAGCCGACTAAAGGCGATCGAAGCCGAGGCGTTTTCTAAGGGCTTAAACAAGTTGAAAGATCGCGCTATTAGTTGTATTAAATCTAAGGGAGACTACTTGGAATAAAAATCGTCTTGGAAAAAATTTTTTAATTTTTTGTGGGCTTGGGAGCAGCAATCCCAGAACTTATGGGACGCACAGTGTGTATATATATGTGTGACTTTTCAGGAGGGGCAAATATATTTGAAAATATGTACCAAGTTTTTTTTATTAATACTTTATTATTCAAATTAATGTTTTACAGTTTGTTTCATTTACAAAACTGTGCCACCAGTTTACGCTTAATCATTGTACCATTCCCCTTTCAATACTTTATAACATATGATAATATAACATCCACTTGTATGCTCACATTTTCGCGAACTGTGCACCAGTTTATATTTTATTTTTCATTATATATATATATATATATATATATATATATATATATATATATATATATATATATATATATATACTTATGTATTTAACAATTTAGTAACATGAATGTGTACATACAAGTACTTATAACTGTTGTATGAGATAATATTAATAGTATAATTTACGTGTACTAGATGTACACTTGTAAATAGATAAAACCCAAGCTTTCTACGCCCTGTGATTTTATATCTACGTAATACATTGGGGATTAAGCAGTAGGTACGTCGTCCAGTATTGTCCTCTTCCCAACTTTTTTTTGACACACTTATAAATAGTGTATAAGTTATGCTGAGTACTAATGTTCTTAAAAGCAATAATTGTAAATAGAAAAAAAAAACTACATGAAAATATTTTGTGTGCCAGTCTGCAGGGAGTGTTTACTCTAGGATAAACGTAGTCCTATTAGGCATTGATTTGTGTGTCTGTGTAATTCAGCTTTCAAAGAGTGCATTCTAACAATTAAGTTATTTAACTTAATTTCAGTGACAGTTGTTTATTTACTATAATATAAATTTTTCTATTTTTCTCACCCTCCCTTTTTATCTTCTTTTTCCACTATGTTCTTTTCTCTTCTTTTTTTTTTTAGCTTTCAGAAAGCTGTGGGTTCGACGTAAAAATAGCTTTAAGTGCTAAAGTAAAATTATTTGATTCTTCAGTATAAAAATTATCCGGAAAGACCTAGAATAAAAAGTAACTAGCTAGACGTTGACTCGGTGTAGTTTCTTGAAATGAAGAAAGTTCGCATTAAGAACAAAATATCTATTCCGGATTATTTCATATTATCTTACAGATCACATCTAACCGAATGAAAAATAAAAATATCATTATTACACTTCGTTATTGCTGTTTATAAATTTTAGTTTTATACACGATGAAAAATGGAGTTATCGTCACGCACTGTACCAACGAACACGTAAATTTCACATTAGGTTTGATACATATACATATATATATATATATATATATATATATATATATATATATATATATATATATATATATATAAATATATATCTATAAATATATATATATATACCTATATAATCGTCGTATTGCTCGTTGCCGGGGTTTATTTTTACGTACAAAATGGGTTAGCATTCAAGGCACTAATTATATGCAATGAAGGTGCGCTCGCATACGATGTTAGACGGAATGGGGTGCTACTGCCATCTCCGTGATAATTAATAATTACATAATTAAGAAAAACTTTCTATGTCACGAGTTGGTTTCGAACCGTTGAGATCGTCAAGTTAACAGTCGGACACTCTGGCAACTACCCCACAGCAACAATATATATATATATATATATATATATATATATATATATATATATATATATATATATATATATATGTATATATATATATATATATTTAAGCGCGTTAATTGCATCATATGTATGGAGAATATAATTTTCGATTTTGCGGTCGGTTGAGCAATTAATCCACGACAGATAAAAATCTTTCGCAAACGATATCTTTAATAATTCCCTATTTCTAGATAACGTTCAAAGAAACATTATGGCGTTACTTATGTTTACGTTCATTTAACTGTTACCATAAGTCCAAAAATAAGTAAGGAGCAGAAAATTACTTCTGCACGCGACAAGACGTTAATACAAAAAGCCGATTAATATTCAGTCAGTTTTGACGGATTTGAATTAGCGCACGATTCGAAGTAGCGCACGAAAATCGGCGTTCTAATTTTTCAAAAAAAGAAATTAACAAATGGAAAGAACGAATATAACCGATATGAAATAGAAAAAACAAAAGGAAAAGATAAAATAATAATAATAATAATAATGACGACGGACGGTAAAATAGTTCTCGTCGGTGTCGAAATTTTAATTTTATCGTGAAAATTTTGTCAGGAATTAATACATTTCTTCTTAAAATATAAATTACTTTAATAAATATTCAAAATACTGAATGACCATCTTGAGTTGATAAGAAATACGTATCACTCATATACAGGTATATTGTTATCCGGTAACATATTCTTAGAAAATGTTGATTTCATTTTGTCAATATAATTACAATGCGTATACACTCTGATAAATATTGATCTACACTTATAGATATATTTCATTCCATCAGTAAATCGTAACAATATGTACAGTGGACTCCCGTTTATCCGTGGTATTGGGTGGCGTGCCAATCGCGGATAATCCGAAAAATTTTCAAAAGGTCAACAAAACAATTCAAATCAAGGGCAAAAAGTTGATTTATTATGTACATGCATACATATCATGCAATTTATAAAGTAAAGAAGGTTTTAAAAGTTACCCCTGTAGATTTCAGAAAAAAATCTGTCGCGAATTTTTGTTTTTTCGAAATCAAACACCTTTTCTTTACTTGAGATTGAAGTTTTTTTAGTACCATTTTATTACAGAGCGCAGCATCGTCTTGTTCCTCCAGATATTGGATAAGTCCTTCAATGCGTGTTAGAGCTGCGTCGTGGTTTACTTGTGTCTTCTTCGTCTTATCCTCTTCTTCTTCCTCACTCTCCAAAACCCTACCTGATGCTCTGTCAACAATATTTGCTTCGTCGGCGTCACTTCCTCCTATCAAATTAGCTAAATCACAAGTAGAAACTTCTTCTTTTTCTTCTATAGATTTTTGTAAAGTATTTTCACACATTAGGTAAAATTTTCCTCCAGGACTTTACTAATGTAGATTGTTTAACTGACTCCCAAGCAGTATTTATATCATAAATGCTGTCAAGAATCGTGTAATCTTTCCAGAAACTGTGAAGATCATTTCCATCTTCAATCCTTTTTTTTCAGTAAGTTTGTTCTATACTTTTTTTCCATTAACGCAATTACACCCTGGTCCATTAGTTGGATAAGAGCAGTGACATTGGGAGGCAAAAACTTTACGATGAAATTTCTATTTTCCGATTTTAAAACGTTTTCCCCTGGGTGAGATGGGACATTGTCAATCAGCAGTAGAGCTTTCTCTGGTAAATTCTTTGACTTCAGATGTTCTTTGACTTGAGGAATTAATTTTTTTCAAACCACTCTTTAAATACTTGCTGGTCCATCTAGCCGTTCTGTTTTCAAATCTTGTCCTATTAAAGGAACTCGGTTTTCTTGATTTACCAATCACTACCAATTTTAATTTGTGAGAGCCTGATGCATTGCTGCACGTCATTGTAGTCATTCGCTCTTTACTGGACTTATGTCCTGGAGCATGCCGCTCGCTCTCAAAGGTCAATGTTCGCGTCGGCAAACATTTCCAGAACAGTCCCGACTAATCAGCGTTGTACACTTGATCGTATGAAATTTCCTCTGATTGGAAAAACTCTTCAAAATTGGTCTTGAGATTTTCCGCTGCCTGTATGTCGCCACTTAATTTCTCGCCGTAAAGTCCAATCTCTCTTATCCCGTGGCGCTGTTTGAACCTTGTTAACCAACCTGATGGTTGCGTCAAATGTTCCTTCCAAACCTAGCATCTGAAAAAAAAACTGTTTTCCTTTTGCAGCAATAATAGGCCATGAAACAGGAGTTCCTTCACTTCTCAATTGACTTACCCATTCTAAAAGTGCCGCGTCTAATTCTTCATAACTGCTCTTTTTCATGGTTTTTCTTTTTTTTCATCGACGAGGAGTTGTCTGATGTGGATGCAAATTGAATTTATCTTTTTGTTTTAAAACGTTTCTAACAGCGTATTCTCCTATTCCATACTGCAAGCTAATTTGCTTTTTCGAAGCGCCATTTTCAATTTGTTTTATTAATTCTAGTTAAAAACCACTTTTTTCCTTTTATCAGTCATTGTAAAATAAAATAAAATCACGAATCACGAAACAAGCACGCTTTTATAATAAATTTGGCAAAACTAAAACCACGATTCACTAAACAAACGAGCTAAAAAATAAGACGAGAGTGCGGTTCTGAGGGTTACAGACTTCCGATAACGATGACTAATACACTTAAGTAAACAAACGTTTTTTCGTTCGCGTTTTTTCTCTAGAACAAAACAAAATCAATCCTAGAAAGACCGCGGATAATCCGCAAAGTGGATAATCCGCCGGCGGATAATCGAGAGTTTACTGTATACGAATAAAATGAGTATAATTAATTTGCACGCGCCGGTACGCATAAAAATTATACTAGCCAAATTTATAGTTTGGGAGCATTATTATCGTCCACACATTCTCCGATCTGGTTTGACTACTATGCATTTCATTCTACTGCTCGGAAGTGCGTTGATACCGAAGTAATCTTATTTAAAATGGCATTATTCGACATCTAATTTGTGTATTACGGTATTCGTCGGCTAAACAGACATTACACATTCGCGTTTCTATTAAATTGACAAATTATTTAATTTTAATTTTTTATAATATGGAATATAGTGATTTTTTTATAAAAATCAATTTAAAAAATTAGTCAAATCACTAACATTTATTTTCTTGTGAAAAGTACAAAGCTTTTCGGCATTTACGCCATTATCAAGTGAACAAATGTTTTTTCAAAAAAATCATAATTTTACAAGTATAAATTAAAAATAATTACTTAAACATATTTAATGGTGACGGTGAAATTCCATAATATGTTATTCTTCTTGTCTGTTCTGTAATTAATTTATTTTTGAAATTGTTGAAATTGAATATATTAATATCGATATATTTGTTTACTTGATTTGTTTTTTTTATTTTTTTTCTCGATATTGTTTTCTGGATTCTGCAAAAGTTGTATACTGATGGAATTTTAAATTTTCATTTACTGTCGCAATTTATGATATCCAAAAGTAAAATATAAAATATAAAAAAACATACAAACACAAAATTTTTTTAAAAAACACAATTTTACAAGTCAAATGAAAAATAAATATTTGAAAAATCTGTATTAATAGCAATATTAATATATATATATATATATATATATATATATATATATATATATATATATATACACATATATACACGGTTGCTTAAATGCCTAGTTATTTACAAAATTAATCACACAAACTACTTTAATCAGGTAAACATTACACATTCACGTTTCTATTAAATTGACAAATTATTTAATACCATTCGAATAGCAATATAAGATACTTATAACTTTATTCCGCGCGTTTTAAAAATTATTGTAATATTTCGGCGTGAGCTTATAAATTTTTGTAGTGAACAACTATTTGTTTTTGTGTAATATTTAAACAAGAATATATACTGTGTCTGGGTTTTTTAATATCGGCCGAGAAAGTTTAAAAATGTATTTAAAGGATATGGTCATTATAATTATTGAAAAAAACCGATATCTGATAGAAACAGTTATTTTCATGAAATATTTTAACAAGAACGTACTCGTTATTATTATTATTATTATTGAAAAAAGCCAAACAGAACCAGAAATATAAAGTAACGCGTGCTATTAGATAAAATCGATAAAAATGAAACAAAGCACGTGTGTAAGATGTGTCACATATTTTTTATCTGAAATTTTTTCAGAAACATTTATTATTGAGAAGTAAATATTTCATTTCAGAAAATAAATTTATAATTTATACATGATAAAATAACGATTTGATAGCAAACTTGTTGCTTATCATTAATAAACAGTAAGACGACGAGATAATCAGTACTTATCCTTTTCATTGACCTTAACGAGATCATTAATTTTTATAGACTTATTACACGCTTCAGTAGAAAGACTTAAATAAATACCGAATATAATCTTACCTTTCGTACCGTCCGTTAAAGTGGACAAAATTTCTTTATCTTTTTCGGAAGTAGCTTGATTAATACATATCATCTGACAGCGACGGCATTCTTCTTGGATCTATATTTTTAATTAATTAAATAATATAATTTATTTACCGAATAAGTTATTTTTCTAATCGTTAATTTCACGTTTTACATCCATCTTCAATTGACGCTTATTTTAAAATTTTATAAGACGCAATTTATAATTTGACGATGACTATAGTAAAATTATATTTGAAAAATTAGTCAACTTTAATCACGTAAACGAATTCGGTCGACCGTAGAAATTATTAAGTAAATTATATCCCAAATGAAGCCCAATATTTCAAAAAAACCGACTAATCTAACCTCGATTATGTCATACACGCTTTCCGGCTCATATTTACCACGGAAGGAACAATTAAATAGGTGATCCACGATCTTCTTTCCCCGCAGTAGCGTTTGTCGTACCACACTTTTTTTTAAATTATAGCTACACCACTTCTTAGTCTGTTCGATGTTTTCCAAAGGATGTACTTTATTTACCACTAAGCCAGCGATTCCATTTTCCTTCTTGCCGACTCTATTCTATTCCATGTTTGATGTTTTGCAAAGTTCGCGGTGCTTTCCAGTTCTTAGAAAATCATGTCTAGAATTTTATCGCGGTTATTCTAATTCGTCATATTCGTGAAATCGTTGGTTCAACTTTTACAGCTTCTAAGTCGCGGTATACCGTAAATTAATCCGAACTGTAAGCGTGTTTTTGAAAATTACACGAACTACCGATTTAAATTTTATTTATTATCGGCGTAATTACGAGTAGAAGAAAAACCATTAAAAGATTAAGGAACACATTTGAAGCGTACACCTGCGTGACTCCGAAACTGGGACCATAAATAAAGGAAGACAAAAACAATTGGAAGCGTTCGAAATATGGCGTTATAGAAAAATATAAAAACTTAAACGTACAGACGAAATAAAAAATACGCGCGTACTCCGAAGCATCAATGAAAAAAAAAAGATGCTTAATGAATATAATAAGAGATAGATTAGGCTGGACTGCACATATATTTATAAATAACGGATATCTGATAACAGTAACAATAACAAGAAGAAGACCACGGCGAAAATTCACTATCTAGATAATAGAGGATAGAAGTGCAGTATCAATAATTGAAAGGGAAGAGCGTTAAGGTGTTATGCATTTCTGATTGACAAAAATCGAGAAATACAAGAAGAGAACATTATAAGACGCTTAGAAACATTCACGAAATAAACAAAGAACAACATTTCCGAATTAACACTTTCAGTTAATAAATTTTATACAGAGCGTTTGTTATGGAATATTGCTTTTTAGAAGATTCCAGACAATTTCGAATGAGTTTATATAATTATTATTAGAATTGGAGAAATTTCGTGGTCAAAATGTAAAATTTTGTTAGCATTAAAATTTCGTATGCAGAACATCGAGACTGAAAAAGTTCGAAAAAATTAAGCCCGCAAAAAAATATTCTTCAACATGTTGTATTATCCCTCAGGCTTATTTTACAACTACGAGCTTGCTCATTCGAAACCAAATAATATTATAAACAGGATAACCTTAATACATTGGATGATAAACCCCCGTGAATCTTACAAATATTATCGAAAATCTTCAAAAAGTTTACGTTACGAAAATTATTAAAAATATTATCCCCCCCTATTTATCGATGAAGTTGCTTTAACACAGAACAAATTCGTTCGGATTAATTAGAAATAATAAACGGGAAAATATGAAAACAGATAAAAAGTTCCGTTTACTTTGAAAGATGCAGAACCGATGGTAACGTTTTTCCACGACATTTCAGCAAGCGGTTCCACATTACCGGATATTACAAAATTTGGCCTAAAACGTCGCATTACACTATCCTAGGTAAAAATCAACAATAATAAAATTTTGTAAAAAAACAAGTACACGCATGTACGCATCTGATTATTTGACATATGACGTCACATTTAATTCGTTCAATCAATATACAAATCATTGGTATTGTACGCAATAAAAATATATCATTCTCGTTTTTATAACACTCGTCGAGTAAATATTCCTACATATTAGAAAAATACGTTGTTAGGCGAATGATTGACGAAATATATATTAATACTTTAATTTTTAAAAAACACAAGTAATAAATAAATAAATACTTCTAATATTATTATGTCGTGGAAGGCAATGGCAAACCACAATGAACAAAATCATATGCGCGCTAGTAATAATATACTACAAAAACACGAGAGGGGCTGCATATCAGTTTTCCGTGGTGTGTGTATGTTTAACTACACTAGGCGCGCCATATTATAATTACCTTGTACACTACTTACACTGCACATCAAAATACGTATAGTTAAGTAGTCGTCTACCTCCGACGACTGTACTTAATGATATATACTTTGAACAAAACAAATAAAACAAGGATAAA
Organism: Coronaproctus castanopsis; assembly: GCA_032883995.1. Taxonomy (NCBI): domain Eukaryota; kingdom Metazoa; phylum Arthropoda; class Insecta; order Hemiptera; family Monophlebidae; genus Coronaproctus; species Coronaproctus castanopsis. The sequence goes on from CM065053.1 coordinate 167,165,586, forward strand.
AATTAATAATTTAAATTACCTGGGTGAGGTTAATATACGGATAATCTTGTAATAATCCTGCTAACCAAGAAACGCTGGATTCGGTAACTAGTAATACTTGCCCATCATCCGTAAATTTCAGCAGAATATCTAATAGCAACGTAATGTAATTATAGATTAGAAACCAATACGAGGGTCGAAGTAAACACATTTATCTCGTTTGTTCTATTATTGATTTTATAGAGCGAATACTCGAGTCACCAATTAGGAGACGTTTAATCAAAAGTTAATCGTAATGTCTCGTTTTGCCAAGATTTCACTGATCATATGGAAGGAAGAATAAAATTTAATTCAATCATAAGACAGTTCTTACTAGGAATTCGATTACAAGAAAAAATAAAATCAGAAAAAATGAGAGGGGGTTGTTCGAAGATATCGGTGAATGAATAGCGAGGAATAAATGGCCATGGGCTGGACATATTAGTAATGTGGTGATGGACAAAAGAGCTGGTGGTATGGAGACCATATGGAGGAAAACGAAGCCAAAGAAGACTAAACAGAAGATGGACGGACGACATTGGGAACTAAGTGGCTACGGAAAACGCAAGATAGAAGAGGATGTAAATTATTAAGGAATCCTACATCGGTACAATGATGTAATCAAAGAAGAAGAATATATATATATATATATATATATTTTAACCTATATCGGTCCACTGCTGGACGTAGGTCTCCTCAATCAATACATAGAAAGCGGGCCAGGTAAATTGGAAGATACCAACAACACGCACCACACTAAGCCGGCGGTCACCCATACCATAATTCAAAATATAAAATTGTATCAGGAGTATAAATAATACTTAATTTTTTTCTTCGAAGTTTTTAAAAACATTTAGAATCATTTTTATACAGGTTTTAATAAGATTTAATATTTTAAGAAAAAAGAATTTTTAAATTTTTCTTAACCCCCTTACATATCCAGTTAGACAAAAAAAAAAAAAAAAAGGTTAAGTTGTAACGACACAAACTGATCAAAATGATTTAATATTTGTAATTAACGTATTACAGAAAAAAACGTTGCATATTAAATGAATTTACTCTTAGTATTTCTTCTCTGGGTCTTAAAGTCCCTCACTAATCTCAAGCCGGGAATGTCTATATAGTCCGATAACCAATCAGCTATTTCGTCGCCACAATCAGCGGCTAGCACGTTATGAGCCCATAGTTTATTTTCAGTTATACGAATATTTTCTGCTGATGTTTCATCGATGTCCAAAGGTACACTAATTTCGGAGCCTACTATATCTGTAAAAATTGTCAATTGTAAAGTAGAACATTAATTTACGCGGCTATTTTCTTTCTTAAACCTATTTTGCTTCGCTATTCATTAACAGATGAGCGATTACATGCATCGATAATATAAAATTTAAATGTCTAAAAATAAATGATTATCGAAATTAAAACAAATAAAATTTTCATTAATTTATTTTAGTCGCGTGCGACGTAAATAACGAAATTATAAAAGCAAAAATGCGTGTAATAAAAAATAATTATCGAAACATTTGCTAAATAGCTACTTAAAATTGTTACGATATCTTTCAGTCAGTATTTCTTTGTTCTTCTGATTAGTATGACTAATTATCAAGTTTTGGAAGAAAGCCTAAAAATATCACCGTTACTAAAGCATCTCGCTACATAAGTATAGTTTCCATTTACTTACTTCAAAATTTTCAGACAAAACTTAAGAGAAAATCACCGCCGTATGAAATAATTTACTTTTTAAATAAAATCGGATGTTATTTTAAAACGTGCTTTACATAAAGTAAGTTTCATGAAATAACAACAAATGGAATTTTTATAAATACAGTTAAACATTTTGCCTATCTGGTTACTCCGGATGAAACTGTAAAAATAAACAGCATAAAAAATAAAAACGAAGTTTTTAAAACATACACGTCACAATGAAAATAATAACAAAAATATTAATAAGAAAAAGATATTTTTATCTGAATATAAAAATGAATGTAGTTTGTTGCGAACCATTTCCAGTTACAGCGTCCTCTATATGACACGGAAACATTCAATGATAAAAAATTGTTTATTTTCACCGTAAGGACACCATTCAGTTGTTTTTGACAAGTCCAATCGACAGCTCATTCAAGATCGACAAAACACAATTATTCGAATTATTTTAGATTCCTATCATTACTCCCGTAAAGATGGAATCCGTTGTTATTTCAGAGTAAAGTTTGTATCGGAAATAACGCATAATTTCGTACACGAACGAACGCCCTTTGCATCCACATCTCAATATGGAGGTCAAACAGCTGTTAGATACTGATAATGACACTACCGCCGTTAGGAGCGACTGAAACCATATAACTTGGTCTAGTTTTGTCAAATATTTAACATCTATAACGTGTCTTCATACCCATTTCTTATGTGTTCATCACTATCATGTACACGTTAGCTGTAAGTATATCATCATCGTCGTCGTGTTCGTGACAAGTGTACGATTATTTTTAGGTACAAAATGAGCTAGCATTGACTCTATTCATATGCGACGCAGATGCGCGTGAATATGATGTCATACGGAGTGGGGTGCCACTGCTTCTACGTGATAATTAAGAATTAAATAATGATGAAAACTTTCTATGTCGCGCGTTGAACCCCCCGACCGTCGAGTTGACAGTCGAGCACTCTAGCAACTACGCCACCGCGACATTATTGTAAGTATATATGCTACCTTAATAATTGTAATAATTAAGCACGGACTTAAGGACTGCGTCAGTTTAATATCCTATAGGTTATTTTTTTTTAAATTAAATTAAAAAAAAAACACCTCGAGTCATTTTCTTTAATGATTTCGTACACCAAAATGTAGTACTAAAACTGTTAGCCGAGTATACTAAAATTAACCTCACGAATAACTTAACTGTAATCTGTTTTTGACCTTGTTAAAAGATTTTATATAATATATATGTGTGTGTTCAGAGAATATTTTCATATATTTAATAGTAATAAATTTAATATAAACATCTACAACAACACAATTAAGTAGTGATTCAGGTCAATTAACGTAAATTAAGTTAAGACGTAAGTATAAAAATGGTAAGTTGCTTACCGTCATATGTTAAGCATAACTTATTATTTTTGAAATCGAATCGTGTTTTGATGAAACACAATTTCGGATGTTTACGTTGTGTCATAAACACGCCAAATTCATTAACGATCATCCAACATCTATCGTATTTTAAGCCAGTTTCGGATAACGCCCATTCTGAAATACCCTCGCATGGCGAGCAGGATTTTACAGGATATACCAGTAATTTGCTTAATGACAAGTTTGCAGGCATCGTGTTCAATTTTAGACGGAGAAACAGAAAATAACCTAAATTAACACATTTCATTTATTTCAAGATTCGAATTATTATTTTTGGGGGCGTGGTAGAAACCTCCACGCGGTGCCGCTGGAAACGGTGGTATAATACCGGAAAATTTAATCAATTTCAAAATAATTTTATGTCGAATACATCCCGGCTAATCCTATTACCACCGGCTGCTCGTTTAATCAGAAACGACTCTTACTTGAGCCAGCCATAACGACGATCGCATTAAATATCGAGGGATTAAGCAAGGACGAAATGATTGCGGAGCTCTGCAAGAAGAATAACTGCGATACATATATACTTTGCCTGCAGCAGACTTATCGAGGAAAAAGTCAAGCCAGGCCAAAAATCGTCGGTATAGTAGCAGAACGACCGCGCAAAAAATATGGCAGTGCAATTTTTGTGAAACCAGGAAAATGTGTAGAAAGTACCGAAATTACGGAAGATAATAATATAGAAGTTATAACTGTAGAAATGAATACAATCGCATCCTCATACAAACTACCTAATACGACGTTTGAATTCAGTGCTCCGAAAAATTTTAACAATAACGGTTTTAAGTTAGTCATTGGCGATTTTAATAGACATAGCATAAATCCGGTGATATAATGACACCAACGACAATAGTAAAAGGATCGAGAACTGGACAATAGCAAAAAACCTTGTTTTGATCCATGACCCAAAACCACCGTCTTCCTTTGCTAGCGGTAGGTGGAAAAAAAGATGCATGACCTAATCTTTGTGACAAATACAATAGCGGATCAATGTAATAAAGAAATTCTGAAGCCTAAAAACTCAACATCGCCCAGTTCAACTAGCAATGCCTACAGCCATAAGACCATTGTCTGTCCCGATGAAAAGAAGACTCAACTTCCAAAAAGTTGATTGATCAAATTTTATAAAACAATTGGATGAACAAATAACGACCATACACCGATACCTGAGGAATATGAAGCATTCAAAGAACGTATTTTTAGCATCTCGAGATTAAACATGCCCAGACGTACTACATACATACCGGGGATAAACAGAGAAATAGCTATAATATACAACGAATATGAAAACAACCCCTTCTCAACAAAGACAGCATGAGGGGGAAAATCCTTCAGGAGATAGGAGAAACAAGACGTAAAAGAGGGATAGAAACTATTGAAAAACTTGATATGACACGAGATAGCAACAAAGCATGGAATACGAAGATTAAATGGCGACAAGCGATATAATACACATGTCACCACGGACCAAATTACTGCGCAATTAATGTTAAACGGTACAGCAGGGAAACGCCTCTTAAAAAAGCATTTGGTTAGAGATCTAAGAAGTAAATCACTATCCTACTCCTTCCGCAATAGATGAAATTAAAAAAGCACTAAAAACCATCAAAGTAAAGAAAGCTGCAGGACTCGATGAAATAATGCCAGAGAAAATCAAACATTTTGGAGAGAGAACTTTAAAATGGTTAACTGAGCTGTTTAGACAATATATACCAATAAATTACCAGAGATATGGACAAAAACACACGTAATTGCCTTAGCAAAACCACAAAAAGATCACACAGAAGCAAAAAACTATCGACCGATTTCGCTGCTATATTGCATCTTTAAGCTTTTTAAACGTGCTGTTTTCCTATATGCAAATGACCTAGCTTAAATTCGAAAACAGTTAGAGAACAAAATAACCCCATATCGAATCCTAACATGCAAGTATGTGCCTTTCATCCAAAGAAAGCTATGGCCAATTTGAAATTGATCCATTGGCGAGGGATAGAACTCGAGCATAATGACCACATAAAATATTTAGAAGCGACGTTGGATAGATCTCTCATTTACAGAGACCACTGCGGGAGTACTAAATAAAAAATTGATACTCGAAATGGAATATTTAAGAAGCTCATAACCTCCAAATGGTATGCAAACGCTATGGTTATGAGAACTACAGCTTTGGCGTTATGTTTCTCAGCTGCGGAGTACGGCTGCCCAGCTTGCGCTAGATCTGTGCATGCAAAACATGTGGATATTGCCTTAGAATGGTTCCCTTTAATTACAGGCTGGCTAAAACCATCGGCAACAAGAAATCTTTATCTCCTGATCGGAATAGCGCCACCACATATAAGACGCCATATAATAGCCAACAAGGAAAGGACGGTCCAGTGTCGAAACGAGAGACATCCAATGTATAAACCGAGGTGGTATATAGACTTAAGTTGGGAAATAGCTTCATGAAAAGCATTAACTGAGGTCAAAACCTGGAAAAGAACGGATAAACAAAGAAACCCTGCCAAACCCAGTGAGACCACCGGAAGAAACCTCGACGCCAGAATATAAAGAGAAATGGTCGTGGCGAACAATCAACCGAATACGAGTGGGCTGTGTACTCTAACTGCATCACGATGATGAAGTGGGGTCTAACAGAAGATCCGAAATGTCAGTGCGGAGAACTCCATATCGCACATACCGGAGTGTAAGATGAACCCAACGAGGTGTACAACGCATGGTGTCACCGAGGCAAACGGCAAGGCTAGAATTCTGGTTAAATACTGGTACGACAAAATATAAACATAACGAACTGGACACGAAAATAAGAATAACGTGAAATTTTACACAAGAATTTAAAAACTAATGTAATTCAATTTTTTACAACGAATGAATACGTTTACTTTTAAATTATCTACGTTGAACGTTCACACAAATTTTTACAAATCAAGAGGATAAAAATTTATCGTTGGACAATCAAACTGTATAATTGGCGAACCAATATATCGTTAAATTATTTTTCACGCAAAAATATTAAACAACTTAAAAATATAAACAAATGATATTTGAATATAAGCTATTACTTATTTATTAATTTATAAATTTATAAATTAACGTTAATTTGATTATATTTTTGTGGGTAAATATGTTGTTTTTTTTTAAAGAAAATTATTTTCTAAACTGTCGTGTTATATGCAGATATATAATGTAATAAGTTCATAATCTTGGGTTCCTTTTACTTTATTGTGATTGAAGGTTTCTTACGAGAGCTGTTACATTATCACAGGCTGTTTAAAACCGACATCTGTCGATAATTCCGGTATTGGTCCACCTCCAATTAGAGGCAAATAGCTACCAGTATTGAAAAGAGCAAGCAGGAAATAGATACCGGACATAGTATGATGTTTGGACATAAACCAGCTAAACGAAGATCGAAGTCTCGCAACAGTTTTATGTCAGTTATCAAGCTAATAAGCCCGGAAACAGCCCGACATAATGCCTGGAAAGAAGAATAGTCGAAGAAAACTCGCGCACTATGGATTAAGGAGCACCTTCCTCCAGGAGCCGAACTAAAATTTCACTAAACAGATTAAGAACAATGGTTGGTCGAACAGAAGACAACATGAAGAAGTGAAGAATCTCTGACAGCTCTTCCTGTATATCTAGCGAGGAGTAATCTATCCAACATTTTTTCATCTGCCCACATAGGTACGTTTTCAAACTACAACTGGATGGGAACGGCGTCGCGTTCGCAGAGTACTGAGCAAACACCGTGTAACGCTTTTCCTGACACGAAGAAGAAGAAGATGTAATAAGTTTGATCCGAACGTTGGTAATACGAATAATAGCTATAGGAAATACCCATTTGTAATTAAATGCGCAAAGTACATAAATAAATAATAATTCAAAAAGTTGCTTAGTAATATTAATAATATAAACGTAATTTAAAATTTGTACATTAAAATAAAGTATATTAATTTTAAATTTTAATAACATAAGAGTGCAAAAAAGTTCGTATATTATTTCACACCCAACTTCATTTTGAGAGTTCCCAATTAAATTTGATAAGGAAATATTCGATTAATCGTTTGAAAAATATAAATAATGAAGTATTTCTAAGAAGTGTTATATTAACTTCAAAAAATGTGTCTTTGAATTCACGTAAAAAATGAGCTAATAAATGCATTTGCAATATTTAAATGTACGAACACAATTTAATTTTCTTTTACTATAAAATGTTTTTTTTTTTTTTAATTTATTTAAATTATACTTTCATAAATTTAATGACTTTTATAAACAATTTTGTTATACTTAACACGTTGTTTTAAATGAAAGTATTAAAGTGTCATAATATATTTTTAATTAATTTAAAAACACATAATGGTACATACGTTTAATTCACGTTTTCATAACATTATTCCAAAGAACCCAACCACTCCTAAGAAAACTTCAGAACCATTGTTTATAAATTTAGACGTTAGACTTTAAAAATCAAAATTTGTTATAAATTTATTTTTAAAAACTTGGAATTCGATTTAGTTCAACTTCACATTTCAAATAAATTTTTATTCAAAGACCAAAATATTTATCAATTAACACTGAAACTATTATTTCCTTTATTATTGTTTCATATTTCTAATTTTCAATGTTCGTCCCTATATATTATGTTTGTTCTGTACTTAACTACAGAATAATAAAATAACCAAATAAAGATTTACGCACGTATATGATTTAAATTATCACTACTGAAATACGCTAACAGTTAAAAAAAACATTAATTACAAGTAATGAATTCTCTCAATTCTGTATGGTGCCAGAAAAAAATTACAACAAACGTATAAATAAATAATTTTCAATACCATTTTCCTTAATTTATACTACACCATCTATATTGTCGAAAATTGTCGAACACATTACAAAAACAATCTTCAGTTTAAAAGTTTTTATTATATGTTACGAAATCAAATTACGGGATATTTTTTTGCACGTAATAGAATTGTTTAAATTTTATAATAACAAATATAAAGAAATGAAGGTTGATTACTGGCATCAGTTATTATTAAAATTGAAAAATATCTCAAATTTCTGTCTTTCAATTTATTCACAAAGTCGATGTTTGCTATATATATGCAAAATTTTCCTGTGGTAACTCCTGTTTTCAAAAATGCAACGTTATTTATCGAATAGAAGTAATGGAATACGGATAGATGCAATAACGATTTAAATATAGTGACTATTATAAAAATATTAATACACCAAGCAATTAATACCTGATTTTATAATTACACACAATTATCGTTCCAAAACGCTTTCACTATTTTCATTGTAACTGGTGTAATAGCATAACCAAACAATAATGTTATTACCCTGCCAAGACACGTGAAAAACCTCTTCCTGTTTGTCGTGTGCCGCTGTTTATTTCTGTATACTAAATATTATAGACACACTGTAAATGAAAACAATTAAGAATAATTAATAAATGGGTGTTAATCGTTTACCGTATAACACACTTGATAATTTCGGTCACATATTTTTTTTTTTACAGAATATTATACATTTTAATGAGTAATATTTTGTGAATAATACGGCTTTTTAAATAATTATATAATTATTAATGTGTTATATAAACTTTTTTCAATAAATTATTTGTGTGTCTATCGATTATATCATGTCTGTCACGTTCACAATCTCTTTGTTTACAGTTATTACAATATACATTCGTTCGTATTTTATTTTATCGCGGGGTTATCAGCTAATCATTCATCGCAATCAGATTCGACGTGTCACCGTCGGCTAAATGCGTTTATCATGACAATAATAATTACACCCGCTGTGTATTATCACAACTGGCACTATACACATAATGAACGAACAGCCTAATAATAATACTATATTAAATACCACTACTTACGCCGGAAAAATTAAAACCGATTTCGTCTGCACTACGTTTTTACATTCGACTGAAGATCGAGAGATTATTTTCTACGTAGTGGAAAAGTTGTAATGAACTACGTAAAGGACCTGAAAAATATTATCGCAGCCTCTAAGGTTAGCCGAAATCGTTTTGTCATATTCTTCTCTAGTGCTGCAATTGTCAATCATTTTTTTTCTCAATATGCTTAACTCGACGCTAGTTAAAGCAAAGAGATTAAAACCTACACATTGCGTCCCATAAGTTCTAGGACTGGTGCTGTAAAATCGAAACCAGTAGCGCGATCTTCACGAAAATTTAGGAACTTGTTTCTACAACTATTTTCTGCAGGTGGTTAAATTTTTAAAGCATTCGGAAGATTAGTTTCAGTTTGGTGTTACTTTATGGCGACATATAGTTGGTTACGTGCGTCATGACTGAAAATCGCGAACAACGTACCGTGATTAAATTTTGTTTTAAAGATGGGAAAATATATGTTAAAATTAGCTTCTGGTGAGTCTGTAGTAGGTCATACTACGGCATTTCGATAGTTTAGTCCGTTTGTGTCGGGTAGGGAGTTCGATTGAGGACGAGGAGAGGAGCGGGCGGCCTTGCACCACGAAAACGTCTTACAACATCGCTCGTATCGCCGGTGTTGAACGAACATCGAACAGCTGGCTGTAGGTTGGTGGCAGACCTCGCTGGTATTCCGAAAACGATTATTCAACGTCCAACGAATTATAACGAACGATTTAAAGAAGAGAAAGCTGTGCGCGCGCTTTGTTCCATATTCGCTGACAGACGACCAAAAACAGCAGCGAGTTTCTCATGCGGAGGACGTGTCTTACAAATGATCCAAAAAGATCCAAATTTTCTTCAGAAAATAAACACGGGAGACGAGAGTTGGTGTTTTGCATATGACCCTCAAACAAAACGTCAAAGTGCGGAATGGTGCGGCAAAGTTTCGCAGCAACCCAAGAAACTTCGTTTTCAAAAATCGCAAGTTAAGGTGATGTTGATCGTGTTTTTTTATTCAAAAAGTATTATCTACAAAGAATTTGTTCCTCAGTGCAGAATTCTATAATGATGTTTTGGATCGCCTGTGTAAAAGAATCGCACGCGTCAAGCCGGAATTGTGGAATGATCGTTCGTTTTTCTTGCTCACGATAATGCGCCAGCGCACACAGCCGTCCTCAATGTCCAGTTTTAAAGCAAAAGATTGTCCACATGTTGAAAACTAACCAGATACCACTGAGGCTACTCCATTAAACTTATCTCTCTACCCTTCCCTTAAACATCCAATTAAAATTGATTCCACCAAAAGAAATTATCAGAAATTCCAGTCAAAAGACAGCTGTCGAGTTCGTCAACTTCAAGTAACACGAAAACAGAAACAATTACAAAATCGCAACCTGATCCTGATTCAATGACAACGAATGGTTTTCGCAAAAAAAAAAAAAGCGCCATGACACATCTTTCAGCGCTAATATAACTAAAAATTCTGATAACACACCTGAAGCAATGACATCGAGCGATGAGAGTTCATACGAAACTAATTAGAATAAAAAAAGTATAAAAACACTTTTTGAACCACAGGAGCCCATTCTCTCAGAAAAAAGAAATGTCTTATCACCTCTACTACTAATCTAGCTCTGTTTGTTGACACGTGTCACAAAAATGTAGACCCTCTAATGGTTGCGCAGGAATTTACAGATGATATACCAGCTCTTCTACATATGTTACAAGAAACGCACAAACTTATAACACACAGAAGTACTAAAATTCGAATCTCCAAAATCGTTAAAAAAAACTAACCAGCGCAACCAAACCAACTTCATATTAATTTGGATCATGGCTATAAATAAACAGTCAACTTCGGTTCTTATCTGGAACTGTAATGGCCTTTTATGAAGACTTCTTATACCTGTTATAGTCCTTCAATTATATGTTAGCAGAAAACTCGTCCTAAGAAGCAGCACAATTTTAAACTGACTGATTATTCTGTAATAAGTACCAATAAACAAAGCGGTATAATTACACATGGAGGTGTTCTTGTAGCAGTTAAAAATTATATATACAATCAAGAAATTTATCTGCAAACTAATCTACAAACTATTAAGTTCGAGTTAAACTTAAATACTGTGTTACAATATGTTGCGTTTATCTATCACCTAATGAACCCATTGATTTAGAGCAATTATTACACGTTGTTAAACGATTACCAGCACCTGTAATACTCGCTGGTGATTTCAACGCACACAGCCCAACATGGGGTAGTCAGTGTACAACTTTAAGAGGTAAAACGATCGAAAATCTGATAAAAGTAACTCTATTCTACATAATACAAATCCAACCCATTTCAATTTCTCCTATCATAAATGGCCAACATTGGATCTAGTCATGTCATCTGTAATGATTGCGATGAAGTGATCATCCTCCTATTCTCATTAATGCCAATTACACAAAATCCACAGCACCACTACTACAGAGGTATGAATTATAAGCGCACTGATTGGGACAAATATAATCAATCCTGTGATTCTTTAATAAAAGTTGCAGTCATAGTAAAGTCAATATCGAACATTTTGCAACAAATTTAGTTAATATACCTGCACACCATATTCCTTAGTTATGTATCATCACCATAAATCAGTTCCACGGTGGAACCACGATTGCACATTGGCATTGAGAAGTAGAAGAAAAGTTCCCAAAACCTTATAGAGAAATTCTAGCAATGAAAATTTTATTACCTTCAGAAAAATAAGAGCTTAAAGCTGCGTTTACATATAAACAAGGTAAAAAGAAATCCTGGCGTCTACAATTACTGCTAAAACCTCTCACAGAAGTCTGTAATAAGATTAGATCTCTGGAGGCCGATAAAACACATTAGCTTCCATCAACAATTATCACTAAAAATAATGAATTTAAAAACAATGCAAAAATCCATTCTTAATGGATAGTTATAGAGCAATTTCCTTGACATCAGTCTTATGGAGAAGATAATTAATAATAGAGATACTTCACTCACATTCATTACTCTCCAAAATTCAATGTGGTTTTATGCCTACCCGTTCAACTAATGATCAGTTACTCTGCTTGCAGGACTCAGTTCTAAATGCTTTCGCAAAACGCGAACATCTTCTGGCAAGCTTTTTCGATTTTCAAAAAGCATTCGATACTGTCTTGAAACATACGATAATGGAACAACTACACAACTGGAACATTCGACTATATTCATTAACAATTTCTTGAATCATCGAAATTTTGTGGCAAAAATTGGTAATATAATATCTAACAATCGAAGTGTGGTAAATGGAGTCCCTCAAAGTTCTGTGCTCGAACCAACATTATTTAATATTGCCATTAACTCCATTGCCAGAGATTACATCTCCAATTCGTACAACACCCTTTGCGGATGATGTAGTAATATTCACATCATGCAAAAATACAGCTATTGGGGTGTTAGCTTTGCAAAATACCACTAACAATTTAATTAAATGGTCAAAAAACAAAATCAATTCACGTTTGCAGATGTCACAGCTGTAATCATCAACTTAATATTAGAATGAATAACACAATTATTCCATGTACAGATAACATTACTTACGTTGGGTTACATTTTGATAACAAATTGACTTGGAAAATGCATATAAAACATCTTATACTATCTTGCTGACGCAGATTAAATTTTCAACGCAAAGTATCGTATACTTCTTATGATGCAGATAAAGACTCGATAATTAAAAATTTACAGAAGCTCAATACGTTCCAAATGTGATTACGGATTTCCAGCTTATTCACCCGCTAAACCGACACAGTTACATTACTTCGATTTCATACATCACAAGCAATTCGTCTTGCTCTCGGGGCTTTCCTTAAAACACCAATTATCCAAATATATTATGAAGCAAATGAATTGCCCCTACATATTGCCACTTTGTCATCTTAAAACTTTACATACACTTCTACCATTACAAATAGCTGACATCATGAAAGATTCAAGATTAACGTATATGAATACGAATCTTGCATACAAAGTAAAAACAGCGTTACTTGCTATTCAGCTTTCTGATCTCCCACCAATTACACCTATCGATCCATTCGTGTTACCTCCTTGAAAGACAAACCTTGTCATTCCTAATACTGCTCCGAGAAAAACATATCTAAACAGAAAATCAATAAACTCCTTTCTCAATACAGCACCTTTTCAATATACTATATAGATGGTTCAAAAAAATGAAGAACGTTCTGGCTGTACTGTCGTGTATAATAATGACATAGTCCATTACCAACTTCCACCGTACTATAGTGTCCTATCGTGTGAACTGTTTGCAATTCTGCACGCTATATTAATTGCATCTTTTAAAAATGAGCAGAATATTGTCAATGTCGCAGATTCGTTGTATTTGATCAAACAGCTGAATGAAAATTCCAGATGTACGCATCCATTGGCTGTAAAAATTAATTCTACAATCAGCAAGCAATGTCTGCAGACTCGTGTACTTTGGATTCGTGGACATAGATATGGAAGGAATAAAGAAGCAGATCGAGGTGCGAAAGAATCCGCCTTCATGTTTCTTGCAGAATTACTTCCAGCAACATGTTCCGATATGCGTCGCTGCATGTTCCATAAATTTAAAGAACAAATAACAGCCAGATTTTCCGGTTTACCTCAACATAGTGTCATCTGGCCTATTCAACGTGTTTATCGCACAAGACAGGATGAAGTGATACTGTTCCGTGTCCGCACAGGTCATACTCGTTTGACTCATTCTTATATCCTATCCAAAACCGATCCTCCTACTTGTTCATCCTGTAATGTTCAAATCACTATAGCTCATATCTTACTCCACTGTTCTCTGTATTTCGCTCTTCATTATAGTTTCCTAACATACTTATTCTTTTCATGAATATTTCGATCGTGGTTTATAGTGTTTCGTGCGTTCTTTATCGTTTTACTGATAAAAGTTGTGTATTCTAAGATTCACTTTCTCCGTCGTAACGAGTTTCTTTGTTTCTATTGATACCAGCACATCTAACAATGATACGAACCTAGGTAATCTCTTAAATTCTTTCCTATCACGATTTGAAGGACTGTTCAACCAATTAATAACCCAAAACAATGCCATCGTCACCATTCTGACTTAAATTATAACTAAACTAGTAAAATGAAACCAACATTCTTGAGAATAGCGCAGTGGAATGCAAACGGGTTGTTAAACCATATTCAAGAAATTATTTACTTTCTCAAAAAAGAAAAAATTGACATACTGCTGATTTCAGAATCGCACCTTACTAATAAAAATTATACTAATATTCCTGGATACAAATGTTATCACACACTACATCCAACGGGCGCACCGCGAGGTGGGTCCTCTGTAATTATAAAACAAACCATTAAACACTATCAAAATTTTGGCTTCCAATCAATGGAAATCCAAGCAACAATGGTAGTATTAGAGCAGTCAATAAATCCACTGACCATTGCTGCAGTGTATTGTCCTCCTCGATCAACATTAGATCATGATCAACTTAATGATCTCTTCTCCCAACTAGGATCAAAATACATCATAGGTGGAGATTTCAATGCAAAGCATGTTTACTACGGATCACGATTAACAACAACCAGAGAAAGGAACCTGTACAAAGCTGTTCACAATACGCAAATCACTTTTCTTTCTACCGATGAACCTACTTACTGGCCAACAGACCCCAATCGTATGCCAGATCTGCTAGATTTGTTTGTAGTCAAAGGAATATCGCCAAATCATATGAGTATTGAATCAGACCTTGGTAATATATTCAGTGATCATACACCGATAATAGCAACTATAAGCACTGAAATACTAACAAAACAACGATGTAAGCTGCTACACAGTAGGAACACAGATTGGACCTGGTATAGATCACTTCTTCAAGATACAATTAACATATCAACACCATTAAAAACTCAGGAACAGATTGAACATGCTGTACACAAATTTACGGAACAAATGCAAGTAGCGGTATGGAACTCAACTCCATTACAAACACCTGCGCCCGATATGTATTACCCAAAGTACACACGTGATCTAATTGCCGAGAAAAGGAAGTTACGAAGACAGTGGCAAACTGTCAGATCTCCTATCATTAAAACACAATTAAATGCAGCAACCAAAAAAGTACACAATATGCTGAATGAACTAAAAAACAATAAATTTACAAAGTATGTGGAAAACTTATCCCCCACACAAAGTACAGGCTATAATTTGTGGAAAGCTGTCAAAAGTATAAAAAGACCGGTGACGCACAATCCGCCAATATTACAAAACGATGGATCCTGGGCTAGAAGTGGCAAGGAGAAAGTCCGTGCATTTGCGACCTACTTACAGGATATATTTCAACCCAATGCAGCGACTGCAACTAAAAACTTACAAGACGAAAACAAAGGCTCTAATCTGAATCAATACGGAATAAAAGTGATTTCTCCGGCGGAAGTCGCAAAACATATAAAACTTTTAAATATCAAAAAATCTCCTGGCTTCGACTTGATCACTCCAAGAATGTTAAAGGAGCTACCTAGGAAGGCAATAATGCTAATTACCCACATATTCAACGCTATATTACGAACATCATATTTCCCTAAACAATGGAAATTTTCCCAGATCCTAATGGTCTTAAAACCAGGCAAAGATGGAAGTAAATTAGGATCCTACAGACCTATCTCCTTATTATCGTCTCTAGCTAAGCTACTCGAAAAATTAATTTATATAAAGATTGATAAAATAATTCATGAGCAATCTATCATTCCACAACATCAATTTGGATTCCGACCTAGGCACTCCACTGTATACCAGCTGCATAGAGTAGTAAATCTTATACAAGATGGGATAGAACACAAGAAATATAATGAAGCTGTTTTCATCGACATAACAAAGGCCTTTGATAAAATCTGGCACGAAGGCCTGCTACACAAGCTGAAATCCTCTTTGCCGGTGAGACTTTATCAGCTAATGTGCTCATACCTTAGCAACAGGCAGTTCCAGGTCAAATATGAGGACAACCTATCAGACGTATATCCATTCTAGCTGGAGTCCCACAGGGCAGTGTCCTGGGTCCTCTGCTGTACAACCTTTATACAGCAGATTTCCCGACGGTTGAACCTGCTCAGGTGGCAACATTCGCAGATGATACTGCGATTATCGTATCGGATAAAAATGCAGACATTGCCATCACAAAGTTACAGAATAGTGTTGATCAGATTTATCAGTGGGCTCAACAATGGAAACTGAACATTAATTCAGATAAGTCATCTCACATTACATTCACCAACAGAAAACCGCACAATAAACGGGTGCTAATCGACAACAGAGTGATTCCAAGGACCAATGAAGTCAAATATCTAGTAGTCTACCTAGATCAACGGCTGACATGGAGGTCGCACTTACAAAAGAAAAGGACCGAACTCAATATCCGGACGAAACAACTTTACTGGTTATTAGGATTTCAGTCGAAGCTGTCGCTCCAGAATCGCCTATTAGTATTATATAAAACGGTACTACGTCCAGTATGGTCTTATGCAGCACAACTCTGGGGTTGCGCAAAGAAGTCAAATAAACAGATTATTCAGCGCTTCCACAACAAGGTGCTACGCCTAATATACCGTATGCCGTGGTACGTGTCTAATGAAGTTATACATCGGGATTTGAAAATCGATTTGGTGGATGAAGTTGTCCGGAGGCTCGCCCAGAAACATCTGATGCAGATACAAAATCACCCAAATAAGCTGGTAGTCGAACTTTTACACTCGGAACCGTCATCGAGACTGAAGCAAACTAAAATGAAAAATTTGATCATATAATCGTTTTGAAGGGATGTATCATTGGATACTCCTCCTACACGTGATTATATATGTGTATATGTGTATATGTATATATGATGATATCATTTATTAGATAGCCTCACTCATTGGCTAGTTATAAATAGCAAATATATGAAAAAAAAAAAAAACTTATTCTTTTACCTAAAAATGAAAATACTCTTATAACTTTCCTCGTTCGCACTAAATTATCTTCACATCCTTAATAACGGAATAATAAACACTGTGCTTTTAGCCTTTGTAGTTATATATATATATATATATATATATATATATATATATATATATATATATATATATATATATATATATATATATATGTATATGTATATAAATTGAATTGAAACATTTTCCCTTATTATAAAAACAGATAATTTTTTAACATTAAGTTCGTGACTGAGAGGGTTAAGCACAGGGTACTTGAGAATATTAAAACCCTAAAGAAAAGTGTGATTAAGTTCAAGGTAACAATTACGTTGTATGACGAAATTCATATTTCGCAAGAATCAGTCTACATCATAAAATTTCTTGCAATGTATAAACTGCATTAAGTATGTTTAGAAAATTATCATGTAAGGCATTTTAATTGGAACGGATTATTTTTCTTTTGATTTGGTAATGCGAGTGACGATAGTGAGGATGAAGACGACGATAAAAAAAAATGTTTATATTTATTTAATTTCGATTTCTTATCTCCTATTTTTGAAATTTAATTTATAAAATGAAAAAAAAAAACTTATTCATATTTCCACAACACATGTTTGAAAAAAGAAAGCCATGGATGAAAGTCTTCATTTTAAGTACAATATAAATTAAAGCACAGCGTATATTTTTCAAAGACAAAAGAAACTAATTCAAGATAGGTAATTTGATTAAAAAAGAAATTTAATCCGGCTTTTGTTCCTGTGAAAACTGTCAGTTCGTGAAATCATATCGAAATTTCAATAATTATAGTCTAAAATATAGGTATAAAAAAAACCTTGATTTAACAGCTACAAAGATGGCGTTTTGAATGACTATTTCCGAAATGCGTAACGTAAAATACTAAATATAGTACTATTCAAAATAGTTCATTTAATTTCCGTTCTTTTTACAATTTCGCTAGTTGTTCTAAGATTAAATACAATTTCTGAGTAAGTTTTAACGTGGGTTAAATATACACTGTATCCTAAAATGATTTTCTTTTGCCTCTCCAAAAAAATCACTCCACTAATTTTAAAAACAAAGACTTCCTCGGTGTTTGGAAATCAGTTGAAATTAATCATTAATATCCGAATAGCAATTTGAACTATTATCTCGATGAATAATAAATTACGAGTTGAAGTCTACAGTTTACATAGGGTCTTATTAGCGACTTCAATCATTTTGTATTTTGCAACAGGAATTCTCAAAGTACATACGCTCGACGCTGCCGAATAGGTTTTTCTCCTCGGTATGTTATTCATAGCACGCGAGTGCGGTTATGTGCGTATACCTCCGGCCAACAAATGAATGAGTTCGTGACTTATATTTCATCTCTTTCCGAAATTAGTTCCTCTTCAAATTCTTATTGGTGTTTCTTTAACTGTGTACATTTCGATATGTGAATTGTTTCATTGCCTTTCTCCAGTTTATGTTGTTCATATTATTGCTGATCGATGTCGATTTGCCTAGAATTTTTTCCTTACTGGAGCTTTATTATTGATACCGTGTTGATAGATGATTGTTTAGTATAAATTGTGAAAAAATAAGAATACTTATTATAATTGTTTCGTTTCAGTATTTTAAAACATTTTATACTTTTCTAACTTTGTATTTATTCGTGCGGAAATAAATTTTTAACATACGATGATTTAATATTACAATTTTTATCTTAGGATTGATAACCTAACTTAAAAATTTTTAGTTTTCTGATTACAGTTGTAAAAAGTTCTTCTGTTTGTGTATTTTGTCGACTTTTATATTATTAATGTTACTTTGTGGTGTCTGAAACAAAACATTTCTTGTATGTGTAGCGATTCCTTGCAAAAACAATAAAGAAGAATCAACGTAGCCGGGATTTAATTTGATTTATTTGAGTAATTTGTTATAACGCTGAATTCTATTGCACAAATTTACAAGATATTGCGTTTAAACAATTTAAAAATGTACAATTTAATGACGTAATTTACCTGTTAATAATGGAAGAGATTTAAAAATTATCTTAATACGATAAAACAGATTGAATATACATTCTGAATGTTATTTATCATATATTTAATACCTAATAGAAGTTATATACTTAAATTTGTGCATTTCATTTCTGAATGAATTGAAACATGCGATGGTGAAAAATTAGAATATATAATTCAATTATATCAGTATCGAATATTAGAAAATAACGGTCGATAACAATTGTATTTTAAATTTAACTTGTACATTTCCACACCTTATTTATTATTTTAATCTACCGCCTGTAACAGATTAATGATGGTTCTATATAGAATTAACATTTTTAGATGCTGCGCTCGCAGCTAACAACGATACGCTATTTACGAAATAACGGACGGCGATAAATAAATCATTTGGAAACAGTTGTTCTAATTCGAGTGGAAGGCTAGTTACAAAATCGTTTAACCTTTTTTAATTTTTGTAGCGTGGCCAACTGTCCTTTGTATATAAAGATCCATATTGTTAGTATTTTGTTTACTTTACTTTGGTATGAGTAATATCTCGTAGAAGTTAAATTGGAGAGTTGATTTTTTCTTTATATTTTTTTACAGCATTTTATTTTGTGTCTTTTTTTCTTTTATTTATATTTAATTAGTGCATAAACTTGTTATTTTTTTAATTTGATGTAAGAAGGGACTATTCATCCCTTCTTCCATTGTAATAAGTTAATTATAAGTGTGGAGGTCTTTTCATTGGACCTTCATCATATTATTTTAAGCTCATTTTTTTTTCTTTAGAGGTAGGGGGTTTTTAGTGGGTAAAAATCCCACACGCTGATTTTGGCTATCTTGCAGTGCATGCGTGTATCCACTGCGTTATTAAAAACTTTTTTTTTGCATCAGTGTCTTTTAGAGATTTCCCACTCCCGCTTAAAAAAAAAAAACTCATCACGTAAAAAAATAACATTATACTGAAATTATATGTAATTTGAGTTATAAAGCGTGGAAAATATTTAGTATATATATATTCCATTTAGTAGCTTCTTCTTGTCAGAAGATAGCATACATGCAACATGTCTTATATTTCTCGACATTTCAAATGCACTTAATCTTTTTACACTTTTTGCGTTTAGTGTCAACGTTTCAAAAGCGTATTTCAGAACGGACATGGCATAACAGTGGTTGACTTTCAACACCCCGGGGGGGGATGCTTTCGTACCTTTCGGGAGAAAGCTCTAACCGAAATAGTAGACGTCCACAGAGGAATGGCTCCTAGATATAGATGTTAGCTGCAAATAAGTCCAGAAGATTTAACTGGGCCAATTAGAAGACGCGTAAGTTTCATTTGCAGACGATTTCAGTAGTAACAGGAAATATAGGATTAGAGTACAGAGGGACTATGAAAGAGATGGACCGCTCAAACTCCAACAATACATATTGAAAATCCTAGTTCTAGCGAGTCCAGGGTAGCAAAGGATAGAACCGACTCTTTAGCGCTGATATGCAATTGTCCTAGGAGAATGTATACTCTAAAAATAAATCCTAAAATATTTACGGCTATAGTTCTGTTAGCCAACTGTTCTGTTTCTTCGAATTGTGGTGATGAGAGCAGGTTTGGTTGACTGGGAAGCTTAAAAGTGCAGAAATTTTGCTATTTAAGAAGCCTAATCACAATGGAAAGGAGCGAAAACGAAGTTAGAAGAAGAATAGTCCAAGCCAAAAACGCGTGGCTCTCTTCCAAAAATATTTCATTGAACAGAAGAAAATTATTTATCAAAATTGACATTTGGAGCTATAGGTGCGAATCTTGAACTATTTTGAAAAGAGATATGTCCAAACTACAGGCGTTTGAATTGTGGTGCTACAGAAGGATGATGAAGACATCTTGGACCGAAAATATCACAAATAAAGAAGTACTCCCAAGAATTGGAGAAGAATCAAGAATAATGACATGAATAAAAAATGGTCACTTAATCAGACACTCTTGTTGGATCGCAAATATAATTGAAGGAAGATTAAACGGCAATAGACCAAAAAGAAGACCGCGAATCAAGTTTATATTACCGATATGCTGAAGTGAAAAACTTGGCCCCTGATAATTACTGAACAGCCATGTTGTCCACCAACCAAATGGTTGAGGAGAAAAATATATATATATATATTCCTTGAGAAGATAATAAAGAACAATCAGCGTGGCCATATTTTAAAAATTTAAAATTTAATGACGTATTCGATTTAAAAATTATTTTCGTGAAAATTCGAAAACCTTATCACATCATACACAATAAAACGGACAAATATACATTTCGAATGTTGGAGATGAAGAGATGATATATTTAATATCTAATAGAAGTTTTTAGGTATCAATTAAGAACGTTTGGTACAATATTAATATTCAAGAAACCGTGCAGACGTTGAAATTAAAGTGTATATACTTGAATATAAAATGCAACTTAAACATCAATAATTGTTTCATTTTAAAAGCTAAACATTTGAAATTTATGTAATGTTTAAAAGATTTCTTTTGAGGGCGAGAATGATTCATTTTTTTCAATTTCCAATATGAATATTAACAAATTACTTAATAACGAGTAATTATAACAGAAAATAATACCGTAATAATCATCGAAGCGCAATTACGAAAAAAATTTTTTTTAAAAAAACTTACTTTTATGCAATAGCGCAAAAAACGCAGTAATATAAAATGATTACGAAACTTTTCGTCATACTTATTAATATAAATTATCTTCAACATTACCAAAGAAGTTACATATCTGAGACTTTTACCTTGCCCATACACCTCTATATAATGGTAAAGCCAAGGTACAAGGTTATCAGCGAAAACGTCATAGAGATTATATATATTGTAACAACCATGCTTATTACAGTATTTGTATTAGTGAGCAGATAAAAGTAATAAATTGAAATTAGAGTTAAAATTTATATTTGGAAGTTTAAATTCAATAATATGTACGTGAAGGTGAATTAAATAATAGATGATGAAAAAAAGAAATAGTGTACTTATATAGGTATATGTGTATATGTACATCCGGTCGGCGACGCGAACGTGACTTTCCCAAAGGAAATATAATAAAAAGGAAATATAATAAAAAGGAAATAGAATGGAGCTAGACTGATATAAAGTTTTGATTGTGGAATGTAGTGATTTTATTTATACTTGATTACTAAAAATAGTTGAAATCACTAAATTAAGTATTGATAATTCATTTTTGTGTAAACTTAGTTTTAAATTAATATTTTATGATTTTATATTAATTAATTTTAATTGCATATAGCTTGACAATGGCGTAATTGCCGAAAAGCTTCGCATAATTAAATAAATTTAGTGATTTCAACTATTTTTAGTAATCAAGTATAGACTGATATAAGTATAGGTATATATGTATTGGGGAAAGCACACTGTCGCCAGTAAGATTAGAGTTGTAAAAGATTCATCAAAGTTAGTATAGAAAAAATACCGAAAGGATATATATATATATAATAAATTAAGAATTGATAGCAAGAGCAGACGAAAGGAGGTAAATATACCTCATAAAATGGGCTCAGTCGGCATTTTGGTGGAAGACCAAAAGAAACAGCTCCGAATTTTCTGATTGGCTATCTCAAAAGAGAAATCGGAGAGTTCCGCCGAAAACAGTCAATTTAGGAAATTTCTAATATCTATAGAATTCCTAGAAAAGCAAGTATGTTGAGTATATGTGTATATGTATATGTTACCTGATGCTGGCCGCCGTACTAATAACTATGTATAAGACTATATATGTATATATGTATAAGTATATAACCTTAAAATATACGGGACAATGGAACTTTTCCTTGGTTCAACTATTTTCGTCGAAAATGGACAAAAAAACATAAAGGATGAGAAAAGGTCTGAAAATAATATAATTGAAAAGAAACCGGCATTTCGTCAAAAGTAAATGAAATAATAAGTATAATAATGATAAAATACCTGTGTCGCCTCCGGAGTCCTGGAGAGTAATAAAAAGACGAGTTTTGTCGAAGTTTAGTTCGCCAGTTTAGTCAGTTTAGTCAGTCAGTGAGTTTTAGTCGAGTCTAATAAGAGTAAGTCGAAGTAGCAGACACGTTAAGTCGGATCGTTCGTCGGTCGAAGAAGTGAGGATGGACCGTCGGGACTTCGATCGCGAAGCCTAGTCATCCAGGTTAAGGAAAAGTTCCGTTGTCGTAAGAAATAAGTGATTAAAATTTGTACGCGAATAAAGTAATTAATTTAATAGTACGTTTATATATATATATATATGTGTATGGATAGTTAATCGTAATTTCTACGCGAAAAAATAAAATAAAATTAAAATAAATTGTTTATCGAAAATAAACGCGTATTATTTTCTTCCGTTTTCGATTTATTTAATAATCGGTCATGGGCCTCTCCCATGTGGCATCCCGTTGGACAGAGGAGTTCGTCAAGTACCAGCAATAATGTCGGTAACGTACATTATCTAAGTATTCACACATATTCATAATTCTACACAACAATAGTAATCATAGTAATAATAACAATATAATACTAATAACAATATAATAATAATAACAATATAATAATAATAACAATATAATAATAATAACAATATAATAATAATAATATAATAATAATAACAAAAAAACTAAATAATAAAAAATAATTAAAAATAAAAATAAAATAAAAATAAAAATAAACAATTGTACGCGACGTCGCCCGTCTGTGTATATATATATATATATATATATATATGTCGATAGTAGTGGTGAGTGGCGTCGCATATAAATTGGCATCCCTGGTGGGGATTAGTTATTATGTGTGTATATGTATATATATCGAACAGGTCGTTATATAAATTGGCATCCCTGGTGGGGATTCTATATATGTGTGTGTATATATATCGAACAGGTCGTTATAATATACACAATATATAATGTGTTTTTAAAAATTCATTTCACGCAATAATATAATGAAAACTAACAATTAACTTATCTCTTCACAAAGATTCTATATTTTAAAAGCAGATACCACACGAATAGTTTTTGAAAAACAGATTATCGCATCGTTCAAATTTTTTCATTGAAAATACAATTCTATTTATTGCGCGCAAGTATGTACAATGTACATAATATAAATATGTACTTATACGTTGGGATTACATTTCGTTAAAATTGTACATTTAATTTTGAAATGATGTGGTTGCGAAAAATTAATAATTCAATAATATCAGGAAATACTAGAGTACAGAGGGATCATGAAGGAGATGGACCGCTCAAACTCCAACAATACATATTGAAAACCCTAGTTCTGGCGAGTCAGTACTGTGTTGCACTTTCGTAAAACCCCTTTCGCAGGAGTCTGTTTTAGAGATGTCCTTATTGGTGGAGGCGGGTTTTTTCTGAAAATAAACTTACTTTAAGTCGGAGAACGCTAATAATGTCTTTTGGCCAGTACTAAGGTCTAACAGGCCAACGAGAAGATCCGATGTAACTTTGTTTAAGAAGATAAGTGATACTACGTGTATCATTAATACTTCATCGCAGAATGTTTCAATTAAATTAGCAAAAATTATCAAAGATAGAATTCCTCACTGTACAGGTCAATGAATAAAAACTAAAATTAACCGAATGATTTTACTCTTTCACGCGAGTATAATGAAGATGGTGTAAAAATATATATTCGTCCGAACTAACAGAATCTAAACCGGTCAGTGTTCACAAAGTTCAGAGTAATCAAGGATTTCATATTATCCCTGCACAATATTAGCTTCTTCCGACTGGTGGAAGGATAAGGATTAATCTCTTCAATGCGGTTAGTCTGCATCGGTGCAAGAAGTGCGACAGATTCAGTCACTACTGTTGCGCATTGGAAGCCTTGGTCCACATAGTATGTGTTGAGAATGGTGCATGCTCAGTATGTAAAAAATTAAGTCTTCTTGCTCATGGCAAGACAGTTAATAATAAGATATCCGATATTTTAAGTCACTCGACCACGCTACCTTCAATAAGAACTTCCCGCCCGTCTAAGGCTTGACAAGACTTAGGGGCCAGAATTGACTATGGAGCGAGTGTAGTGTTTTTTTTTTAGTGTTCCTACCTTAATGTAGATAAATACACAGTTATAATCGATAATTACTTTACAACAGAATCGTGTGATTATATAATTTAATCGTAATTAGACGCAGTATTATTTAACCTATTTGTGACTATATAAAAATATATCAAACAAAAAACCGGTTATTATATATTAAATACAATCGAGTTCCTCGATAGATTTAAAATAACTACATACGAGAACCTAATTAGCAGTATTAACGACATAAAATGGACCAAAATAATAAATATCGCCAGCGATTGTTCAATTACAAGTAACAATCCTATAGTATGAGATACTTTTCAAGTTATTTTAAATACTAACACAAGAACAAAATGTCTAACGCATATTAATATTCTCATAGGCACGTTCGAAAATATTTACGATAATAACATTATTGAAAAAAGGGGGGAAAAAAAGAAGATAATTTTATGATTATCATTATCGTCGTTTATCAAAGGGAAATAATTTTAATTACTAACGTTTTATCGTAGGTGTAACAATTTCGTTAATTTTTACCGATTTGTTATACGCATCGGACGAAATACTTAAATAAATACCAAAAGTGACTTTGCCGTTTAAAGCTTTAGATAACGTCGTGAAAACTTCTTTATTCTTTTCAGCCGTCAGCTGATTTACACATATCATCTGACAACGAGAGCACGGTCCTTCGATCTGTATTTTAATATAAACCACACGTATTAGATTATATAAACTTCAATTTTTATTCAAAAATAAATAAATAAATTTCCGATTTTATTAAACGCATTTATGAAAAAAAATATTCGAGAGAGGCATTATTTTATTGTTTAACACGAGACCCTACTACTAAATTTTTATAGACCCAACCTATTTGAAGGAATAAGTCCGGAATTTGTCTTACCCTAATTTAATTTTCCTACTTTCGTAACTTCAGTCTATGTGTTAATAACTTTTCTCTGCAGAACCTTTCACGTGCGATACCGATAAATATGCGTACGTATAGATTTCGTAATGAAAGACTGGCTTCCTGTTCTTGCTCGCATTGCTCGTCCAAAATTAAGACGAGAAGAGCTTTCCGAAAACTTTGAGAAAATTTTATACATACGGAGAATTGCTTAACGAGCATTTGGATAAAGACTACGAACCAATAAAGCGAAATCTAGACAGCCACCCGAGAAAACCGTTTGGAGAACACGTCACGAAAGTAGAAGAAAAGATGGAAAGATTAATGGACAAAGAGTTTAATGCAGATCTATTACAAAATCCCAGTATGGGAATGGACACCTATTACGACAGGAATTGGTGCACAATAGATTCCGCATGTGCCTATGAATAAACGGAAAATGGCTTCAAATCCCTTATGTGAACGTAAAAACCCGGATAATGTTACAGCCCAAAATTTTTCCTCCATCGTGACAGTTCAAAAATGCTATACGTAATAATGAAATTAATCGACGGTTCTTTGATTTATGTGTCATACGCGTCAACGTATGATAAATATATCGTTAAAAAAAAAAGTTACTTTTTTAAATTTATTTACATTATACACAAGTAGCTAATTAGACGGATTACGAGCGGTTGATTTATGGAAAACTACGTGTGCAAGTAATAAATTCGATAGTTTTATTATTTTTATTTAAGAAACAGAAGATTAACTGGAAAAGTTACAAATGCGATAGCATATTTCTCATTGCCTTATTAAAAATATTCGGTTAAGCTACAAATTCGTCTAGATAAAAAGTATACGAAATTTCCGTCGAAAATCTGAATTATAACGTAAACTCTTCGTGCATTGCTTTAAATCTTAAAATATAGCGAATACTTACAACATAAAAATAATTTTAACATAGTTTTTTTTTTTTATCATTATTGAAAATAAACGAGATACCGACTTACTTTAAAAGAAGCGGAACCTATAGTAATGTCCTGCCAAGATGTTTCGGCCAACGGTTCCACATCACCGGATATGATTAAATTCGGTCTAAAACGCTGTCTTATACCGTCCTACAATTTTTTTCATGATAAATATAATACGTTTTATATTTAATATTTATCGATTATAAGAATAGAAATTTACAGTCAGCATTATTATGCACTATCCGTGACAAACGCATCAGCATTTAATAATGTAATGAAAATTTTAGTTACGTATTTACAAAAATACTCGTTGCCTAAAATTATTAATGGACACGTATATCTGCTTCGGATTATAAGTAAAATTACTTCGAAATGTAAAAATTAATTTATTAATTAAAATAATAAGGACACGTAATATATATGTATATATATATATATATATATATATATATATATCTATATATATATATATATATATATATATATATATATTAAATAAACATAATTTTTGACGTCTTTTTTAATAAATAAATAACAGTTATTTATTATTGCGATCTGTGGATACAACCCATTACTAATTTACAATATGAGTAAGAATCAAAATACCGGATACGGGTTATATGTTAATAATGTAATGTATTTCGCTATACAACGAATTGTATATTTAAAGGGGGAAAAAAACCCTAAACAAAGAAGCTCGTAAACTGAAATGACGAACCACGTCATTACGAATAATATAATTCAATTTAAAAATTTAAATATATAACATCTTCGTGACCGGTGTCAAAATTTTTCAACCTCTTTTATCAACTATAATATTAATTGTGTGTTATGATCAAAAATCGTATATCGCGTGTTATTTAGGATAGTATATATTAAAAAGTATTCGAATATTATTACTCCACGTAGTAAACGTTTTACATAATAGCGAAATTATCTCTATATCCTTCACTTTTAATGTTCTAAATAAATTAAAAAAATAAATCACTAATTTATATATATATAAAAATTGAGATATAGTTTACCAATGAAAGATCAACACAGGAATAATCTTGTAATAGTTCCGCTAACCAAGTAACGCTGGCTTCATTGACTAATAATATTTGTGCCGAATTTGAAAATGGTAACAAAGAATCTAATAAATAAATAATTATGCATATATTATATATATATATATATATATATATATATATATAATCGGCTTATTTTATACAACATCTAGTATACCTTAATTTAAAAGTGAAAATTTCCGCTATTAACATCCATGAATATAGATAAAGTGCAGAATACCAAAGGTATAAAGTATTTCGGTACAATATACAAATATATAGGCGTTGACAAAAAAATAGTGTTATTTTGTCGGTAATAAATGAATTACTGGGTATTACGTGACTTCAATTTGTTTTATATATATATATATATATATATATATATATATCATGATAGACCTTTATTTATACACTCATGAATGAAGGATTTCCACAAAGTTTTTTAACCACTTTTCTCCTAAGCTTTATGTAAACATACCATCGTCTTACTGCGTTTCCCTGTCCCCTTTCTCGATCAGCCGTCATTGCATGGAAAAAATATGTCAATGTATTCAGGTAGCGGTAGATTATGTAATTGTGGAAAAAATATATCAATGTATTCTGGTAGCGGTAGATTATGTAAGGTAGGATGAAACTATCTAGAAAATATAACTTTTCTAACATTGTTTCAAAACTCTCGACGAGTTATGACGACCGTTTGTATTCTCTGTAACTATAAATTGTTTTAAGGTACTAACCTAAATCTAAAGAGAACATCCTAACGAAAAACAACACCGCTGTATTCTGTCTTTACATTAGAATGCTTATCAAGGAAGTCTAACTGAAAATCTATACAAAGGCAAAAGAGAAATCACAGTCATATTTCACTCTTAGATTATGGCAGTAGCATTGAATGAAACCGCTCAGAGTGCTAAGAAATAACGCTGACTCTATAGAAAATACTTTGTGCATGTAATATACCGTTGTTTCAACGTTAGATAATAAAATTTAAAAACTTATTGTAGTATTGAGGAACTTAAAAACAAAAATTAAGTGTCATATTATATTAGAAGACTATTTTTTTTTCTTTTTTTTTTTAGAAGCTGTATTAATAATATAGATGGAATCATTAATCTTTTTACAAAATGTCACATTGATATTTTCTTTGACCAATGACACTTTTGATTTAAGCTTGCTTAGAACAGCACTTGCATCCGATGATTTCAGTATAATTTTGTTCTTCGATACCATTTTTTTGCCTTTATTTCCCAGTAGGGCATCTCTAAAAGATACCCCAGAGGAAGGAAGTTTATTTGAGTGCAACACCGCACTCACAGCCGACTGAACCTGCGTTGACGTAGATTTTACCATTTTTTCAATATTTTTAAATAACAAGGTTGCTTCTGCAACACTATTATCAATACTAGATGTGCCGCCTCCAAGACAGAATCTTTCTGTTTCTTAGTGACGGACTTATCGGTAAATTGTGTTTTAATTTTGTTCGAATATTCAATAATGTTCTTAAAAAGACAACCTAGCTAAAGGTCGTCCATAACTACAAATTACTGTAAACCAGTAACTTTGGCAATGGGCAACGCCCAAAACACTAAAAAGAAAAAAAAACTAAAAGAAAATCGTACCTTCGAGGGTAGGACACCGACAAACTATACACTACTTAACAAAAACTAGAAAAACGTTTAAAAATCGATAAGTGGTATGCACCAAAATAAACGTACATGAAAACGTAAAAATAAATATCCAAAAACCCAAAAACACCAAAAAGTTTTAAAATCGCTAAGTCAGCGAAAAACAGTATAAAAAGTATGCGGGTCGCACGAAAACACTCGGGAGGAGTAAGCGAAAACTACTTACCTCCGCCCCGGAAACTGAACACACGAACGCAAAGACGGCAAACGACGAGCGCTCAATGAAAAAACTAGTACATAATATCAAAGGCAAAAATGTAATTGTACATATCAGATTCTCTGGTAGGAACGTGGAAACGGAACATGTCTTAATCAATCAACGATAAAGAAACGCTTTTAAAACAATGATAACATATTTTAGCGCAGACATTGGATTAGAAATTAATCTCATCATCATAAAATTTACATTCAGATGCTAACTAATTAAAAAATACAGTTGCGCAATAAAATAAACACGAGTAAGTTAATAAACGCTGAATATAAATAAAAAATACAGTATTAGTTAATTAAAACATTCTCAAAAATCGATTAAGAAAACCCCGACAAAATGCAACAATGTATAACAAATATAACCAAAGGTATTACATGAATATACACAAATGTTAAAAAAAAAACACCAATATATCAAAAGAACAATAGATGGCATCAGAAATTTTAAAATTGGTGAATCAACCGGACATAAAAAAAAATATGGATATTATAAAAACATACGAAATAAAATGTTCTATGTAT
This sequence comes from Coronaproctus castanopsis, assembly GCA_032883995.1. Lineage (NCBI taxonomy): Eukaryota > Metazoa > Arthropoda > Insecta > Hemiptera > Monophlebidae > Coronaproctus > Coronaproctus castanopsis. The sequence continues at coordinate 167,196,004 of CM065053.1, forward strand.
GTATGTATAATTACTTGCGCATTATTTATATTTTAGACCTATTTTTCTAGAAAACCAACACACATGGATGCCAATGTACTGAGACAAAATTACTGTTTTTAAATTCTAAGACCAGCTGTAATTATTCTACTATGCACATCTATACAGTTTATGATTAGGTCAGTTAATTTATTATAAATTGCCTGTATTTTATTCTAGTTCAATGTGTTGGCAAACTAAATTAAATTTCCTTAAAGCGACATATACTCGTTACCGTTTTGGTTATTTATATTTTTATTTGTGTCTTTTATTGTGTAACTATTTCGTATATCGTTAGAATACGCGGAAAAATAAATACATTCTAAGAATTACGTATCACCGTCCAACACGCGCATACATTATGAACACAATTTCAATACCGAACTTAGATTTTAATATTTTAAAAACAATAAATTATATATAAATTATTTCGGTCGTGTTTTTTTTTTTTTTTTTGACAACTTCTTAAGTTATAGCGTACAATTATAACAAACTCACTTTTTTCAGATTTCCTCCGACTATTAAATTCTTTGACCAACCTTAAACCGGGAATTCCAATGTACTTTGAAAGCCAGTGCGCTACTTCATCGCCACAATCTGCAGCTTGGACCTTATCTCCGCAAACTTTATTTTCACTACAGCAAATATTTCGTAACGAGTGTTCATTAATATCCAATGGTAAACTAATCTCAGAATCTTCTACATCTAGAACAAATAAAACCCAAAATATTGCGAGTAAATTATATATATATTAAAAGTTAATTATAATTTTTAATGTTTTTTTCAAAATTACATAGAACAATAAATATAATTGTATAACAGGAAGTGTATCGCACTCATATTTAATAAAAAAAAAAAAAAAAACAAGGTTCATTAAAAAGTCATAATTGTACTATGACAAGGACATTAACCCTAGAATCGTAACTGCGAGTAAAAGTTACTCATTTCGCCAAATTTTTTTTTCGATTTAACAAATGGTAACACTGAAGCTTTTAGTGAGGGTAAATAAGATAAAAGATAGACGTCATCACCATAAGATATATATTGAAAGTACATTTTATATATAGTTTTTAAACATGCCTCGTTGTGCGATCACTAATTGTACTAGTCATACTCGAAATTTCGAAAAACTGTTCACCGTATTCCTAGAAATATACGTATACGTAAACAGTGGATACATGTTTATAAAGGTATTACGATTTTAACATGGAAAATGCTGTCGTTTGTTCATTGCATTTTGGTCAGAATTATTCCAACGTGATTTAAAATCAGAGTTGTTAAATTGTAAGTATAAGCATACAAGAAAACCTACAACAATTACTTGATTGCGTAAATCTATACTGCAAAAATATAATTTGGCAATTAATTGTGTGCAAAAGTAAAAGTAATGGTAATAGGGAAAACAAACCACGCATATTGATAAAAATTGAGAATAAAGTATTAGAGCAAGTGGATAGATTTAAGTATCTTGATTGTTGGATTACAACTACATGTTCATCATAATTATAAAAAAAATCCAGAATTGAAATGGCGTACTTAACGATTCAAAAATTAAGTAACTTTCTGAAAAGTCACGATATTTATACGCATTTACGGTGGGGAATAACTAAATGCTACGTTTTATCCACGCTATTGTACGCGGCAGAAATTTGACATTAAAACCTGAATAAATGAGACGATTAGTATCGTTTTAAGACTTGGATTTACATACGATTCCTAGCAACAGCGTGGACAGCAAAAATAACAAATAGAGAAGTTATGAAACGAATGAAAAAGGATTGAGAATTAATCAGATTGGTAAAATTAAAATTAACTATCTGGGTCATTTGATTCGAGCTCCAAAATACGAGCTACTCCAAATAATACTGATGGGATCAATAGAAGATGATTGTGGTGTTGGCAGCAGAAGGACATCATAGGTTCTAAATATACAAGAATGGATGGCGGTTGCCGAAATCAGAAGTCTTTTTCGTTTAGCAATGGATCGACAAGCATGGTTTGAAACAGTGAAACATGTGGACGTTAACCTTCGATAATGAAAACGGCTCAAGAAAATAGAAAGTATAAGTATATTTTAAAACCGACTTCTATTACGCATGTAAAAATATCAACATTCAAATCTGATAGCAATCATAAAGAACGAGCAGAAAGAGCTGACAATCGGGCAACAAATAAGTACATAAATGTAGTTTTGAGACAATTAATACAGCAAATAGAAGCATACCTTCTGATAATGCATTCCAATTCGAATTATATTCTGCGAAACATACTGAGCCATCATCCCAAGAAAATGATTAGTTCAAAATAAAAACAATGAACCGATCACAAAATTAAAGCGAGCAAAGTCTGAAACTTTCGTTTTAAAATCAAGTTTAATAAAATTTGAATCCATGTTTTTGATTAGTCAACAACGAGTGATCATTAGCGGTAGATGTTCCAACTGGTCGCCAAACGATATTTCCGAAGCTGTTACACTACGATGTATTTCAAAAAATTATTTAATGATGTGAAATATTTTCCGAAATATCCTATACCAAGTGAAATAACCATCAAAAGTTAAGTGAGGACCACGATTTATAAATTCCAGCTTTAATATTTTGAAATCGCATTTATGCATATTTACTGATATGGAAAAAGATGTTCTTTCTTTCGATGAAATAAAGGTAAAATGGAAAATTTGTTATGACAGTGTAGACGATGTATTACGTGGTCCGCATGATAATGTACAAAAATTACGGTTGTCTGTAGCCTGATTAGAAAATGAAAACAGCCAGTATACTATGAATTTGATCGATGAATAAATAAAAACTTGTTGTTCAAAGTTGTTCAAAATATCGAAGATGCCGGCGCAACTATTTGAGATATGGAGCTTTTTAATAGAAAACCGGTTACAGAACTTGTATAAACCCTCAGGACACAAGTGTCATAAATCCATATTGCCATTAGAAAAGCTGCTGAATTATTATCAGAAACTGTAGCTTCTACTATAGATTACATATTCCCTGGAAATTACATACCTTAAATAAAATTCAAGAATACTCTATCATTCGACCAATAAAATCAAACATTGCGAATAGAAATAACACCAAAGAACGGAATATGGCTTTAAACGACCTATGTGACCTATATGCGTCTACGCGAGTGATCGGAAAATCAACTTTGTTAGCGGTTCAAAATAGTTTCATAATATCAATACGATGTTTACGAGGATTATATGCTGATTTAAGTTCTCGAGGATATGCATACATAATGGCACCATGCAATCAGGATATTTTAGAATCCTACTTTTCAGTAGTAGGAGGTTTGAGAAAATTTTACAACCATCCTCTACCAACTACGATAAGTCGGCGAATTAAATATTTACTTCTAGGCAAACATGCGGCCAATATAATAAACTCGATCAACGGTAGAAATGAAGAAGATTGTGTAACATTGACCGCGCCCATTCGATAAATGATTTTGGAAACGAATACGAGGAATCTGAAACGGTTTTAGCTATAGAATGCTTAGGTTAACCCCCACTGATGAAGAATACTTACCATTCGTTTTTACGTCAAGGTTACCAGAAGTTGTTAAAAAAACAGATCAAAATAAAGAACATAAGGACCTATTGAAGACGTTGGCAGAATATTGCTTATAAAGTTAGTAAACGAGGTCTGTGTACAACGTTTCAATATGGAAACAACCTCTTACAGCATCATGAATATACAATACTAAGTACTATACGAAAAATAAAAGACAAATACCACAATAATTATTAGAAATGAACAAGAGTAAATCAACTAATACATCTATTTTCGTTTATAACGAAAGTTTAATAATGGCTTCATAAAAACCTAAACATAATAAATATGTTCTCCTCCTATCCTTCATACATACAGAAGGTGGTATAAATAAAAACACCAAAAAAAACATATATGATCGAATGCTATAACAGTACAAACGTAGCTAGAGTGTAGACAAAATGTGTAGGCGCCACAACAGAAGCAGAAAAACTAAACGTTGGCACATGACTATATTTTTTAAGATAATAAATTTAGCTATTGTTAATGGTTATGTTATATGTAGCCATAATATTACAACGCGAAGAATGAAATCGATGAATATAATTGACTTCACGATAACAGTTCAAGAAAAATTAACGAAGTCGTGGCAAAAAATATCAGTTACCAAAGAAATAAGGACCGAAATAGAAAAGTCGCTCGGGGCATAAAAGGCAGCTACAGAGATACTTTCGATGCCACGTCGATATAAAAACGGAAATATTGTGTTTTTATCACAATTCTAAAAAAAGACACATAAAAATTACTTGCACTGCTTGTAAAAAGTCAATATGTGGTGAACACAAAAAAAATATATATTACATGCCTTCCTTGTTCAAATTAAATACGGATAACATTTGAATTATAGTTTTTATTTCTATCATTTTTAAAAACATTTTAGTAGTGTTGCTAAGATTTTTTTAGCGATTAAATATTCTTTACACAGTTATTGTTTTTATGCTTTATCGATATAAAATAAATGTCTTTAATAATATATTTAATATTTCCACAAATTATTGATAACATTTTAATTATATTTCATTATAGCTGTATTTAATCTTAGTGGTGTAAAAAAAATAAAGTGAGTAAACTTTATTCTGCGTTGCAAAAATGCATTTACCGAAACGGATTAGTATTCTAGGGTTAAATATATTTTTTTATCAATTTTTTTACAATTGTTCATTTTTAAATAATACTCGGAATTTACAGGAATATCTAATATCTTGTTACATTTTACAGTTCAATATTATGTAGATAATGAACGTGAAAATTCACAGCAATGTAAAATGAATCACTAATGCAAGTAAAAAAAATTACTTTATGGATTTGATAAATAAATTCAAATATAAATTATCCACCCAACACAATATAATGAAACAGATAACACAGTAGAGGTACTTGTCACTTTCACGATTATATTAATATACTTTACAATAGTAACGACTCGCTATGTCTGTCGATAAATAAATAACAAGAAGTAATACACCTATAGCCTATACATACATATATATACAATATATATATTTATTTATTTATTTATTTATAAATACTAGAATATTATCTGTAGAAATTTCTTAGGGCTACTAGTAACGATTATGTATATACATGTTTAATTTTAAATAATTCAGATATGAAAATAGAAAACTGCTGTAATAATATAATTTCATTTAATTTAAGAGCACTGTCAATCTTATACATCTGTCGCAGGTGAATATATTTACCGCAGTTATATATTATATGTTAAACGCTTTCTATTTCATTGCTTTCACAATTACAACATGTACTATCATTAATAATTTTTAATTTATTTAGATAATAGGCAATAGTACCATGACCAGTAAGTATCTGTGTCGTGTGATAATTTACGGTAATGTGTTTATTTTTAAAGCGTTCTAATACGTTAGGAAAGAACTTATATATCAATTTATCCTTTGCTAGAGTATCGTATCTTAAACTCGTTGTGAATTTGCAAATTAATTGATTTAAGAGTATCTTTGTTGATATAACAATTGTTTATTTTTTTAACATTAAAGATTAAAGATCTTTTCTTAAATGAAGATCAATACGTAAAATCCGTGCTATAGTCTGAATCGCGATGTTAGGTGCAGTTATATACGAAGAAGTTAAATCAATTAGGAACTTCCGACAATTACAGTTTACGTTATGTATTTGTTGTCTAGTCATATAACTATAACAGACACCTGCGCAGTATGAGTACAATGATTGCATTAACCCTTTGTAGAGTATTACCTCAAATTTGTAGTCTAATCCCACCGTTTTCCACCAAGAGACTTAAAGATATAGTAATATTTATTAACCTTATTATTTATGTATTCTATGTGCTTAGTGCACTTTAACTTATTGTCTATAATGAAACCTAAATATTTTATATGGTCAGAAGAACTGATCGTACAATTATCAATTTTAATATTATCGTATAACATTCGGTCAAAACTTTTATACTAAAACCAGATATCACCATGATTTGAGATTTATTAATCTCAAAATGGAGGTTTAAATCATTTACTATTACTCTGATTTTATTAATAATATCATTACAACTAGTTATATGAGAAGACAAAGTTAAAGTTCTACATAAATACGCATTATAAACTAAAAGTAAATCATCAGCAGAGCTGTATAAACGTAGGTCTGTATGAATATTATTTAACTTATTAGAAAATAACATTTTCCACAGAATTGGTCCAAGAACCGACCACTGAGGAACACCAAAATCATTCTTAGCAAATATAATATCCTTCTGATATAACCACATTACTGACCTATTTGTTAAGTAATCATGAATCAAGTTAATTACGTTAAAGCTGAAACCGTTGACAATTAATGTATCAATTATTACTTTGCGATTACAATTATTGAAAGCCCTTTCAATATCAAAGGAGATAACACATGAATCAAGTTAATTACGTTAAAGCTGAAACCGTTGACAATTAATGTATCAATTATTACTTGGCGATTACAATTATTGAAAGCCCTTTCAATATCAAAGGACATAACAAGCGACAATTTATTACATTTTTTTTTTAAACTAAATTGTCCATTACATTTGCAATAGGAAGTTCTGTTGAGGAATATTTTGTAAAAACATATTGGTATGGATTAAGCACAGATGTTGAAATAATTTCACTGTTTAAAAATTTGAGGATAATTTTTTTCATAGAATTATTATTATTTTTGGAATTTATTTTCCACCTAACTCGGATTTAGAACCTCAGTTTGCTTTATTGCTTAAGCGCATAAAGCAAAACTGGAGACAGATTATTATAATATTGGGCGACTTTAATTCACGATTACAATTCATGGAAAACAAAAAGTTGCAATCCACGCCCAGTTGTGCACAATTTGAAAATTTTGTACATCCAGGTAACTTAATAATTCAAAATGAATTTAATGTTTACACTTTTCAAAATCGCAACGGGCAACGCTCGATTGATTATGTTTTAATAAGTTATAATTTTAAATACAAGTTGTCTGGAGACACCGTTCATGATTTCCACTTAAGTGATCATAAGAATATCAGTATTGATATTTCTGATACGAATATTGATAAAAATGAAAATATTCTTACCGTAGATACAGATTTATTTATTAATAATCTGAACGCCGACTTAATGGCAAATTTTGAAACCAAATTATTTCTCCCAAATACTAACTCTGAAGTAAATAATATTATTAAACAATTTAATGATAACTTAATGGATAACGTAAACAACTCAAATAAAGACTTGGAATTTTTAAAATTACTTGTTAGGGGACTCATTAAAATTAAGAATAAACATTTTATAATCTTAATCTTTGAATCGTTGGTCCCTAGTAGGGACATCGTGACATCGAAATGCTTTATAAATTGGACTTCAGTAATTTGCGCCATCCATTTCTGTTGTGTGCGCCATGTCACTGAAACTCATCCCGGTAAATTTTTGAATCTCGTCTGACCATCTTAGAGGTACACGACCGCGACGTCGTTTTCCATTCAATTTTCCTCGATGAAGAGCGCCTCCATTCCATTTGTTCGGACAATGTGGCCAAAAAACCGCCCAATCCTGATCCGCACTTCCGTTAGTAGACGTTTAGGTTCGCCCACCTCCTTCAATATTGATTCATTGACCCTTCTGGCCGTCCATGGAACACGTAGCATACGTCTCCAACACCACAATTCAAGGGCTTCGTGTGTTCTGTCCAGGTTTCAGCACCATACAAGAATATCGTAAATACCAACGACTTGACGAGTCGAATTTTATCCTTCCTATTTATATTTTGGTCACGCCAAACTTTTACTAAATGACCCATCGCGAGTTTGGTTATTTGTATGCGGTGTCTTAGTTCAGCTTTACATCCTCCTGTGTTCTCGACAATTGACTCTAAGTATGTAAACTTGTTCGCCACTTCTATACCATCTATTTGGTTGATGTTCGGAGAGTTTTAACTATCATCATTTTAGTCTTTTTCTTATTTATTATCAGGCCATATTGTGCACTGATTTCTTCCAATCTTTACAGTAAACATGTTATATTTGCGGTACTTGTGGCTATTAGGATAGTATCGTCAGCATATCGGAGGTTCGATATTTTACATCCACCAACTGAAAAACCATCATTCCACTCTATGGTTTCTTTACCATCATTGTAATATAGTACTCTTCTCATGATATATTTCTGTATATAAATTGAAAAGAAGTGGTGAGAGCAGACATCCTTGTCTGACACCTCTTTCTATACTGAAGTTATCCGAATAAGTTGTTTTTCCCATTCTCACAGTAGCCGTATTCTAGTTATATAGTTTGCGATTAATGAGATCAGGTGCTTTGGCGCTCCCATTTCCTCCAGAATCAACCATAATTTATTCCACTGGACACAGTCGAAAGCTTTATGATAATCCACAAAACACAGAATCACTTCTGCGTTATATTCCCTCGCCTTCTCTATTAGTTGGCGCACATTGAGAATTTGTTGCTTTGTGCCTCTGCCCTTCATGAAGCCGGGCTGTTCTGGTGGTATTTGGCTTTCCATCAAAGCATACAGGTGGTTAAAAATTATTCTGAGCATTACTTTGCTCGCATGTGTTATAAGGGATATTGTTCGGTAGTTTTCACATTCTACCGCTGATCCTTTTTTGTGAATTGGGATATAAATAGACTGACACCAGTCTGCTGGCCACTGTCCAGTTTTCCATATAATATTACAGATCTTATGCATGGCTTCTTTTATTTCATTTCCTGTTAGTTTCAATATCTCGGCCGGAATCTGATCAGCACCTGGGGCCTTATTATTCTTGAGATGTTCTATTGCATCCCGTACTTCACTGAGTAATATATCTGGTTCTAGTTCATGTGTTTTCCATATTCCGCTTGGGTTTTCCGCATTTGCCTTGTCATTAATGTTTGATTCCTCGCTGTATAATTTGATGCAATATTTTTCCAAACTTCTGCTATGTCTCTGGAATTAGTTCTCATTTCCCCATTGTCATCTTTAATTACTTGGCCAGTTACTTTGAATTTACGAGCCAGGAGACGTACCTTTTTAAATAAAAAACATGTTTCATTTTTCTCCGCATGATTTTCTATTTCAGCACAGATAGAGGATATATAATTGTTCTTGTCTTTTCTACATAGTTGTTTTATTCTTTTATTCCAAAGTTGCTTTTCGCTAGCATAGTTTTTCCTTCTCGTTTCAAGTGCCTTCGGAACGCTATCGCCTCTATTATCTCTTGTGAGAACCAGTGTTTCCATTTTTTCTGTGTCTTTTGCTGTTGAGTTGTTATGTACGTTTCTCTAATATGATCTTTCAGATTATTCCATAATCGTTCTGACGACTCAGTTTCAGTTATTTCTTTTGTAACGCTCAGTCTTTGTGCAATTGCATTTTTGAATGTGTCTGCATTGGTTAGTCATACTTTTAACGGTATTAGTTTGTTTCTGGATCTTCAAACGTAATTTCAATTCCATTATTAATCATCTGTGATCAAAGCCACATTTAGCTCCTGGCAGGGTTTTAACATTTTTGCACGAGGATCTCCAACTTTTGCTTATAAGCATATAGTCGATTTGATTACGACATTTGTCCCCCAGTGCAATCCACGCAACGAGTTTGCGAACGTGATGTTTAAACATTGTGTTAGTAATACAACATTGTTGATCGATCGAGAATTGAATAAGTTTTTCACCACTTTCGTTCCGGTTTCCTGTGCCGAACATTCCGACCGTGTCCCTAATGTGGCTATCCATTGAGGTCTCTCCTACTTTCGCATTAAAATCACCCATGATAATGGAGATTTCTGTTTGCGGTAATTTTTGCAGTGTCTTATTCAGTTCTGCGTAGAAAGTATCTATTTCTTCCACATCTGAATCAGCCGTTGGAGCATATATCTGTATCAAGTTAAGGTTTATCGGTTTCGATTTAATTCGTACTACGATTATACGTCCACTAATTGTTTCATAGGTGTTAACCAAATGAGTGATTTTTTTTTATCATGATGGCAACACCTTGTGTACTCTTGCTTTCATGGCTCGCACAATATACCATGTAATTACTCCCAGCGAAGTATCCATTATGTCTATAATGTGTTTCCGATATGCCACAGATTGGAATTTTATATCGTAACAGTTCGTCCTCAACTATTTTTAGTTTTCCGGTTTCTAATAAACCACGCACATTCCACGTACCTATTCTATTAATTTTACACAATTTCATATTGATCTTCCCAGTCGCATATTTAACCATCCTGGTCCTGGGGAATACCAGAACGCCCAGTCGCATATTTCACATCCTGACCCTGGGATTCAAGACGCCGGGCGCTAGCCGAATCGCATGGCAATACAATATTCTTATTCAGCATTTCATGTTTAGATGGGAAAGTACTCTAGTGGTTTCCCGTTGCCTACTAGAGGATTTTCTGTCAGGATTTACTCCCTTAGCCTTTAGATAAATATCCTAACCGCAAGGCAGCGGTTTTGTTTTCTGTTAGGGTTGTCTCCCTTAGCATTTGGATCAACATCCTACCTGCAAGGCAGCGGGTTGTTACTGAGGAGGTAACGATTATAAGTTTTTACGGCGACCTAAACGCGCCGAGGGAGAGACAGTCATAGGATTTTTGCAGACTTTTAGTAGACAGGTCCTCAAGCTATCTATCTGCATCCTTGTGTCTCCTAGTTCATCCAGGGCCTGGGGTAAACTATATAAATTTTTAACGAACTTAGATCAGTTTAAGTTTTCAGATTTAAGAATTAATGGTGAAAATGATAATTGTTCCCTCATAGCTGACAACAGGAAGAAAATGAGTTTATTAATGAAGTCATTTTTTAATTTTAAACGAGCTTATCCCATTTCACTACAGATATTAATAAAAATATGCAGCTTGAAGTGACATATCTGGAACTTAAACTAATCGTACAGCGTCTTAATAATAGAAAAGCACCATCCTTGGATGGTATAACTAATAAAGTTATTAAAATTGTATTATTTTATTATCCAAATATGTTAGTTACGCTTAATAACAAATTATTACAGCTTAATATGTTTCCCGACCCATATTATATATAAAATAATATATATCATCATCATCTGTGCTCAATCGTAAGTTTGGTTTGTCATTGATTTCCATCTCTGTCGATTCTGTGCTATCCGTTTCAGTTCTTTATACGATGACGCGGTCACATCTTCGAGTATCTGTGAAATGTAATCTGTTCGCGGCCTTCCAATCACATTCTTTCCCGGATACATCCCTTCTATTAGACGAATTATTAGCCCTTCGTGTCGCAGTACACGACCTATCATTTGAGTTCTTCTTTTTACTATTATTTTTAACAACGTCGGTTTTTCATTAATTCTTCTCAAAACTTCCTCGTTAGCTTATCTGTCCCTTTTATTTTTAATAATGTTCTGTAACACCACAGTTCTAATGCCATCAGTCTTCGCTTCTCGTCTTTCGTCATTATCCAAGTTTCGCATCTATATAGGGCAATGCTGAATACATATACTTACAGTAATCTTTTCCTAACGGCTAGATCTATGTTTCTCGATGTCAACAAGCTTTTATATATATATATATTCCCCCAGGGGGTACTATGTATCTCCTGGGATCCGGAGCTCTAACCGGAACGGGACGCGTCCACGGGTAGTGGATTGTGGAACGACCAGTAGATATGCAGGCCAGCTGCGAATAACCAATAAGCAGTCGCGAACCAAGAGCGGCTACTGGCGGAAAGCCTCATGTAGGTGATTCCAGTAGTGACAGGGTAAAGAGACACGAGGATGCAGATGGACAGCTTGAGGAACTGTCTACTAAAATTCTGCATAACTCCTATGACTGTCTCTCCCTCGGCGAGTTTGGGTCGCCGTAAGAACCCTACGTCGTTACCTCCTCAGTAACAAACCGCTGCCTTGCGGGTAGGATATTGATCCAAAGCACTCTAAAATAGTGGTATTTCCTTTTTCTTTCTTTCTTCCTATCCCATTTTCTATTAATTCCCTCTCCTTATTTCTCAGCATAAGCCACATTATGTTTCTGGTCGTCTTCCTCTGGTTGCCACTGAGTAAAAACATATGTGGTTGCACGGGTTTGTGCTTCTCCTGCTTCTACATTGTCAACTCACGCACAGCTTTCTGCATATCTATTTCTATCCTTTCCTTTCACTTCTAGCGATGAAGCGTGGCGGTGGGAACAGATGTGGAATCACTGGAAGTCTTTAGCCATAGCTTTGCATGCAGGCGGCAATGACCTTTGGTCGTTTCTGTTCTGGATGTAAGACGACAGACAGGTCCGGCAGCAGTTATTGCGACCAAGCAGCTCTATTTAGAGATCGCCCTGCTTTCCCTACGTCAAGGGACAGACCTAGAAAAGGTGGTCTAAAAATGGTTCGTCTTAGCTAAAACCTGTCCGGTTTACCGCAATCGGAGGGATCCCATTTCATGCGGTCGAAACATTAAAGATAAAAAGTTGAACTTACGGATTGGAAGATAGAACATACGTACCTTATTAGATGACGGAAATCTAACTCGCCCTGAACGAAGAACAGCGTTGCTTGCGGCTGAGCTCAGCAGATATAATGTTGATATTGTTGCTCTCAGTGAAACTAGGTTAGCAGGTGAAGGACACCTTACAGAAAATGATTACACTTTCTACTGGAAAGGAGTCGATAACCCAAAGTTGAGAATGCACGGTTTTGCAATTAAAAACAGCTTGATTGGTCGATTAAAAGAGTCTCTAATTGGAGTAAATAATAGAATGATTACACTTCGTTTGTACTTAGATAAAGCACATGATTTGACGACGATATCTGTGTATGCACCAACTTTAAATGCACCAAATCATGGAAAGGAAAAATTCTACTCTCAGCTAACAGACGTACTTCTTACTCTGCCTAATTTATAAGTAGCCCTTTCTTATTCATTCCATAATATACAGACATGGGTAAACTGTATGGAAGCCCCCCAAAAAACTCACTGTTGTCATTAAAACAGATCCAATTACTGATTTTAGCATTGAAATCGAGGTACAATTTTCATTGGTTTGTGTAGAATATGTAAAACCTTTCATCATGGAGTTATGCACTTCATCCACTTTATGATCCTTACTACATTAATATATTGCAGCTCGCATAGACTCGACACTACCTTTTTCATCCATAGAAGACCAACGTTGCTAGATAGCAAATAGATTGAAGTGACTAGGTAACGATATCTGGGTGTTTTAAATATAACAGATTGGCGTTCGTTAAACATATAAATAATACTAGCCTTAAGACAAATAATATACCATATTTTAATAGTATTAATAACAAGATGATAATCTATATAAGTCATTAATCCGACAAATAATATCTACGCCTGTCCAGTATGGAGCTCAGTATCTAAAGCTATTTTTAATAAACTGCAAACCGTTCAAAATAGATGTTTAAGATTGTATTATAAATGTGCCCTGTTACACCAAAGTCGAAAAAATTCACGATTGCTTAAATATTTCTGTTTTCTGAATTTCAGGTTTTTGTATCAATTTTTTTCGGTTGTATATATATTTATTTAATCAATTAACTTTTAGTTATAATAAATTAATTCTGTGCTGTTTTTTTTTGTGGTAAGAATATAGTCGCTACACAATTAAATACTTGTTAAGTTGTGTATAACTTTTTCTAATAAAATATCTGTTAATTTGTTTTTGAGTAATTTTTGAAGAATGTAATTTATTTCAGTCAGTAATGCGAAAAAAACAAATACCACGATTATAGGTAAATAACTTCATAATTTTCTATTAGAAATAAACTATCAGAAGATTCAACACAAAGATTTAAATGTCTATAAAAAATAATAATTAAAAATTTATACTACGGTATAGAAGTAAAATCGAGGATTAGACTAGTTAAGCTCGCGTGGCAGGAAAATTGAAACATATTACGTTAAAGTCAATTTAAAGCTTCATAAAATGATTATTATAACTTCATACAATGTCGAAACGTGAACCCTAAATAAAATTAATATCCGAAAGTTGCAGGCATTTGAACTGTGGTATTAAAGAAAATTGCAAATGATCAGTTGGACGGCATTTCTAATGTAGAAGTTCGACATAGAATCATTGAAAAAAAATGCATCTTAAATTCAAAAGGAAGCGACGATTAATCGAGATTGGACATGTATTCAAATATGATGGTCTGTTATACTGCTGAAAAGAGAGACGGCCGACCACGAAACACCTTCGTAACAACATTGCTGGAGGATACTGAAATAAACTAGTATTGGAATATGAAAAAAGCTGCCGACTCGGTCGAACTGGAACCATTTACTAGAATAAACATACTTATCTTTTCTCACGAGGATAAAGATTTTTTTCGGAAGAATTGCATTTTTTTTCCAGTGTAAACTTACTATTTACTATATTTAATTATGTTAATAAATTCAAAACCATTTTGTTTTTCTTCAAATTGTTTTTTTTTTATCTCACATAGTTTATCTGACATTCACAAGTTAGAAAAAACTTCTGTATAAAACTTGGTGGAGAAATGTAGTCTAGAGAAATTCACTTATAAAAACTCCAGTAAAAATGTCCAATGCTCGTGAATATGATCCAAACGGTATACGTATTATAATATTAATGAAGAATAATATTATTAATAAATCATTTTACGCATACACTTACTGGCAAAAGTAAGACGCAAAGTACGATTTTCAAAATCGAGCATCGGTTTAATAAAACACAATTTAGGTTCTTTAATCTGCGTCATGTATATACCAACATGATTAACTACCATCCAACATCTGTCGTATTTTAAACCAGTTTTGCATAAGGGCCATTCAGAAATGTTTTCGCACGGCGAGCAAGATTTTACCGGATATACGGCTATTTTGCTTAATTTTAAATTCGTCGACATATTAAATTTCCTGCGAAAATAAAGAAACAATAATCAACATTAACGAATGAATGTGTAATTACAAAATTTATACGCGGTATAATAATAATAAATTAAATCGTCGAATCGCTTTCACAGAACAAGTTTACAAAAAAAAAAAAAAAATAAAAAAATAAACATGTGTCATTACGTTCTACGTTTATTGTTCATGCCATTTGATACTATAACTTATTTAAACTCTGTAATTATAACTATATTACAAAAGTCTCAGTTTCAATTTATCGATGAGATAAAATCATGTTATTCCTTTATTACAATTTCTCTTCGAACAATATTTATGCCTATGTAACGTATAGTTAATTATTAGATAACAATTTACTTCAATTTGGTCTATATTCTTATTTTCCATTGTGTATATATATCTTATCGCGTATACGTCGGTGAATACAACGCAACCGGTATAACACAGACATATCGAAGTGCTACATTATATGTCGGCACAGTTACTAAAGCCGGGGCTCTGCCGTTGGTAACGTCGTTTTCTATAGCAGCACTTTTTGGAAGTAATTCTAATTCGAAACATTCATTATTATACAAATTAATCTCAGCGGGAATGATTGCGTAAAACACTAAAACTGCAACATTATAATTGGTACGTTTTCAACAAAGTAACAATTACATTATTTTATACCGAACTAGTAATACGAAAACAATAATTGATCATGAAGTACAACAACTGACAACCTGAAAAAAAAAACTAAAAAAAAAAGGTTCTCTCTTTAAAATAAGCGCTACTAAAAAAATAATTCTCGTCCAGAACAAATGAACCAGCGATCAACTAAAATATGGCCACCTTCTTTGCTTTATGTTCATAAGCAACATTAAAAGAAAAAAATCAATATTTAGTGATTAAGATGCTTATCAATCGAAGCAGACACGATTATATAAAGTGATAACTACGTTTGGCTAACAATGAAATTAAATTCACATAATGAATTTATATTTCGAAATATACCAAAAATATAAAATACGAGATTATTAAACATCATCTGTCATTTATATTTCGCTTATCCTGAACTCCATCTAATAATGCTAAGGGAATATTTTTTTCGTAACATAAAAGTTGAGGCTACTCAACCTAAGAAAGAACGATTTGTCAACGTGTTAGGTGCCAATAGCGTATACGTCGTTCTGTAATAAACATCATACAAGTGACTGATGACTGTAAAGAAAATTGTACACTATTTATACAAGACTATCAATTGTAATTACACTTGTGTATCGTTAATAAAAAAAAAAAAATCGCACGAGCGTGTAATACATACTCGGAATTGACAAATATACGTCATAAATTTAAAAATCAATTCAGTCAAACTATGTTAATTCATAATGTCACATAATGATG
Organism: Coronaproctus castanopsis; assembly: GCA_032883995.1. NCBI lineage: Eukaryota > Metazoa > Arthropoda > Insecta > Hemiptera > Monophlebidae > Coronaproctus > Coronaproctus castanopsis. The sequence goes on from CM065053.1 coordinate 167,212,328, forward strand.
AAATCGAATATAATACGTCTTCTCACAGCGTTAGCAAACTGGTATAATGTTTTTCTTCGTTGAGAATAGAATCTTACAACACCGACAGGTTAGAATTAGAGATGTTTATCCGAAAATTCTGAACATAAATATTATTTTACTATTTCGAGATTCACTTCACTAATAAAATTTTCAATCATATATCGAGTTATTGTCACGAGGTTTGATATAAAACATATGAACCTGTAGTCCCGTTTTTTAAACATTATGAGTTACATCCCAAATATGAAAATTGCAACTTCTTCAACTTACTGCTTATCTCGTGATAAGAAATAACTATTTAATCACCTAGGGCAAATTAATTTTTGGACGTGACCAGAACACGAAAAGTAAAGATATTCGCTCGACTATATGCTTTGAGAAGGGATGTTTTCAAATGTGGTTCAACACTTCTTCTTCGGATATATATATATAAAATATGTAGGGTAGATTTGGACAAAAAATTAACCCGACATAAAAAAAAAAAAAATCGGATCTGAAGTTATGACAATGTTTAATGACAAGGTCTAATTATTTAACGTCTTATAAGACTTCTCGAACTTTTCTCTCAGAGATATAATTCAGTATACCCCTATTAGGGATGAAGTAAAAAAAGTACATTCAACGATAAGCCGCTAAATTAAAGAAATCAACAAAATTGTTGGCTATTAACTTAGTGAATTACAGTAAATAGTTATTCCAAACATTTTGATCAGATATGAAACATTGATTTATAGATAATTTTAGATGAAAAATATGTCCCTATCCCTAACCGTGCATCACAACTGAGGACTGACTACAGTGGAGCACCATCTACATTAAAAACACAACCGAAGAAAGAAAGATTTGTTGACGTCTTTTTCAAGCATATATTGGATTTAAAATTTATTTTATTTTCTATTTTCCTGTTCCTTTTTCATGCAAACGACTATATTCGGTCATAAGTGTCGTTTCCACATTCGATTTTCTTAAAACTAAGACGTTTAAATATATATCTCACCGCTTGTATTCGTACGTATTTCTCCTACTGTACATCTTTAGTTAATCACATTATAGCCACACGATGTGTTGTAACATGAGAATAAATGAATTACAAACATAATAAAACGAATACTTTAAGCATCTCCATTTCATACGACTTTTGAACTCATACCACAAAATATTCAAATACATTTAAATATTGTAACGTATATACATTCTACCTAAAGAATAGTTAAATTTGGAAAAATATTTTAAGAAATAATTTTGTTTTCCTTCATTCTTAAAATTATGATATTCGTGTAGTCACAAAAGGAAAATCGAAATTATTTATTGTTGAAAGATAATTAAAAAAGGCTAGTTAATTTATAACAATGTACGATATCTTTAGTTAATAACATTGTAAAAAAAACTCACTTTCCATTTGAAACCAACGAACTGATTTGTGGTGATTCGGTCCAACAATTCTCAATATAATTGTGATAGTTCGATGTTTGTATATTTGTTTCATTTTTGTAATAGGTTCCTTTAAGTGAAAATTTTTTTCGTAATAAACTAGACTGTTCACGCCAACTTTCAGGATACTTAATCACCAATGGATGCGACACAAAGCAGTCTACTATCATTTTTATCAATATATCAGCGTCTTTTACGGTGGACATGTAGCCAAAAGAAACACGAATAGAACCGGTTGGATATCCATTTACTAAATCTAAGTTATTAGCGCATGTATGGCCGGCCTAAGTAATTATAAATTAATATACAATATTAAATTTTACTAACTAAATATATTCTGTAGTCAAAAATATGGGGGGGACTAATTTTAAAACTTTTGACGTGTAAAAAAAAAACATTCCGTAAATTATTTATCTCTCTATCTTGTTGGGAATTTTCTTTTTTCCCGTTTTATTCCTGCTGTCATAACCATTTCTGTCAGTTCGTTCTGCCGTGTGATGTATCTAGAGAATGTCACTTCTTTGTATAACATGCACCTTTTTCAATATCGACAAGTTACTTTTTTTTCTGAGTCCATCGAACCTTAAAAAATTCTCAAATACGTAAATGCGTCGTTCTTTAGAACTTTGACGCATACAGGAAAAGAGACAACATTAATGTATTAATCAGACGAATTTTTGTGCTCATCAATGTTAACCAACTAGTTTATTTTAAAAACACGTCCGTTTTCTCCGGGTCACCCTATGTTACGTAATTCAAATGTTGTTTTTAAAAATGAAGCCAGTTCAATTGCAAAGGACATCGGAATGAAGTGATACTGATTTCATAATTTATAATTTACCAAAATGTTGTCTAAAATTCCGAAACGTCTATCGTCTTAGAATATACAGCGATTTTTATCTATTTAAAAGTTAACGTTAAAATTTAAAAAAAAATGAATATAAATTCGTCACCTGATAATTCGCTTTTAACTCGTCATTTCCTAATTTTAAATGACGTTGACAAGCTCCCGGATTACAAAAACAGCCGGTCCTTAGATGAATGTTATGTAAATTCGCCATATTTAAAACCTAAAAAAAAAAAAAAATATTAACCGGCTAAGAATCAAAAACTGATTTCGCGTGTTCGTACTACATTTTAGATTTTGTTAAAATTTCGATTGTAATCAAATAAAATAAAAGTCTCGCTCAAATTTTCACCTCGAAATATCCGACATAATCGCCGCTGCTTCTCAATACGTTGAAATTGACGATATTTCCTTGTATTTTAACGCTGCTGTAATCGGTATCTCGATATAATTTAACGACAGGATTACCGTTATTGTGATGTAATTTTAACAGATTTTCGTGTAAATATCGACTTAATTTAAACACATGCTGCGACACGTGCTCCATATTTCCGGCTAATCGTTTTATCGTATCAATTCCGTGAATGACGGATACAACGGATAAAAAATTAATGGTACCATCTTCGCATCTGTTCGCAATTTATTAAAAAGCGTTACGAACAGATTATACGACGAAATAATTTTATTTATATATATAATATATATATCAGTGGTGTTTCCAGAGGGGGGTTAGGGGGTCTGAACCCCTTTGGAATCAATCTGATAATAAGAAAATATCTACTCGCTGTTAAATGCTTGTTAAACCTATTTTTTTTTATTTATTTTATTTAAATTTCGTTGTTTTTGAAGTAAATAAATAGTTTTAGTTTTGTAATATAAGAGATACTAGAAGAATTGTGTAGAAAAACGCGAAGAATAGATTTTAAATTTTAAATTTAGTTAATTACTATGTATTATTCCTTCAAAAAATATAAAATCATTATTTATCGTCTATTTTTTCGCGGAATTTATTGTAACCATCTCCCTCTGTCCTCAATAACATACTATTAGTGTGTTTCAGCGACGTTAAATATTTCTGCCGTCTATTGCTTCTAATAGAATTACATATTCGACGTCTAATAAATATAAAAATAACTCTGGTGAGTTGGATTGCTTGGGGTTTAACCGACTTGAGTTTTGGTTATTTTAACTTGGGTTTACTGTTATAATTTAATTTTGTTTGAACCTCCCCTCTTCAACTAAGTCTGGCTACATATGTATATATATTATATATATCAAAAATATACTAGAAGTTAACACGGTTTCGTCTGTGTAATTATTTTTTTTAATACACTATCGCTGTCTCTTTCTGTTAACTATATATGTATATCCATCCATTATTTCAGCCACGCAACTAATGCAACAAAACGTGATTTGTATGGCGAGTGTTTGTAGTGAAGGTACATTCGAATCGGAAAACGTGTTAAATTTTAAACGATTTGACAGAGATTGTCTTCTAGTTTGTAAAATTTTAAATTATTCTAATTTCCGTCCTATCTGTGATATCAATGTGAAACAAAGATTAGAACGAATCCGATAATATAGCTGTGCGAATTTCATCATTATTGCTTTAATAGTTTTAGAGTTAAATCGAAACAGACAGACAGACAAGAATTAAAAAAAATAGATTTTCTATTTAGGCGTGATAAAAATATTATAATATAATGAAAATATTCGCAAATCGTAGACAGACATTACCGTTTTTTATATTAGTATCGAAGTATAGATATATATATATTTTAAATACTTAACAATTACCTCTGGTGTACAATAGGCCTTTTAATATGGAATTGCGTATCGCTAAGCGATATTAAAACGGTGCCGCCTCCGTAATACGTTTTATTAAACGCGCAAACGCTAGAATTTTTCACTAGTAGCGCTCCTAATCCGGTCGGATAACCGAATATTTTATAAAAGGACAACGCGACAAAGTCCGGCTTATACAACGACAAATCTAATTCATTCGTTGAAACGTACGTTGCTGCATCCAGTAGACAAAACCAGCGAGACCTGTAATCGGGTTCGTAATAAACTGGTATTCGATTTTCGAATAAAATTGTAAAAACAGTGTATATAAATTTCGATATTGATATATCAGCATATAGTAACATAGGCAATATTACTGCTATTTTATATATCAAATTTATTTGATACCGTTAGTACTAATTTTTTTTATTAAACGTGGGAAATAATGTACACTTTTTACGCTGAGTTTTATAAACACATCGATTTATACGCCAATTTTTTGTTTTCAGCGTAGTACCTAAATGACTGACTTCATCTTTCCAATTAATTATGTTGTTTATGATTCTAACGTAATTGCTGATAATTGGTGCGCGCTTCCTAAATAAAATTACCTCGAATTTGTTCTCGTTGATGTTAATACTCTATTTATTTACAGTATTAGTAAGTCGTCGACAAATCGTGTGGATTCTTTTAGGATGTGACACGACAGTGCAGTATTATCAGCGTAAAAATGTAGACTTATTATTTGTGTAAACGGACATCATTTATATATAAAATAAAACGATAGGGGCCCAAGATACTCTCTTGAGGAATCTCAACGGTACCATATTTTTTACTACTTTCACACTTCATACCTGTACGAAAAAAAAATAAATAAATAAATAAAAGAAAAACACAAAATAGAATCGAAAACGGATGCGTTAATTACCAGATGATAGTGCATATTAATTTCTCACGTTAGTAAATATGTATTAGAACAGCGAATAGACTACGAACGTTTATCATGAATGAAATTTTTGAAGGTCAAAAATGTTTCGAGAAAGGCGTTGATACGATAGAACAAATATTTCGTATACGAAAAATTATTGAAAAATTAAGATAACCTAAGCATTCGGATATGTTACATAGGGGAATTTTCGCAATATTGAAGCTCTTTAACATCTACTACTCATAATTGCGAATATTTACAAGAGCAGTAAAGCATCAGTAAATGTTCACAACGGCATATTGTCAAAACAATTTAATATAAAGTGTAGAGTAAAACAAGGATGTATTTTATCACCGTTGTTATTTAGTGCTTAGGGTGAACTAATTATGAGGAAGGCTCTCGTTGGGTGTGATGTTTTCTTATCGATGGAAAAAGGATTTTCCAATATATACGAACGACACGGTGTTAATAACTACTTCAAAGATAGTCCAACATTATTGCCAGTTAAATTACAAACCGTGAGTAGCACATTTATAAGAAAACTGAAGTTTGTTTAGATGTCAATAAGAAGTAGTGAACGATTTCATATATTTGGATTCCGTAATATCCAGCAACGGCTATTGTAATAATGATATTGAAAGGAGAATAAATATGAGCCTAGATTAACTAAAATACGGAAAGATTCATTTCGTTGATTTTTCATGTTTACGTATGTTTGCTAATCATATACCATTAATAGGATTGAAGAAAAGAAAATACAATCCTTCGAGTTGCAGTTTTGGCGTATCGTGGACCGAAAAAGTCATGAATAAGTTAGTCCTGCGAAGGATGAAATATAGTCTAGTAATACCGGAGTTTACGTTATCTACTAGAAAAAATAATCCGCATCTATTGAAAATATCACATCGAGCATGGTCGGATCAAATATTACATCTGAAACCAGCAGATTAGCAATGGACAAATACCATTGGAGAAAGATGATTCGCGAGATGATTGGCTTATCGTGATCACGACGTCCTATGGGGCTTAACGAGAATTCGATATAATTTATTTTATTATAAAATTTTACTTTTTATACTAATCCATTACAGTAAATAGGCAGTTAAATTTTCGACACGAAGCCAAATCATCAAAAATTAACGCTTAATAATAAATGTAGCGGTTTTTGTAATACCTTCTATTATTAACGGCACCGTCTAAAACACCATCGTGCACTTTCCCGATCCATTCTAAAGGGTACTTAATACCGGAAAAATTACACTGAGCTGAATACACAAATAAGGAATTGCCAGAATACTTTTCTTCGTTCACCGAACATTTTGATCTTTTTCTAAGTATTCGAAATGTTTCGTGATGTCGCAAACAATGAACGTCAATGTTTTTTTTATTTGCGATTTCTCTTAATCCTAAAACGGACGTATGATTATCTTGTGTATAGACGAAACAACCGGCGCCACCGTCATATTGAGTGTTACAACAGCATTCTGAAAATAAATAAATAATAATAATGAGAGTAAAAAATACTAATTTTAAAAATTTGTAATAAATATTATCAGTAATGACTAAAATAATGTTTACATTTATCAATTAAATGCCGTTATATTGATACCGTCTTTTTATAGATATATAAGACAACATAATTTTTTCTATGTTAGTAGTCAATTAAAGTTACCGCGAATTATACAATTTAAACGCATTTATTTTCAATAATATGATTCACTACTTATATCGCTTCTTTATTTATGCTATATGATTTTAATTCGCTCGAATGCAAATAACAAAACAAGACGATTTCGTCAGTAAAAAATCACGTAAGATAAATGACGTCTATCGCATTATGATCGATTAAATCTTATTCAAATTCTATTAATTTTATAAGTTCAGTTTCGTACGTTGTCTTAATGTTAATTCATCAATTGTTATTCGTCATATTCTCATCTTATCCATAATTAATATCACGCTATTAAGAGGAATAGTTTCAATATTCATAAAGAAATTTTATTATTTCAAACAAGACAGAATAGCTGAACCCTATAAACGAATTAAACTTACTTATTCGGTAATGGCAAAAGCAAGTAATGTCGAAACATTAAAAATTTCCGAATATTGGATGTAGCGAAGAAAAATAAGTGCATTAGTTGATGCAACGTAAATTACTACCGTATTATTGTAAAATGTAATTTATGTATTTTTATCTTTATCAGTTAATGTATATTATTAAGCAAAATATAGCTATATTTATCTTATGAGTAGGAAGTTTTTTAATTTTTAATATTTTAGGTATTAGATAACTACAGAAAAAAAAAATAATATACCCGCCACATGTTCGCAGTTATCATCAAATTTTAGACATTGATTCCAATCAAACCATTCGGTGGCCAATTTTAAAGCTTCCGTGGCTCCGGATGTAAAAATAATATGATATTCATCTGAATCGGTATTAAAATGATTTAGTATTCTATATTTTTCAAAATAAAATCATTCACGCATAATTAAATTATACAAAAATAAATTTTTGAATAAGGGATAGTTTTCGAATGCATTTTATTTTTTTAACCCATTCAATCGTACATCAATTTGCGCACGCTGTAATGGATTACCAAACTTTTCTAGATATTTTTCTTACTTTTAGATCGCATTTTAACAAAATTATGCCCGCATAAACATGATGTGGCATATGTCAGGTTACTCTGTTGTGACTCTTCTATTATTCTAGTATATATATTCATCGTCATCAAGAACAATTTGAAGAATTTTGAATTTTTACTAATTATCAGCTTGACTTAAAAATTTTAAAAGAAATTTTTAAAAATGATACTACTTACTATTTTAATCTTATTTTTTAAGTTATGAAATTGTAAGTTAAGTATATTAATGTGTGTAAATGGATAAAGAACAAAACAGTCGCCTAAAAAATGGTGTTGTAATAATTATCTCCTCCGAGATGGTTCAATATGTAATAGATTTTACACCAATATCAGACAGATGTATGGTTCAACAAATACAAGGCACCCGTTGCATAGTAAACATAATTCAGATTTATGCTCCCACATCTGATCCAAAATATTATCAAGAAACAGAAGAACTTTACCAGTCAGTTCAGAAGATACTAGACAAACTCGAGAGATCAGATATAGTAATAATTATGGGTGATTTCAATGCTAAGATAGAATGTGGAAAAGGGGGAAATTCAACGGGATCTTTTTGAGTAGGTAGAAACGATGACAGGAAAGATAAGCTATTTGAATTCTGGAAACACAATAACTTAGTTGTAATACATGGTATGAAGTACCTAAGCGCCGCTTATATACGTCGAGGCACCTGTTGATGGAAAAGATTGTATAATTAGGAATTCAATTGATTTTATCTTGATAAATCATAGATATAGGAATATAATCAAACGAGCTTCAACGTACCCGGAAGCTGATGTTAGTTCCAATCACAATCTGCTTGTCGCTAAACGAGATTACGCTTGAAAAAAATAATTAAGAATAAAAATGAATGCAAGAATTGGGATACTAGTAAATTACAAGTTGCAGAAACAAGAACTCAGATCTCTGAACAGCTAAACAACTTGAAGGAATTCGCAGAAAATGCGATGCTGCTAATCCGAATGCATTTATTATGGGAATTTTCCAAAAATATTTGAAGACGAATAGAGTTAAAAATAAAAAGTGGATGTCGCAAGAAATACTAAATGTAATGAATGAAAGAAGAAGCCACAAGAACAGGAATTAAGGCGAATACAAACGTCTGAATAAAAAGGTTAAGAAAATGATCAGAGAAGCTACAAGTTAATGAAAGAGCAGCCCGAAGAAATATAATGAAGCTAGCTGAAAAACATGATTCGTTTAGGATGCATAAACAGATAAAAGCTGTTACTAGCAAACGTATGGGAAACTCCTGAATGTATCTGTTAGATGAATTAAGCCTATTGTTGAACAAGGAGAAAAAAATCATGGAAAGCATTCCTGATAGAATTCCTGCGGACGTAATCACGCTGTTCAATGAAGAAAATATCAAATATTGACGGAGTTATTCAATACAATCTACATGTGCGGGGAAATACCATCAGAATGCCTGAAATCTCCGAAAAAGGAATATCCAAAAGAATGTGGCGATTACCGCACTATTAGTCTTATTAGTCGCCTCTTGAAAATATTTCTGAGAATTATTTATCATAGAATTCGGGATAAGTGTGAATATAATTTAAGTGGTAGATAATTTGGTTTCTGTAAAGGCTTTGGAACAATAGAAACTTTACTGGCAATTAACATCCTGCTTCAAAAACACGGGAAAATGAATAAAGATCTATTCATTTGTTTTCTTGACTACGAGAAAGCATTTGATAGTGTTCGACACGATAAACTAATAGACATTCTGTTAGCTATCGATATTGATGAATATGACCATAGGAAGAATCTGTATTGAAATGAACTCATTCTAGGAAAGGGTGAAAGTATGGACTTCGATGTCTAATGTAGAGTACGACAAGGTTGCCTTCTTTCACCTATATTATGAAACCCATATGTCGATCATATGTTCAAATTAGCTATAAGTGATATACCAATAGGAGTAAAGATAAACGGGAGAATTATTAATAATCTGCGCTATGCAGATGATGCGGCGATTCTTACAAATAATGAGAAAGACATTCAACACCATCGTAATAAACTGGACGCAGTCGGTAATTCGTATAATTTGAAGATAAATGTAAAAAAAACAAAATGGATGATAATTAGCAAAGAGTAACTTTAACAACGTCTCCAAATTAATAACAGGAAGATTGAAAGAGTTCAGAAATTCAAATTCTTATGCGATGTAACTACGCGCGGAATGTCTTTTATACGGAGTCTCCTTTGTGATAGATGGTTATGTATAAATATACATCAAAACATTGTACAGTGCTACATATATCCGACTCTACTATATGGAATAGAGGCAGCAACATTAAACAAAAGGGCAAATAAATCGATTAGAATCTGTAGAGATGTGAATACATAGAAGGATATTGAAAATAGCATGGATAACCAAAACATCAAATAGTAAAGTCCTACAGATGGCCAAAACTGAAAGAAATTTAATGAAATCAGTTATTCAAAAGAAAAGAAAACATTTCGGCTATGTAATTAGAGGATATAAATATAAACTATAATTATCCAAGGACAAGTAGATGAGAAAAGAAGTCGAAGAAGACGAAAAACATGCTGGTTGGATAACATCAAAGAATTTACGAACACAGTCAATACAAAAACTCATGTAAAAAGCCAGAGAAAGAATGTTTTGATTCCAACATGCATAATCGCCAACGCTCTTCATAGAGTAGGGCATGAGAAGATGAAGAAGAAGAAATGTATATACGTAATAAATCAAATATAGTTTCAAAATACTAACTAATCTAATTATTATCTTCTTTTAAGCTAGAAACAATGAAACTTAAAAAGTTTTCACGAACCACAGGTACTATTATCACAAATTTTTACTCGAAAATGTTATTTGACAAACATGAATAGCTCACCTACAATTAATGTTAAAGAAGTTCTGATTGGTTATTAATAATAATTACATCAAAACATTTTATTTCAAGTAATACAAAATACAATGTGAAAAACTATATTTTAATATATTTTACGTTTAAAGATTATTAAGTTCTAATGCTATTCTAGAGTTACGATTCCTAAAACATATTTAAATTTTCCACCGCTATTTATAACCAATAATTTTAGCACCGATATGATCAATGTTGCTTGTTCCGCTAGGGATAGGTAACGTAACAATCAACTACTATACCATACGTTAGCTGTACCAATTGTTGTCACCAGACCTGAATGGCGAGGAAAAAAATTCGAGTGTACGTCTATTTTTTAGCAGTTTAGCGAATCTCTTTTGCCTTTGAGGATTAACATTAGATTTTTAAAATTATTTTTAATGATAAATATTTTAACGATATACCTAAATCTGACTTGTTCCACGGTGTCATGTGTCAATCGGCTCGCGGTATTTAAAGAATGTGGATTGCCATACAAATTAGATTTTAAATCATTGGAAATAGCATCCATTTGTGAATCAGAATACAACGCGGATCCAACATGATCTAAATAACATACATCTGTAAAGGGAATAAATAAATTTGTTCGTTTAATAAAATTAAAAACGTGTAATTTTTGTATTTTAAACTATTATTTGAAAAGGTTTTAAACCACTACATCGAACGTATTACTTTTTTAATTTTCACCGATTCCTTTTTCACAGTGACTTACATTATATAATTACGTAAATCTCGCTCCAATATTCATTCTCAGTTCGTATAAAAAATTTAGACAATTCTGTTAAGTTTATTTATACGAAATACCTGAATCTGATATTTTATAAAAGCTAAAACTTGTTGCAATTGAAAAACAAATGATGTTAATTGCACGATTCTGTATTATAGCATGGTTAACAATAAGTTAAAAAAAAAATAAAGTTATTATGTAACTTCAGCATCATATAATGAAAACTAACGCAACTTTTTAAAATGATTTCATTATTTTATTAGGAAACTCATTTTGATTGTTATTGAAAAATATTCCTTCAATTCGTTTAAAGTTAATCGAAAATTATCACCATCAATCTTTAGCATAAATTTTATGAATTTACTTTAAAATTTATTAGTTTCTTTTAGATCCTCGATTTTAATAAACTACATAATTTCATTCTCATTGGAAACATTATATATTGAATCAACATTATTAATCATAAAACAGATTTATAAAATCATATCGTCACTAAAGCTATTGGTAAAATTAATAAACTTGAACTGTGTAGAATCGAGAATTTTAGACTATATATTGTAATACTTTTTGATCCATATGAGAAAAATTCAAAAATAAGGTAAGCCAAATTTTAAAAAACTAGTATTCAAATTAGTAACGAATATAAATTGACAGCGGCGTTAATATTAGCGTTAGTAATATGAATAAAAAATATATTTTTTACCAACCGTTGAGCCGAGAAAATTCTGTCTTCATATTTGTATTAAGCATCATTTGAAAATATTGAATATCCAAAGTTAAAACGCGTAACCTATTGTGAAAAAATTGCCAACTATAAAAGATACGTGTTTATATATAGCCACACACACATAATTACTGTAAAACTGATAGCTCGTTTAAGAGTATTTAAAGCACAGAAACTAATAGCACAAACATATAAATATGGTGATAACTTTAATACTACGCCTAGGAAAAATGAAGTTCTTCTGATAATACGTAATACTGATTATTGTAATTTCAAGCTAGTGAAATAACCGGCTTTTTTTTATGGGCTTCTTCATATATTTTACACAAAAAGAAATAACTAAACAAATGCGAAACATCAAAATATAACTCGTTAATAAAATAAAACAGACATGACCTTATTCTCATTTATTTAATAATAATGTGTGGACATAAAATTTCTGAAACAAATATTTTTCAGTAAAATAAAATTAATTTCTACTTACATAGTAATAATGTAATTAAATGTGCGAACTTACCGCATTCACTAATATAACTATTTGAATAATCATGCAGATATAGTTGTTTATGCCACATAATTACGTTGTAAACGATTATATTTTAAAATACGGCATCCTACGGAATTACCGACATTCAAATATTTATATTTCTCACGATATTTTTTAATTTCACTCAAAATAATCATACTTCAAATTATTTTCTTTAAAAGATGTGTCGCCTCTAGTGACTTGTAAAGAATGCGTAGTCGATGGGTTTGTGTTATGTGGCATAATATTGGAGTAGGTGAACCTAGTATGAAGTCCAAGCGTGAATTTCAGTGTAAACTTGTACATGAACTCGACATACTCTATGTAAGAAATTCATAACACACATCAATCAGATATATACTTCGATTTTAGGCAATCGTTACGATTACGAGTTTCTTCTCATTTAATACTAAACGTTACTTTTAAAATTTAATGCAATTAAAATTATTCAAAGAATTGTGCGTAGTACTTATTTATAATATTTTGTTCGGTTAGAAAATTCCGTATTGTTTACGAAACAAATGGAGTTATGTAGAATAAAATCAATCAATATCGCGTTAATACTGTTAGACGAAATGGGGCTAGATAAAATTTATTATTTATACAAATTTAACTTAAAGAACATATTAAACTCACCCTTTTATGAACGGAAATCTTATAAAGTAAACGTATTAGCCGAACTGTATAATAATGTAAATATATAACTAACGATATACCCGCATATATGCGGCGTATAACTAGAGATAAAAATGAAAGAATTTGAAATAATTATCAGTACGAAGTAATAAAAATTTTCCGATTAATTAAAGCGTATATCATAACACTGTTATGTACACAACTACATTTTACCAAAGATTAGATAATAAATATAACGGTAAATACTTAATGCTTAGTCAATGAAACAATGATATAAAGTAATAACAGAAATAATTTAATAGATACGATAGGTTTTTTCATTAATGCGATAATGAGCACTTTTTACCGTAAATTCACGAAATATTAACTACTTCATACGATAATTTATAATTGTTTCCATATTCTTATTTTTAAAATTATCATAAAAATATTCCTACCAACCTTTAATCAGCACACGATTTCAGACAATTGACAAATATAATTCATCTTAAAACATTCGTGTAGGCAAATATTTCCGTTCAATTTTTCCGTAATGATAGTCGTCCAATTTATTAATCCTAGTTTATCGTACGTATATATGTTTTATCGGTTATCGCAATAGTTATTTATTAATTTAACAAAATAATAAAGCTACACGGGAATAACTTCGCGGTTCGCATGATTATATTCTTAATATTCTCATTGACGCCGTAATTACTTAAATAATTACGTATTCTGCCGGTCACACAGAACTGGATGCAGGCGATTAAACCGGTTCTACTTTCAGAAAATAAACTAGCTCTCATTTTACAATGTACTTTTTACTTAAATTTATTTCGTTAGTTTGCTGATGTAATCATATAAAGTGTTTGCACGGACGGTATAACAGAAATTAAAAATTGTATAAACTAATAACAAAATGGCAGCAAACATTTCTCATGATAGTAGAGAATAAATACAACGAGTCTTAGTTTCATCAACATTTATCATGTTGACTTGGTTATTTTTGCGTCAAATAGATTCCTAAGGTTATTATTATTCATATTATTTGTGTAGGCTAAGCGACTATTGTGAATTTTTCTTTTGTTGGTAAAACTTTATAATTATTATATAGTAAACAGAGCGTACCTATTATGCAAATTATACAATAATGAAATAGATGTAGACAGCGCTGAAGTGTTCAATTAATTAATTACAACGTAATATTTAATGTTTAGAAATACTTGCATATTTTTAAATAGTTTAATATTAGGAAACATCGTAAAGTTTTATCAACATTACTCGTGTGTGAAAGAAAGAATACTTTCTAAATACATAACAAATTATTTAAAACATACAGTGTTATTGAATAGAATTTAATTATTATCGCTATAAAGTTATAATTTCCATCAATATAAAACAAAAGTATGAAATAGCGAAAAGTCCAAAAATTTTAAGTTTACGTATTTATTTAAAATGTCTTATTAAAATTTAAATCATTTCAGTGATAAACGTGTTTATCTTTGTAAACATTTTTCGTGTACATCAAAAATTATATATAATTGCCCATTAAAAAAAAAAAGACAAAAACAATCGTTAACATGTCTAGGAAAAAGTATTTTGAAAAAAACTTGTTAGAATTTAGACTGAAAATGTTCCTTTTACAATTTTCAATAAAATGCAAAATAACTTTGACACAAGTCGTTGGACTTTATCCGGTTTTATTAATACAATAGTATGAATGATGATTATTTGAGGATTCGATCAGTGGCGGTTTGTACATAAAGGTTGCAACGGTTGAACAATCACCAGAAATATCCAGAACAACCTAAAAATTGATGATGTAATAAAATAGTTAAAAGTACTAATTTTTATATAAAGATTAAACAGAATAAGTAAATTTTAATTACATATTTCTCGTAGAATATATTATAAAATGTTAAAAATCTTTTAAAAAGTGTTATGAAATGCCTAGTTACAACGGTTGGTAGTTAACCTAAAGAAGGCATCGGAAAGCCGTATACAGCGTTATATTCAGATTTTGTGCATAATGCTATTATGTGTGTGTAGTTTACATAGGACTATATTGGCCACTGTTGGTTGTAAAATTTTACAACCGAAGTCTTTGAAGTACACACACTCGACGAGGCAGAATAGGTTTTTCACGTTGTGTTGTGCCCATTTTTCTAGGTGATTTAGACCGGCCTGTAATTTTTCTGACGTCGCTATCGGATCGTTGTCGCTTGCGAACAATGCTGTGTCGTCAGTGAATGCTGCGACCTCAATGTTGCGTTTAACTGGAAGGTCACATAATTGGACCGAAAACAGTACCCTGTGGAACGCCAGTCTCAGTAGAATAAAATCCAGATACATCGCCGTCGTGTTTAATCTGGAAGAATCTACCTGTTAAATATTAGGCCAATAGCATGTAATATGAATGTGGCAAAGAACGTTTTATTTTTAAAAGTAATCCCTCATGCCATACAGGATCGAAGAACTGACTAACATCTAGGAATGCTGCATAACGATACTATTTCCTGTCGAAACAATTATTTATGTATTTCTGCACTCTATGAATTTGCTCTACCGTAGAATGCCGTGGACGAAACCCAAGCTAATAATAGTCTGGAATCGTACCTTGCAGCGGTTCCATTAATCGAGACAGCAGTAACTTCTCAATGACTTTCGATAATACGGGTAGAAGGTTAATCGGTCGATACGAGGATGTTTTGCTGGTGGGTTTACCTGGTTTATCTATCATTTATAGTCTGAGCTATTTTTCATTGTGAAGGATAGTAACCCGGTCGAATAACAGTTTTGAAGATGTTGGTTAGTAACGGCAAACCTTTTTTTTAGCATCTTCGCAGTGATTAGATCATACCCAGGAGCTTTATATACTGGTAAGTGGCCCGTTATCACTTTCATAATTTCTGCAAGAGAAAATGGTTTGATTGGATGAGACATTTGAAAGGGATGCATCGCGACCTAAATGTACCGTATGTGCCGGAGGTAATCCAAACGAATAGTGAACGTTACCTGCACAGATTAGAAAACCACCCGAACCGACTGGCAGTGGCAGTTGACTTGATAACGATATCCATAGACTGAATCGTTGCACCCCTTAGATCTTCCACATCGGTTTGATTGATTGTCCAGGTAACTGCGAGTATCATTGATGAACGATATCTCCAATCCTTTCACGACCCATATAGAGAAATTGCTTATTAGCTTTGTAAACCAGATTGCAATCATTTTTCATTTGCAAATAATTATTTTGTGTAAATTGTGAAAAACTAATGTTTCGTTTGAGTATTTTGAAAATTTTGTACTTTTCTAATTGTATAAATTTTGTACTTCTTCTTCTTCTTTCGTTGATAACCGTGCCGTGTACTGCTACTAAGGCCAGAGGCACGGGAGGAATTTACATTAACGGGTAGATTCTGGATAAATGAAGGAAGGCAAGGAGTCTAGATTCGGATGTAGGAGAATGCTGTAAAATATTTGGGAGAGAGTTTGGAAGGTTTGCGATTGTACGTTCGGAGGAATATAACGGACAGGTAATAAGCAAGTGAGGAATAGTTAAAGGAATATTGCATGCGGTACATTTCCGTTGGTCACTATTAGTAAATAAGTGCTTGTGAGTAAGCAGTGTGTGGCCTGAGCGTACACGGCACAGGACTACTTCGTTTCTCCTGTTTGATTTTTGACATGTAGTTGACTTTATCCAGTTGACGTTGTATTATTGCAGGTTTGAAAATCCTTCGTTTGCTCTATCGGATAATTTAGATCGTATGGTGTGAAGGAAGTCCTTCGTTGGAATTGGTATAGCGGGAATAGGTGATATTAGACACGCTTCTTTTGCGGCTGCATCTGCACTGTCGTTTGATCCCACGCCGTTATGCCCTGGAATCCAGAGGAGAATAATTTTTCCGGTAAACTCTGATGCGTTGGCTAAGATGGATTTGGCCAAAGGATGTTGGTGGAGTGATCTGTTTTGGAGACTTTTAATGGAGCTCAAGGAATCGGTGCAGATAACAGCATTGTTTTTTAGTTCTTCAATAACCACATCGACGGGAACTGAAATTGCGTACAGCTCTATAGAAAGAACGTTGAAGTTTTGTGGAAGCAGAAATCGAATGACATTGTTTGAATATACAACTGCGCAACCGCAGTGGTTGTCTCTTTTGGCACCGTCCGTGTATAGGATGTTGTAATGATTGAAACGCTTTATTAAATTTTCAAAGGAGGAATGTAGACGACTTTGAGAAGTAGGACAACATAGTTCCAGGAGAGAGGTATCGAAGAATAAAGGATGGGACGAGACCGGCGGTATTGGGAAAAGGATGTTGCTGTAGAAGTTAGATAATGAGGTGCATAGTTTATTGTGTAGGATGGATTTGACTTTATACTGGAGCGTGGATTTTAAGTATGGTTGAGTAAGAACAGAAGGTAGAGAAGTTATGGGCATGGGGAGGTTAGGAGTTGTATGAATATAAATGTGGAATTTTAGGAGTAAATAGGCTTGGTGTAAGTCTGGAGGATATTCTTGTGTTTCATAAAACAGATTGTTTATGGGTGTCGACCGAATAGCGCCTAAAACTAACCTTAGAGCTGAGTGGTGAATTGGGTTCAATGTTAACACTGATTGCTTAGCTGATGAATAAGCCGGGAAACCATAATCGCATTTGGATTTTATTAGTGAACGATATATTCTCAAAAGTGATGTTTTATCTATGCCATATGTTGTGTGAGATAGCTTCCTGAGAAGGTTTAATCGTTGTGAACATTCGGTTTTCAAGTGGTTGATGTGCATTCTCCAATTTAATTTTTCGTCAAATATCAGACCTAAATATTTGACGTATGATGTAGAATTTAGTATTCTGTTACCCAAAATAATATTAAATTGATGAGCGCAATGGCGAATAAGGCAGAAGTGCATTACTTTGGTTTTTGCGGGTGAAAAGGATAATCCATTTTCTTTTGACCAGTTATTGAGCTTATTAGTGACTTCTTGAAGACTGAGGTCGTTACATCGGACAAATATTGTCAAGTCGTCCAGCAAATAGGGACTTGAATACTAAAGGAGGTATTTCTTCAACAATAGAGTTTATTGCGATGTTAAACAGTGTTGGACTTAGAACCGAGCCTTGCGGCACACCGTTGATGATGTCATGAAGGCTAGACACGGTGTCTCCTAGTCTAACAAATAACCTGCGATGTTCTAGGAAATGTTTTATAAAACGTATGCTCCATTTCAGTAGTTGCTGAAGAATTTTTTGATGATTGATTGTGTCAAATGCCTTGTTGAAATCGTAGAATATGGCTAATACATGCTGCTTTCTTGAGAATGCTTCGATGATTGTATTTTGAAGGCGGTATTGAAGGTCTGTTGTCGATCGCAAGGTTTGGAATCCACATTGATATTTTGATCCATTGTAATCGGGTATTTATAATTTTTTCCAACACCTTACAGAGGACAGAAGTTAAGGAAATGGGTCTATAGCTCTCCAGCTGAGTTGGGTTTTTAGTTGATTTTAAAATTGGAATCACTTCTGCTATGCGCCATGAATCTGGGAAAGTACCAGTGAGCCAAAATTGGT
This sequence comes from Coronaproctus castanopsis, assembly GCA_032883995.1. Lineage (NCBI taxonomy): Eukaryota > Metazoa > Arthropoda > Insecta > Hemiptera > Monophlebidae > Coronaproctus > Coronaproctus castanopsis. The sequence goes on from CM065053.1 coordinate 167,231,059, forward strand.
TGAAAAGTTCCAGCAACAGAGAGATTACTTGATTTGGAGCAAATTTAAGCATGTTAATGTGAATTTTATCACAGCCTACAGCTGTTGGTTTTGTGTTCTGAATAGCGTGATGTAGCTCTTCTAATGTTATTGCTTTATTATAAGGTTCGTGAGAGTCATCATCAATACAGAGTGGGGCTGCGTGATTAAGCGATTGCAAAGGCTTGTTTGAAGCAGCTGCGAACTGATTGGCAAATTCTGCAGCAGCTTGGTTAGTGTTAGCAATTTTAACATTATTAACAATAATTAATGATGGTTTATGGGAGTTGTTGTACTTATTCACGCGGAAATAAAATTTTAATACGTTTTGATTTAATATTATAATTTTTTATCTTGGGAACTATAATCTAACTTCATAATTTTTAGTTTTTCTGATTACGGTTAATGTTACTTAGGGATGTTGTATGAAACAAAAAAGTTTTTGCGTATATATATATGTGGGTGGGGGATATGTAATTGCGAGCGCTAAATTTTTTAACCGCGAGCCACCAGTGGATTTTCGATATTAATCAAGTATTTCGGGAACATTATAAAAATAAGTCATTATTTCTAAGCTCGTAACAGATGTCGTTTGTTCTTGTTAATATTTATGTCTAAATTAGTAATTTTAAACAATTTCTCTAGAAATTTCTTACCTACTGATTGAATTAATCTAAAAAAGAGAATTCTTATCCGATGAACTTAATAATAGTAACCAGTCATTGGAATCGATATTGTTCTTGTTTGAGATTTTTACCATTGCTTTCTACGCTCGCTATAACGAACACTATTTATATTTTGCATTACCAAAATTTAATGTAAGACCTGTTCGTATGTTGTATTTTTAGAATTATAGCGACAGTATCGACGACGAAGATGAGTCACTCTGTTCATTGATAGAAAGAATACGATTTGAAATTATCACTTACTGTTCACCAAAAAAATTTGAGATGTTAACAACTACACAAGTCTTTTATAATGTTACCGTTAGTTCAAATAACTTACGTAATGCCATCGAAAAGTAAAGTACGTTCTCTAATAAGTCTTTTCAATTTTGACTTTGGAAATTTAGGGATCAAAAAATAATTCACTATACAACGATTTTCTTTGCAGTCAATATTTCTTCTACTTTTCTTTGTTTCCAAATGTTTGAGCATTTTAATTTTTTCCACAAAACTTTTGTTTATTATGAATTCCTTCTTCTCATACATATTCTCTTAAGTTTTACCATAAAAAATGTCGGATATCTAATTAATTAATTTTTTTTTTACTGTAAAATACCTCCTTTTTTTTAGTATGATGTCTGTTATTTTTCCGTCTATTTCACGTGTCTCTATTGGTTCTTAATTTTCATGTATCATTTTTGAAAAATAGTACTTATTTCTCTTTATAATTTTTTTTTTTACTGTATTCATTATAATTTATATTCTGACAACAGATTTTTCGTTATACGCGTACTGAAATGTTGTTTCAATTTTTCCAACTTTCATTATGGGATTCCTTGTCTAGCGCATTTATTATATAATTTCTCCTAGATACATTTTGCAACTCTCAAATTCTATCCTATATATTTCGAAGTTTCACTGATGTTATATTTCATTTTTTGCGAATTCTAAAGAATGCACGAAAAACATGAAAATAACGAAAATTTGCTCATACATATATAAATAGGACTTATTGAAACCATGTACCGGCCAGACGACACGACGACGAAGTGAGGTAAGCAAAACCTAGTTTATCATCTGTATATAGCGCGTTCCGTTGACAGTACCAGTGAAAAAATAAGGTCCCACGGATACGAACCGGTTTTTTTGTTCGGGAAATTTTTTATCTGTTGGAGAAGCTGGCTCTCGAAAATTTTCACACACCTTAAAATTGAATTGCGATATGACACAGGTTCGCGTAACTTAGAATTTTTTTTTTAAACTCACTTTGCACTATCGTGATATTCTTCTCATTATATAATGCTATGATAACTAAAACTATATTCAAACAAATTTCTCGCGTGTACACTGGAGCACTTTAGCAGTGTTACCAACTGCGCTATTCAAAAACCAAAACCGTCTATCTTCCCTGGATTATATTGTAGGGATCTTGTACATTTTTACGTTCTACTTGTACGGCTTTTAGGGGCAAAAAATGTTTAACAGTAGAAAGGTCTCTAGCTAAGTCAGCGATTTATCTAATCGTTTGGTAAATAAGTATTAGCTTGCTGGGAAGTAAAATGCTATTGCGAACAACTGCGTATTGATTTGACTAGAAAGCATTTCTTATCCGGTTCAATATCGATATTCAGATTGAGAAGAATAACGATCGTCTAATGGGACTTTTTTATAATACTGCGCTAATTAATCTACGATTCTCTGTATTGATTATATTTTACGACGAATGTCACTGTAACGACGCAAAGTGTTATAAATATGTAAATATATCAAACGCGTGTAGCGGGAATATAATATATTTTAAAATTAATGACGAAAGATATAAAGATAAAAAGTGGAGAAAAATAAAGAAACGAGAAAAATTAATTAGCGAATTAATAAAAATAACGTGATAAAAGTTAATCGAGTAAGTAAATACGTAATGTTGCAAAGGAAGACTATAAGTAAAGAAACAAAGAAAATATATATATATATATAAATTTAAACATAAATGTAAATTTTGTTCGATAAATTTCTGCGTAAGTTATATATAAAAATATTTTTTAAAAACGAAATATAGAAACAACCATATATTTAACTATTAGACATTTTATTTCAATTAAAACTGGATAAACTTGCGCGAAAAGTAAATTTTAAAATCAAACACGCTACACACGCACGCATTTAAATTAATTATTAAAAATGTAATACAATTTGTTAAATAAATATTCAACATATAGTTAAATAAAGAGGGAGACATTTTGAAAAATAATACGAGTAATCCATTAATGGAATATTTACACTTTGATAATGGAAATATATATGTTTAATATATGTATAATTATATAAAAGTATTGTTATATATCGCACATTTCTAAAAAATATTACAAAATAAGGTAATGATTTAGACAAAGCGAATTTTTATGTTTTACATATATTGTCGATAATAATCGTGTAAAACTTTAATTCATTACATTAATCATTTTTAAACTGATTAAACTAAAAAATAAAATAGATTGCTAAAATTAATAATTTTTTTTTAATATACGCGCATTTTTTCTTGTGCAATTTTTTACGCGATTTAAGCGTTTTCTTATATTTTTCAACCCATCGTACTATTAGAAAATTTATTATTTATTTTATTATACCTAAATGTAAAAGAAATACTTTGGGTCGGTTTTAAATCTTTCTGTATTCTATAAATTATTCATGAGATAGATGGAATTCTATGTTTAGGCGCGTATTTAATCTAAACCGATAAACGTTAACCTTTCCACAGTTATACATTATAAATTTTTCACGCCAAATTATAAACTTTGTTATGGCTGCAGGAGGTAAAAATTTTGAAGTAATACTTTGTGTATAATACTGCTTTATGGATCTAGACATATAAACGTAAATATTTAATTGCGAAGTATATATAATCTTAATCTATAGTTTTATTTATTTTCGTTAAAGTGGTTTCCCTGAACATTTCGAGAGTATTATAACTATATAAAAAGAAATGTGTGTAATCAATACAATTCAAAATATCAAAATAAAAACGTTAAAATAGATAATAGCTCCACATTAGGTATTAGTGAAATTTTAAATTCACACGATTTTTTCCATATCTATTTGAACGTAGATATTGCATTATTCTAGTTATTTCAGCAGCGAATTTTACTGTAACAAAACTACTTTATATTTTGGAAAGAGTAAAAAAAGAAGTCAAAATCATTTTAACGCGATCGATGCAAGAAATAGAGTATGATATTTTTGCTCGACCCAAAGCAAAATTACAAAAAAAAAAAATGCGATTCTATGATTAATAATTCAATTTAATTTTCGAATATAATTAATTTTTCAGTTACAACTTAATTAATGATTAATATCCACGTTATAGAGTTAAGTAATAAATTCTTGTCATAATTGAAATATGTTAAATATATGTTATAAATTTTAAAGAATTCAATTATATTTTTATAAATATATTATAAAAAGGGCCGCATATTAGAGTGGGTGCTATTCGCCACAAATTGTAGCTATTGTTCACATTTATAAATTTGCGTAATAAAAGCCACTTTTACGCCTTAATAATTATAGTTTTTATTAAATTTTTTTTAAATATTTTCATGTTTAAACTATCTTTTTTTACATTTCACGTCTCACGGATTATATCCGTTATTAGGAGCTTATTATGGTATAATTGAACAGCGTGTATATTACTTAATGCATATGTTTTCTGAAATGTATTTACCATTTGAGTAGAGGGTTATTTTGATTTATTACTATAAAAAATTGTTTACAATATATTTTTTTTCATTTTAATTATTAAAGTTAACGTGCTAATTATTATGAAAATCGACACGTGTTTATTAATGAAAAATAAATATTCACTTAGGCAACTATGCACGTACTCAATCGTAAGCGAATAACTTATTGGCAGCTTATATTCTTTTTTCCAAGGTGTAAAATTGTAAATTTTATTTTCAAAAACAAAAATTAATGAATACTCGGTTTTAAATCAACTATGCGTCATTAATACTACGAATAAACGTATAAATCATATTTTAATTCACACTTTAATCAATTTTATTCAGAGTAGCTTTTTCGTTGTAGAAAGTTAAATAAAAGTATATTCACCTATCTTTCTAGAAGTTTATCATTCACTTTATTAATTTTCCACTTTAAAATTCATTTTATTTTTGATATTTTTTGGTTTAATTTAGCAGTTTTTCATAAATTGATTTTTAATTAATAGTCGTTACACTGAAAAAAAAAAAACAAACGGTTGTACCGTTTCTTTTTAATAAATTAATAATGGGTTTTCTTCTTTATTTGATATTATCGAAACTCATTTGATGCCTTCAAATATAGTTATCACCCTGCATATTGTTTATTCTATTAATGTAAATTTTCAAATATTTGACTTATTAAAAGTAACATCGGCTTTAAATAATTCGTCCAGATATATATACAAATGACTTCAACTGCGCATGCGTACAGCTTCTTACTCGATAATTTGTTTCATTTTTCGGAAAATGCTATTATCGTAATTATTCCAATAATTTTAATACGTTATAAATAATAAACCTTAGATATGTTTTACGAAAAGACACATTATTCAGAAATATCCTTATGAATATTTTTTGATATACGATATTTAAAATTAGTTTTATTTCTTTAATTTTTATTGTATAGTAACCGGTCAATTTAATATGTAATCGCGCGTTCCGTAAGTAATGAGACTGTCGCTATAAATTCAATGCCACTGATGTGAAATTTTAGGGATATGTTGTACAATCTTTCGCACTACGAGTTCACGTAACTATTGTGGAGCTAACTGGTATTTCAAAAATGATGATCGTTCAACGAATTATCAGGAACAATTTACTAAAAATAAAGTTGTGCGCGTGCGCTTCGGTTCACAATAACAACAATAGTTGCACACGTGCAGGACGTGCTCCACATGCTCTGAACGCAGTAGAATTTGTAAGTACAGTTATTATTAGTAACGAAAGCTGGTTTTTCGTTTATGACCCTAAAAAAAATTTCGCCTACGCTGAAAAAATTGTGATTTCAAAAAACAAAAGTACATTCTGATCATTGGAATTTACACCTTAGGGAAGTATAGTTAATACCGCATTCTATGAAATTGTTTTGTAAGAGAATTGTGCACGTATTGAACCAAATTTAGAAAATATCGATCTTTATTCTTGTTGTATGAGAAAATGGGTCTGCTCATACTACAACGATCAACATCCAGTTTTAAGCAAGAAGGTTGGTTCCGGCACTCAGTCAACTCCCTACTAGTTACATTTAAATAGCCCCCACTATTACCTGTTCTGTAAGCTAAAGATTGTGTTGAAAAGTGGCCTTTTGCTTCGATTGAAGATGCTGTTACCAAACCAGTTAACTCAATTCCGAAAGATAATTTGTTAAAATGGGAAAGTTGAAAGAATACGCTAACATGTGTATAAAAAGTTTGTTTAAAAAATTTTTGCATTATTCTATAGCGATAAACTCATTAATTATGGGATTACAAATATATATATATTAATGTAAGCCAAAAATTTTCGTGACTACATACTCATAATAACATTGAAACATATGATAAAAAAAATTTGAATCATCGTCGCTTAATTAATTAAATAGAAAATACGATTATCGACTTTAAATATTTAAAAATATCAACTGTTTTATAAAATGTTTTCTTCAGTTATTAAGCATAGATCTTAGAATTATTTACGTACTTAATAAAATAACTATAAATTACATAATTCTTTTAAAAAGTGGTCCCCGAAGTATATATGATCTACCTGAATCAAAAGATAATGTGAAATTCTATAAGATTAAAGTACTATTAAACGAACAGTAAACATAATTAGAATGCAACAAGTTATTTTATATTGTTTTATACATACGCTATTTCTGTTTAATTTCACCGTCATTTTTCAACTATTGTTTTCGTACCTTGTAATTATGTTTATTAAATAAAAAATTTTTGAAGAAGAGAAAATAACTAGCGAAAATTATGTCGTAGTAATTTCATTTCTAATCCAGTTGTCCTAAAAAACAACAACAACAAATTATTGAAATATCATTACACGTTTTCAATTAAACATATGTAACATACATACATACATATATATATATGTATCAGGTAGAGTGCAAATAATTTTGTATCTTTTTGAAATTATTTTGTGCGAACACCGGTAAGCATTTTAAAAGTAAAATTTAATTTCACTACAGAGCAATTCGGTCAACTAATTATGATATGAGCCTGTTCGATTACGTATAATAACATTAAGTAAATTTGTTCTCGCACGTTAATTTCCCGCGAGTCAAATTATACTGTGATATAATTAAGACTTAGGGAGTATCATTGACACAAATTTTAGTTTCAAGGCTGATAAACTGTGTTAAAAATTTTACAGTTTAATCTAGCATTAATTTCTATCCTAAATAAGTCGTATCATTATATTGTACATCGTACGACAGTGTTCAAAATTTTGTAATAATCTATCATCATCACCATTGTAAAGATTTATCATTATCATCATCACCATCATCGGTTAAATCAGAGTCAACTGAACTTGTAGCGTTGCAGTGTGCTTTATGTGTATACCGCTCTTTAATCGAGATAAGTATCAGTTGCCGCATTATTCATTATCTGATGTAGTAGTTCATTAACCGGTTTCTTTCTCTTTTACCTTTACCTTCCACGATTATGGTTCTCATCGCATGAGCTATCCATCTCCTTCTTTTTGCGCAAAAGTAATCATAAAATGTTTTCCTTCACTTTTTCTACGACGCTCTTATTCGATATTTGTCTGTCCATTTAATCTTTATCATGCTTCTAATGCTTGCAGTTGTTTAAGATTTATTAAGCATCTATGTTTTACTTACAATAATGGAATATTTGGTGCGAATTTTTTTCGCGTTTTTCTTAGCTGCTTAATTCAGTCACGATGTCCACTTTTAACGCTGACAAAATTTATTCTTTTCTATTTGACGTGAAATGTCTCAATTTTAAAAAAATATTTATATAAACAGATTGAAAAATTTCTTACAGTTCACGGAAGAAGCGATATAATAAATACCCATATAAAATTTAGAATTTCGCGACAAAAATATGTAACCGAAAGGGTTAATATAATTGCCTAATCTATTTTTGTTTACGTCTTTTTTATTTTTTTCGCCTTGTGAAAATCCCAAATATTTATACTCGCCTACCTGTTGCAGTTTAGTAATTTTATACCAGCAGTTCTATCCTGAATAGCACTTGTTATTATCATTGTTTTATATATCGCGGAAATCTCAATTAAAACTGATACCATACTTTCTACGTTAACTTAAATTCGATACGTTGCATAAAGAATAACGGATTCTCCGTTATGAGTAAATTACCGTATTAAACGTTTTCATTGAATAATCGCACGTGGAAGTTTGATATAAAAATTCGATTTATAAAAACATTTCTTAAAAATGCAGCGATTATCGACGGTGTTTTCTTCGTTAAAATCGGAATAGAAATTAAAAATAGACAAAGTCGTCTTGTCTTAATAAATGGAGAAAATTTTCGGAAAATTTTTCCGAATGTTCGATAATTAAAATTCTTTCCGAACAATGTGATATTCGGGAATTAAAAATACGGAAAATATTATGAAATATTGAAACAACATTCAGACATCTTTAAATCTCACGCTCAGCTCAATTATTATTATTAAACTTTGTAAATGTTGCAACTTGCAAGATACAATGTCAACAACGATGGCTATTAACTAATGACCGTTTTCATCGTTAGAGAGGTATTTTATAATCAGAATTATCGATTTATTCTTAACACGTCGCGGTCCGAATTATTATAAACAAATTTTTCGTCATTCTAGTAAACGTAACAAATAGAAAATATATTTACTTTCAGACGGTAGAGCCGACGTCCTTATTAAACTGAGAAGTGGTCATATCGAACGAAACTGGTGGCGCTTTGTTTAACGGTGAACGAGCAGATCCGTTAGCAGCGCGACTTTCACGCCGAGATGTTCCCTTAGATTCTGAAATTTATTTTTTTTTTCGTTTTATAATAGTATATTTATTTAATAATTACAAATTTATGCTATGAAAATTTAATGTAGGAAAACTGCATTTACAATTTTTTAATTTTACATTCTCTAATATCTATCGTTATTTTATTTTAAGATTAAAACAACATAGTTTTTAATCTGAATTATATTTACGATCTTAATACATATAAAACATATATATCAAAACTATATTTAGCATTAGATTAAAACTACATTATATTACATATGACGAATTACATAACATTAATACCGAGAATAATATATAACATTCCAACAACAAGCATATATACACATGATAACATTTTTATCCAAAGAAATAATTGGCTTTGTACTCAGGAAACTATTCCAACATCTATAATTTACTTAATATTTAAATAAAATTAACGTTATTATCTTCTTAATAATAATAGACGATAGTTTTTTAACATTTCTTCGATGGTTAACTTATTAAATTCGTTATATTTGCTATTTATTAATTCCGTTACAATCTAACAGTGGCGTTTCCAGGGGTGGTTTAGGGGTCTGAACCCCTTTGGAATCAATCTGATAATAAGAAAATATATACTCGTTGTTAAATTTTGCATTCGTTAAACCTTTTTTTTTTCATTTATTTTATTTAAATTTCGTTGTTTTTGAAATAGTTTTGTAATATAGGAGGTACTAGAAGAATTTTGTAGAAAAACGCGAAGAATAGATTTTAAATTTTAAATTTAGTTAAGTATTACTACGTATTAGTGCTTCAAAAAAGTATAAAATCATTATTTATCGTTTATTTTTTCGCGGAATTTATTATACTTTGTAACCATCTCCCTCTGTCCTCAATAATATTACTATTAGTGTGTTCCAGTTACATATTCGACGTCTAGTAAGTATAACTCTGGTGAGTTGGATTAGAGTTTGCGGTTTAACCTACTTGAGTTTTGGTTATTTACTTAAAGTTCAATCTTAGGTTTAATGTTATAATTTAGTTTTGTTTGAACCCCCCTCTTCAACCAAGTCTGGCTACGCCACTGCAATCTAAAATTATCCCTCCGAAAATACATCCTCGCAGGATATGGTAAACCGTATGCGGCAGAATTACATACTATAGAGTTTTCTGTTACCGCTATGCCAAAACTTCACACGATCGGTAATAAACTGTGTGTTATAAAAATTATAAAGGATCATTATCGAGTCTGTCATTCGAAAATTCGGGAAATGTTTTTAATCCGCTTATATAAATAATTTTTATTTAGTAAAACATTGAACTGTTTTATTTATTTATTTATTATTTTTTTTGTATATGAATTTTCTATTTATATATTCTGTTTTATTAAATTAACGGATGCTATTAATATTGTGATCGATTGAAAAATATATCGACACGCTTACTTATTTACTAAATCTATAGGGAAAATTCCTGCTATTACTATCGATGCCCAGGTAATAGTTTTATATGCTTTAATCATTTTAATCGCTACTATTCTCTGAAAAGATCTTATTAATGTTCATTTTTATTTACATCGTGAAATATTATATATTTAACATAACGTTCGAAGAATTTAAACGTATCGATGCTGCCGTAGGATTTTTATTATTATCAAATTCGATTATCGATTATCGATTATTGTTGATTAGCCGAATCGGTTGAGATACAATCCAACGTCCCCAGGAGGGCTCCTTGTTCAAAAAGTCACTGGGTATCGCGTATAAAAATCGTGTAATTTAGTCCGGTATCTTTAACAATTGGCAGATAAATCTTCGATAATATCACTTTCCATCATCTGTGCCAGGCTCATTGTCTTACCGTCACATCGGCGTGTAATAGTGGATACTTTTACAGGTTGCAAGGACTTCTCTCCGCAAATTTCACATATATTATATCTTTTCAATCGCGCATTATAAAATGTTAACGCAAAATTGTAAACTTCGTGTAGATGTTTATTATAGAAATTAAAAATGTCATCCAGCACATAATGGATATCGTGATTGAAAAGGTTATAACACTAATATAAAAACATAAGCTATCTGTACACTATGCATGTGCGTATTTTGCGTTGTATACATGCTCGACTGGATAAATAATTAACGACGTTGATTGTATTGAATAAAATCAAAATTAAAGTCGTATATTTTTGAAATAATAAAAATTAATAAGTTAAAAAAAAATTGTTCCACAATATACAGTTGAAAGGTAAAATGTAGATTTTTGCATAGTCATCGTTAACATCAGCAAACGAATAAAAAATTACATTGTACTTGTAAGTATATCTTCTTCTTCAACTCCCTCGAATATATATATATATATATATATATATATATATATATATATATATATATATATATATATATATGTGGCAAGAGGATAGAATTTCCGCTTGTTTTATTCTTGCATTGCGGAAATTGTGTTGAAAAAATTTCTCTTAAAATTCCCTAGATTATTTTGAATTATACAATTATTTACGACACCCTACCGTATTTGTAGCAGACGAACGAACAACTAAATTTTCCGATACAAAGAGAAAACAGTGGTCATCTCAGGTTCGGACGCGATATACAAAACTTCAGTTTGGAAGAAATTTAAAAATACGTCCAATGCTACAGTGACGTATTGAGAGAACAAAAAAATTAAAGTTGTTAATTAGACACGAACTTGCTTAATCGCTTTCTTCTCCTTTTCGTATCCGGTTCGCCTGGGATTCATATTTTGTCGCACCAATATTCGGCCAGGATCTTGGCTTTTTCATTTACCAGGGTAACATCATGCATTGTACACATCCGTCGGGTTATTGTATTGTCTGGCGCTCTCCGTATTGGCATTTTGGGTCTTCCACCAGGCCCCATTTCATCATTTCCGATGCTGTACGAGCATGTCCGTATTCGGTTTATTGTGCGCCATATTGGCCATCTCTCTTTATGTCCTCAGCGTTTCCTATGGCGGTCTCACGGAGTTTGGTTTAATTTCTTTACTCCGTTGATTTATCCGTTCTTTTTCGGGTTACAATATTAATTCCTCGGTAGTTTTCATGAAATTGCTCGTTGACTTCAGCCTGTATGATACGTTAGTTCGATCGTACATTCGATGCCTTCCGTCGTAGATTTGGGCAGTTCTTTTTTTTTGTCAACTATTACACGGCGTCTTACGTGTGGTGGCGCTATGCCGCTCAGTAAATAGACGTTTTCTACTGCCGTTGGTTTCAAACATATCCTATTAGTAAACGACACGCTTCGTTCAGAGCAACATCCACCTGTTTTGCATGCGCAGACCAACATCGCGTAAATAAATACGTTCGCTATAAATATAAATCATCGACAAATATGCGAATATTTACCGCTAGATGGCGAATGTTGTCTCAACGATGCTAAACTGGGGTCTCTAGACGGCATCTTTATACTGCCTTTACTACCTCTTCTTTCGCCTTTTTGTTTTTCTTTGAGCAGCGACACGTTCATCAAACGTGGATTTGGAGTATTAAAAATTGTTCTATTCTCACGCCATCTTGCCCTAGAAAAATAGTATACGTTTCAAATGTTAAAATTTACACATATATAATCAAAGAAACGCATATACGTAATAAATACATGCGAAAAGCGAGGCGCTGCTGTAAGAATTAAATAATTACAACGTAAAAGTAACACGCATATAAGTACTCGATACGAATGGAAAATAATCAATATTAATAATATTCGGAAAATGTACATTAAAACGCTGTTGTTTTTTTAAAAGTGGAAATTTTAATATCAAAATTTGAACAATTTATAAACGGGAAAATTGTATAATTTTATTTTATTAATATTTTCAATTTTTTTTTTTTTTTTTTTTTAGTAATTTAGTCGCGTGACGTACTACGAAATAGCATTAACCACTTTTTTTCCATTCCTCGCCGCATCTTGCTTTATATTAGTCGCTACTAGTGTCAGTAGTTCAATTCTTTGTTACACGAGATCCCTATATAAAGGAAAACTTTCTTAATTCTATATCCTCCCCCCGGTATTCTTAGCGGAATAATATGTATAAATTAGTCCGGTTTTTCTATTAAAAAAATTGACTATAACTTGCACATTTATTGATATAAACATTTATTAACCGCTGACTTCTATAAATTTATTCTTAAACAAGCTCGCTACCGCATGAGCGTTAAATAAGGTATAAGTTACTGAGATCAAATGCCGCTGGTAAAACAATAGAAATTAGATTGAAACAGCCTTAGTACCTATCGGTGTTTGATCTCGGTAACAAAGATTTAAATCCCTATTGTTGCCGCTTTAGCGCACACACCGACAAATGATACTACAGTAAAGCGACGAATAGTTCTATTGTGAACTGAGAGGAGAAAGTAGTTTATAATATATTTCGCATGCGCGAGCTCAATTTATTTCACATAAAATCAAGTTATTTCCTTAATTTTCTCGGAAAATGTATTACATAATCCTTAATGCCCAGCTTTGTGCGCAGAAATAATCGTTGAAGAAGCCTTTGATGAAGACGATGGTAGAATTAAAATCAATGACTACAAAATTCTTAACATAACGTACGCAGACGACAGTTTTATCATAGCAAATAGTCGGGGAGCGAGTTACAGAAAATGATATCCGTAGCGAAGCCTTCGGGCTCTCAATCAATAAATTGAAAACAAAAGTCATCGTAGTTTTCAAGAAAGAAAGAAAATGCTCCATACGATACAGAATTGATGCAGGTGTCAAATATTAAATAACCTTGACAAGAGCTGGAAAAAACGAAATACAATCTAGAATAGAACAGGGAAGACTCATAGTCACGAAAATTAAGAAACTGACCAGAAAAGAACTAAATCTCGATGTACGTTTAAGAATTTCTAAACGTTCAGACTTTTCAATTCTGCCGTACGGCTGCGAAAGTTGAGATGCTAGCCTTGAAAAACATATCGAAGCTTTTATGATGTACTTATGTAGATGAATATTAAACATTCTTTAGATACAAAAAGTCAGTAATAAAGAAATCCTTAATAAAGTTAGAAAAAAAAAAGTGCGGAGTTATTAAATATTATTAAAGAAAGGAAGCTACGATATAGGACACATTCCGAGTGGAACTAATTATTACAAAATATTATGGAAGTCAAAATTGTTGGTAATATGTCAAGGGGCCGTTATCAAAACTCATGGGTGGAAGACACACGACGCTGATGTGGGTGTTTAGTCATTCAATTACTCCGTACTGTTATGTTAAAAGAGACTTTAATCAAGTTGATCGCCAACCATCATAATGGATACGGCGGATAAAGAAGAACTTCTTACTACACACACACACACACTATGACGTTCTATTATAAATATATTTTTCTTATTATTATTATTTATTACAGATGATAATAATGATGAACGTGATAGATTATGTGTTAATTCCGTAAAAAATTATTAAAACACACACACACATATATATATATTCGCACATTTACTTATACATTCATATACACACACGCCCATATACGTACATACAATATCCGTACTTTTTCCAAAATTTATTAATAAAATATTCCGTTTTAATTATTTATTCTTTATAATTATGTATAGATTATTAAATCATTTGTTTACAGCACGTATACGTGTAACGAGTATACATAAATAATTTCAAATATGTGTAATACGTTTTAAACAAATATTTTTAAAAAAAATAAAGAGAGTTGACGCCTCTTTAACGATTAAATTGTTTTGTTTTAAGTGACATTTATATCCGCTTATAAAATGATATAGAAAATTATTCACACAAACGCACGTACAATATAGTAAACAAACAGATGCCTCTGGCCTACATTGCGCTTGCCAGAAACTAAATACATATGTAATCATAACCGGAACGTCTTTTCAATATGCGAAAATGTCACAGAATTGAGAAGAAAATGACATTTAAAAATTGATATATTTTGTCACATACTATTATAATCGTTCGTACATGCTTAATTAAATAAAAATTATTTTTTTTTGTTTTTTTTTTGCTTTGTTACATCCGTTTGTAAATATCGTACCCGAACAAAATATTCGATTGTTTGTGTTGGTAAATCGTTTAATTTGTTAAAATATTTCCTCCCCCCATCGTATCAGACATCTACAGACCCCCACCCAGGAAATATTATTCCGGTAATGAATCGATCCTTCCTTGTCCGGCTCTATATTTTTATCTTTTTTTTTTTTTTAAGTGTGCATTCTTTCTTTACTTAATGCTAATGCCTAAACTTTTTTCTATCTTTAATTTATTTTTTCACATATTCTCGATAACTACATTTTACCAAATATGAGGTAAACAAATAATAACAGTATATTTAGTCAATGAAACAATGATTTATTTGAAATAACAGAAAAATATTAATGGATAAGAAAGGTTTTTTAATTTATGACGAACACTTTTTACCGTAAATACCATATTGTAGCGAAATATTATTTCCGAAGCATTCTTCAGGTTGCATTCAGTGTACGAACCGTTTTAACTAGACATTTCAAAGCACTTTTTAAAAGATTTTTTACATTTTATATAATATATTCTATGAAAAATATAATTAAAATTCACTCATTCTGGTTTAATCCCCATAAAATAATTCGTATTTTTCGCCATTTTAATACATTTATTAATGTCCATAAAATAATTAGTACTCTTTTCACTATTTTAATACATCACCAATTTTTATGTTGTTCCGGATATTTCTGGTGGTTGTGCAACCACGCAACCTACATATGATAATTTACAATTGTTTCAATTACTGTTAATATTCTTATTTTTTAAAATTATCATAAACATAATCGAACCTTTAATCAGCACACGATTACAATTGAGAAATATGAAAATCTTAAAACATTATCATAAGCAAATCTTCTAGCTTCAAGTGATAAACCAGCTCTTGTTTTACCATCTTACTTAAATTTATTTCTTTAGTTTCCTGATGAAATTGCGCATAAAGTGTGTTCATTGTACGGATGGTTTAACGAAAATTCAACATTTTAAAAACTAATAACAAATTTTGAATAAACATAAGTAATTTTTCATGTACGATAAATATGTCTTGAATATTTTTATCTTCATCGCCTTAATTTTAAATTGAAATGTTTCCTTGTTCGAAATCAAATGAAACCGTCCGGTTGTTGTGTATAAGTATCGTTTTCAATTATTTTAGGGCTTGTTGAAGTTTTACTTTACTGTTTCATTCAGTTACCGTTTCTTAATTATTGACTGAACATCGAATTAATTTTTTATTTGCTCGGTTTTTGTGTGTGTTTCAACTATACCTGCAAAGTAGTGGTAAATTTTAAAACTATACTTCGATCATAAATTTGCTGATGAAGAATTTGAGTTTAAGTAGACCCGTACATATATACATATATATATATTTAATAAATCTCGACCATAAAAATGCAGTTCGCTGTGCAAATATTTTAATACGGTGATGCGGTCTAATATTCGTATATATGATAAACATATTAAATATGTTACGTGTCCAACCACAAAATTAGGACTTTGCAAATTTTGCGCTTGAAAATTACGTATATTTTCAAAAATAATCGTGTACATATAGTTTTAAAATATATATATATATACGATTTATCTAAAAACACGTTTCACATTAAAATACGAGTTTATTTAAAATATCACGGCGTAATTAACGTATTTTGAAATTATTTCATTTTCAAAATTTTTAAAATCGAAAAATAAGGAATTATTTTATATCATTCTTAAATAATTTGTTAAAATAATTTTCGAATACTTACTTGCTAAATAAATGTAGGACGACGCATATAATTATAAACATGAGACACATTCCGCCCAATACAACCAACATAGCCGGATCTGTGTAATTTGGTTTGTCTTCATCGTCAACTATCAAAATGAAAAACCATTTAATTATCAAAGAGGAATGATTTAATTTCGTGTAAAACTATAGAAAATAATAATAATAGAGTTAATTAAATAAATAGCGAAAATAACGTTCACGTAAATTACGGTATGTTTCGCAATATTTAAAAATGAACAAAAAATCTATACGCACAACCTTTTGTAGTAATATAACGTTGATTGCAGTGACGGTTCGTACACATTTACAATTTTCAATATATAATACACGTACCAACTTTGACACAAGTCGTCAGACTTTATCCGGTCTTAATAATATGACGCTCATTAGAGGATTCGATCAGTGGTAGCTCATACATAAAGGTTGCATAGTTGCACAACCAGCAGAAATATCCAGAACAGCGTAAAAATTGATGATGTAATAAAAAATAGTTAAAAGTACTAATTATTTTCTAGAGATTAAACAAAATAAGTAAATTTTAATTATATTTTTCATAGACTATATTATAAAAAGTTAAACATCTTTTAAAAAGTGCTTATGCCTAGTTACAACGGTTGGTGGTTGCAGGAGCTCGATGCAACCTGAAGAAGGCATTAGAAAGCCGTATACAGCATTATATTATTAGAATTTACATAATTGCCAACAAACGAAAGGGTGTGTACGATTTATATTTCGTCTCTTTCCCAGATGAATTTTTTCTTCTTCGAATTTCTATCGGGTTTACTCTGTACATTTCCGTGTGTGAATTGTTTCATTGTCTCTCTCTCCACTCTATTACCGCTCTATGTTATAATATACCTAAAATTTTTCCTTACTGAAACTTCATTATTTATGCGGCATTATTTCATTTTCAGAGCATTTGTGTAAATTGTGACAAAATAAGAATACTTAACTATTATAGATAGAGTTTATCGATTCGTTTTAGTATTTTAAAAATGTTTATACTTTTCTAATTGAATAAATTTTTTTTTCTAATTCATACCGAAATAAATTTTTAATATATTCCGGTTTAATATTAGAATTTTTATCTTAGGATCGATAACTTTATAATTTTTAGTTTTTCTTATTACGGTTTTAAAACTTTCTTATATTTGTATTACACTTTGTTGATTTTGACATTTTTAATGTTACTTTGCAATGTAGTGTAAAACAAAAAAATTTTGTACACGTATATATGTTTGGGGGAAGGAGGTGTAATAGATTTTTTTAACCGCAAGCCGCCACTGGTCAATTGGAAAAATAATTCCGCTAAAAGACAAAAACCTCGAATTATAATCGGACGAACTAATAATAGGGAAGACCAGAACAAAAACATACCGGCTTTTAAAGAAGAGGTCGGAATTAAAATTAAAACATAATTTGTTACTAACTTATTAACCCTTTTTCGGTCATACATTATATAACAATTTGAAAACTATAAATTTTATACAATTGTATATTATACAATGCTCCCTTTTTAAGTGAACTATAGATAATTTTCGATGTATTTATGTAAATATTTCGAAAATTGTGTCATTTCATAAAATAAAACATTTTGTTCGAATCAAAAATTTCACATACCACACGGTGTATATCGTGACTGAAAGGGTTAAAGTAGCATGTTCCATTTGGAAACACTATGACCGAGATCGTTAATCTGGAACTACTATGGTTAGCTGTTTGAAAAAGAGTAACGTAACGATTGTATAAACTACAAAATAAAACCGATAATTAAATGTGCCGCCAGTACGCCGAACCTACTACACACGGCCTATAAATCACACGAAGGATTAGCGTTGCCGACGCGTCATATTCGATACGAAAATTGTTACATAACTGTGCGGATATTAGTATATTAAAAAGAATGAAATTGATAAATCTAATGTAAGGTATATATACATCGTGTTAAGCGAGGCTCTGTCACTTTTTAACAAATCGTTTTGAACTAAAATATCGAATTTATTAAATATCCTACGGAACTAGTTAAAAATTTGCAAAAAATTAAAAGAAAAAAAAGTTGTTAACGCATCCAAAGTGGCGTGTATATACCACACAGGCAGACATGGTGTACACGCATTCACAAATAGTGCACCAATGCGGAAAGAGTGATACGAAAGAAATCACGTTAAAATAGACACAAACGCGAAGAAGGTAACCAGGAACTGAGAGAAAATTCAGACAACTAAGCATAGTACTTTTATTATAAATGCGAATTATAATGCCATACAGGAGAAGTGCGATATTTGGCATAGATACAGGCAGATAGAAATATAGTGTATATACTAATTATTAATATTTCACTCGTTAATTATCTACGCGAGACTAAATTGTGCAAATTTAGAGTAAATTATTCTGTCGAAGGCACTCCACAATAGATCACAGAACAACGAATATAATTTGAAAATGTCTAGGAGAAAAAAAAGATCCCTACAGCTGTGTTCCGTAACGTAGAGCAGACATTTAACAATGCGCGACCTAGAGTGGTATTTAACCCTTTCAGTCGCATATTATTAACTTTTAGACCGGAATATAAATATACTTCCAGTATGTTGTTAAAAGATCGTATTATTCAAAATACAAATTAAAGTTTACTCCACCGTGGTTATTACGAATGAAAATAAACGACTTGCCCGAGTTAAAGTAACGAAACGAATTTGAAATTTAGAACTAAAATCATCGAGTAATAAAAGCGACGCAGTCAACAATAAAACGAAAAAGCCTCCATTCAAAGCGAAAACTTAAGTTGTGAAAGTAAGCGTGAAATAATGCGCCGCCCAATAAATATACGAAATGTCCCTGAAACATAAAGAACCAAAGTAGGGATTGTAGATTTGTTCGAGGGGAACACGTTAAAAAACCAAATTTCGAATTTCGATCGTCTTACCTACGCATTTAATGGTATTATCCGGCTGTCGACGTGGTTTGCTTTCGTATTTGCAGACGCATTTACCGTCTGAGCATATAGTGCTCGAAACTTCTTTTTCACATTGTTCGTTGAAATAGCAATATTCGTCCACGCTGGCAGCTGCAAAAAAAAAATATCGAAATTTTGTCGTTAAAATAAAAATCGTCGAAAATTAAAACAATTATTTTATACGGGGAAAAAAACCAATAAAAATCTAGAGTATCCTAATAATATAATATAGCGTTTTAAATCTTTTATCGTATTCGTCTAATATCATCGGTGCTACCTGATATCGCCGAATTTTACTCATGCAAGTATAAATATTACTTGCAAGGAGTCGGATAACTGGAATGGGACGCGTCCAAAAATGACGTATAATGGAACGACCTAATCAGATCAAGACCACAGGCTACTAGCGGCAAGCAGGCGATTGTAGTAGTGACATGCGATAATGTGGAGGGATAGCACTCTACATTCTTAAGAATACCTATTACCCTTCGGCTAATTGAATATCGCTATGTCTGGCATCAGATGTAAATTCTCAACGTGAAGAAGGGACAATAAATTGTATGGAGAGCCGTTACGTGATGAGTGCAGTAATTAACGGTACAGTTCGGAACGTAATGCGAATAGTATATGATCAGGTCTGCAAATTGCACATCTAGTATGGAGAGGACAGTAAGGAATAATGTCCGAATGGCAATCTGCCGATAACTACAGTCCCTTTACGCTTAATATTATTTTTTAAATAAATAAATTGAAACAAAATGTCGAATAAAGCAAGCATTTAACAAGAAGAAAATTATTAGTAAAATTCGATTTAGACGCAGCGAGGAATTTTATAAAAACATTTGTGTGGCCATTTTGTCTGTACGACACATTGAAACTTAGATACTACGGAAAACAGACATAGCAAAGCTAGAGCCTTTTAAAATCTGGGTTCGGAGAATAATGATTTAAGTAAAGTCGACAAATTTATAACCGATTAACGAAGAAAAAAAAATATTAAAACAATCCCATAATGCAGACACGAACGGATCTGAGATAATAATAGAAAAACGATTATAAGGTAAAAGCGTATAAATAAGACCGAAGAGAAGATTTATAAAGATGTAGGAACAAGAAACTAAAACCAATTAGAAGAAGAGGATTAGAAGGAAGGACTAGGAATTTGACAGATTATTTTTTTCAAAATTTCTCATTCAACTTGATTACCGAAAATACCTCATTATCTCCAAATAAATTTTTACGTTTTATTTCATGTTACGTAGCACATTTCATATCGAAGTGTGTGTATATATACACAAATAAATTTAATTTAAAATAGCAGGAAGCTTATTATTATTTCGCTGTTTTAAAATTAAATCATAATGTGGCGTTTTAATAGAAAATATCTCAAATATCCTTATTGGCCATCTTGAAATTTACACCAATTCGTCTCCAGCATTCTTAGAGAACATCACGAGACGCATGGGAATATGGCGCGAAACCACTATATATATATATATATATATATATATATATATATGTGCATATAAAAAAGGACAAGAAGCAAACTAAAGATTATATGTTGCTGCGATAATATCATTTTTCTGGTGTAGACAGAGAAAGCATGTGGCGCCGCAATAATAATCCGAATTTCTCTTTCGACCAACCGACTGTGACATGCGAACTCGCTAGCAGTTGTTAGGTTATAAACTAAATCGATATCCTCTACTTTTAGAAATTTAATTTACCTCCCCCACCCCAGCAAACTCGGTTAAAAAACAGAAAAAAATATTACATTACAGAAGTCGGGGTTAACGAAAGTTGCATTTTAAAACGTTACGTATTCGTAATTACCATTTTATCGCTCCAGTCGGAAACCATTAATATATACGTTACAAGTGGAAGACGTAATAAAGCGTGATGGAAAAACCTCATGACTGGTCGATAATGATAATGATGATTATAATAACAATAATAATAATTATTATTATTATTATTATTATTATAGCAGTAGTAAAAGGAAAATTATGGTTCTCTCGAAATAAGGAATACACGAAGTTATCGAAGGCTTTATTATTTTCTTTTTCGTCATAGGGGATATTATTTATTATTATTATTATCTCTATTTCGTTTTTCTTAAGGAGCCGTCTGAAAGACCAACGCGATGAAGCCAAAAAAATTGAAACGAGAAAAAATTGGGCTACTGTAAATGCACGCGAAAAATAAAGTATACGTACAAAAGTAATAGTCACGCTTTTTCAATGCACATTCTAAATTAAATTTTTCTTTTGGAAAAAATTCAAATAAATACGCATAACAACGAACAAGTAAAATAAATCTAGCTGAAGAAACGCGTCATTTCTTAATTGTATAATTGAATTTGGCTAAAAGTATCGTACCAATTGAAGATGGTCATTAATTTATTTAACCCTTTTAGTCATACATGAATAAAATTTGTACACGAAAGTATAAATTTTATACAGATGTTTACTATACACAATACTGAATCTTAGGTGAACTGTAGGAAATTTTCAATGTATTTATATAAATATTTTTTAAATTGGGACATTTCACTTCATTCAGAAAATAGAAAATTTTTTCAGCCGGTAAAATTTCATGTACCATAGCATTGTGACTGAAAAGGTTAAAGAATTATTACTTTGAATAAGTTTTGGGTTGTTTTTTTTTTTAAATTTTAAATGCATATAATTTCTTTTTATTTATTTTCCATACACGAAAGTACATGACATGGGTCAGCAACTATGTCATTATTGGATCCAGGCTATCGAAACTTAATTTCTCTAAAGGATGGACACCAGACACTGACGGACGGAAGATACATATTAACTCAACCGACCGTAATACTGCGTTAGGATTACCTATTCTAAGGACGGCGATAGGAATTTTCATTGAAGAAATCAAGCGTTCCACAGTTTTCAATGGTAGAGCTATTGTCTCTGTGGTATAAGACAACAACCTTCTTCGAGGTGAAGACAAATGATGTCTAAGTTAGGACAGTTGTGTGGCGAGAATCACATACTGATTCAATCGGCTACGACACGCGAAACTGTTATTAGAAAAGGAAAACTACCTTATTATCTACCGAGTATTAGCATCATGATTATAGAACAAACGAAAAGACTTGGATAGCCAGATCTTGGCGGTAGGAAGTGCAGGGCTTCTCAAGTCGTAAACACACGAAATCCGAGCGATTATGAATTTTTTAAATATGGAACATGGAACGTAAGATTACTTTAAAACCTTAAAATGGAAATAATAGATGTAAATGCGTTTAGAATAAGCGAAGTAAAATGGGAATAAAACTTATATTTTCGAAGCGGAGACTATCGATTTGTATATATACCAGCGATAATTGCGGAAGTTGAAATAATTTTAAAAAGAGACCTAACTAAAATGATAGACTGTTAAGCAGTAACTTCGATAAAATTAAAAAGAAGACCAAAGGACGCAATGATAATAGAAGTCTATATCGTCAACATATTGCGACCAAATAATTGAATAAAGAAATAGAAGAAGCTCTAAAATATCTGAAAACAGACGAAAGTTTATTGTAATGGGTGATTGGAATATAGTGGTAAGCGAAGGAAAAAAATGGATTAACAGTGATTTAAGGACGCGGAATGACAAAGATTAATAGAGTTTTGTGCAAAACACAACCTTGTCATTCTGTTCACCAGTCATCCCAGAGGAAGATATACATGGAAAATACCCGCCGATGAACGATGATATCGAATATAATTGTCGAAGATTCAAGAATCGGCTTAAAAACCGTCTGAGCTACTCCGGTGCTGATACTGACATTGACCACAACCTTGTAATAATAAAAAGTAAACGGCCGATTAAAAAAAAAAAAAAATTGAAAAGAAGCCAAAATTTATGTGAAACTTGAAATTATTAGAAATCTATAAAAATTATTCGAGAAAATATGAGTAAAAAGATAACAAATTAGACGAAAGAAAGTACCATAAAACAATGGAAGCGCATAAAAAACAATATAACCAATACGACGAATTAACTTAAGAAAACACCCGGAAACCACTGATAACTGTAAAAATCATTGACTAATAAGAAAAAGACACCGAACGGATAATAACGAACAGAATAAATACGAAGAAATTACGATAAACAGAAAAATAAGGAAAATAGAATGGATGGATGAATTATAAACGCTTATGGAACTGTTAAAAAATATTTCAGCGATACAAAGTAGATAAACAGCAATGTTAAAGATAAGCGGGCTAAATGTATGCTCAGTAAAAAATGATAAACTGGATGAATAGAAAGAATACACAACGATGAAACATACGAAAACATCTGAAAATACAAAAAGAAGCGGGATAGTATTGGTAATAATTGCTGAAATTCATGCAGAAATTGTACGATATGATATCAAAAATTTATGAAACTAAAATTATTCCGCGTGACTTTAAAAGAAATGTGGTTATACCAATATCTGGAACAGATAAAATTATCGGACCATTAGCCTAATTTAAAATCCTCGCTAAAATAATATAGAAAATAGAATCGAAGGAGATATAGAGGGATAGAAGATGAATTCGGCTTCGGGGAAAAGACAGGAAACAGAGAAGAAATCCAATTATTAAGACGAATAATCGAAAAATATATAAGTAACATAGCCTTCAGAAATCTAGAGAATGACGATTATTGGAAGTAATATTTTTACCGTTTTTATGTAAGACAGCAGTTAAACTGTCCGTTACAATAAGCTTCAGAAAGCTGCTGCTAACGGAGCTCTAGCGTAATACTTAATCAAACGTCATCCCCGTATCGAACATTATTAACGCGTTACGGTATGTTGTATTTCAGGCGTTATACTTCGGTAATTAATAATTGTTGACGACGTTTAATTTCTTAGAAATCTTTCAAAAACTAATGATGATTTTTAAAAATCAGCCTCGAATACGATCAATTTTTTATTCCAATTATTAGACGAATTAATACGAAATATAACAAAAATTTTTGATTTCCCGGTTGATCGGTAATGTCTCGATTTTAATAACAATATTCATATAATAAATACGTTGAAAATTATCTAATTTCACCTAAGAAACGGTATATTATATGGAAAGAAAAACAACACTTGTATAAAATTTATCATTTCGTGTCAAAATTTATATAACGTACGACCGTAATGGTTAATGAAAACTTATTCTCGGCTGATGATAAAATATTCGTCGTGAAAAATGTTAAATTACGTTTTTTATCGTTTACGCACATTTCCAAGAACTTTGCGACGAAACAACAATAACAACGCGTTGATATTTCGCTAGGTTATTATACCAGCAGAACGCCCGTAATTCCATGTCAAAGTGTGAAGAGGTTTGACCTATAGCAGTGGAAATATAAAGCTTTCTTCTTCTTGTTCTTATATATATATATATATATGTATACGGACCCTGTATACCTATCTCGTTTAAGAAATGAACCGGAAATTACGATAATCATGAAAGTACACTCTATGAAGAGAACTTAATCGAAATGTAAATAGGGTAAGTAAAGATCGGACGAAAAAGTCGCAGCAGCAGATTGAAATAGGCGTTCGAGTGTTAATAGCCCCGTAAATATCTAGATTTCAACTCTTTATCATTCCGTTACTCTTCATATACACGCATACATACAATGAACTTATATAGTATGTATGGATATTCATAGATATATACGCATATAGATACATACATACATACATACATACATATGTGTGTGTATGTGTAATAGTGTTCACCTTAATTGTTTAACCATTTAAAAAAATATAAAAGCAAGCTATACACACATTTTTACACACATTATAGACATATATATATATGAAGTCTATATTGTATCTCATCTCAATGTGCGTATATACGTAAGTAGTATGTACTCATATAAAAAGAGAAGCTATACATGCATTATATACATATAATATGAGTATATATTGTATATAGTTTGTATATTTGCATATATAGGGAAATATCATGCACTTATATTAAAAAAAAAAACAAGCTATTCACACATTTTACACACATTATATGCATATATAATTGTATTATATCGCATATAGTCTTCATGTATATATATATGTGTGTGTAAATAGTATGCACTTAATATATGTGTATGTATGCGTGTACGTACGAAGAGAAATATAATAGATTTAACATACACATATTTTTACACAGGTTATTTACATATATATATATATATATATATATATATATATATATATATATATATATATATATATATATGTACTTATATAGTATGTATATATATGATGTACATGTATACATTTATGTGTATTCATAGATAGACACACACACACACATATATATATATATATATGTATGTAATAGTGTTCTTCTTAATGGGACAACTATTTAAAAAAAAAAACACACCCAAGCTATATGCATACTCTTAAATGTTGCGAAGCTTTTTAAGCGAGACGTGATAACAGCAATGGCACAACCAACACTTTTAACTAAACAGCGATATGAAAATTACGTTCGAAAAACGTTTTATCTGTTTACGTTACTTCTGATTCCTTTTATATATATATAATATATAAGGTTTTACATCGTTTCAAAATATTCGTAACGAAAAAACAATTAGTTTTTAACGTAGTTTAAAATAGCTAAAAATTTTAAAATGTCAAAAGTTATACAGAAATTAAGCCTTTATCTCGCGTAGAAACATCCACACTAAAAAAAAATTTAAAAATTAAAATATATAATTAGAATTCTTTTCGGCTACGATAAGACGTAAATATAAATTTCTTACGTTCGTGGTTGACTTTAGAATCATTTTTCTTTTGTTATCGATTTCTAAAAAAAATTTACCGTTGAAAATATTTTCTGGTTACGTTTTATGAGATTTGCGTATATTAGAAATGTTTCAGATTATTTCGTAATTTTATCGAGGAATTTGCGGGATGCGATAATTATTACTATAGCGAGACCGATTTAAATTTTTAACGGTTAATTTTATTTCAATTATTAAAATTTGATTATTTTAAATGTTAATTAGGCGAAAATTAAAAGTGCAGGGATTTCTCGAATTTTTATATACGTCGATAATAATAATATTTAATGACCATCGAAATATTCTCGAAACCTAAAATTTTATAATATATTTAATTTCCGCGAAAAATTTAAATTATTAATAAAATATATTAAAAATTTAAAAACGGAAAAAATTATACGGAAAATAAATCCTCTATCCCGCTCTAAAAAGGTCCACGATAAAAAAAAAATTATATAAATAATCCGATAGGTACTATGTTTTAATTATAAGCTGCCCTCGCAAGACCAATCGCGATATTTTTGTTCTCTTAATGATTTATTATAAATCGACCGTTGTGAACCAGCGATCTGAATAAAAATTATTTCACGGACTGAAAAAAGTTTTTAAGTAAGTAAACATTTTAAAACTCGCATATTCAATAAACGTACGTTCGAATGATTTACGTCGGTGATAAAGAAATATAATCCGCAGATTAACCTTCAAAAAGAAGCGGTAGAAAAAAATCTGGTCTCCGCAGATCTCGTTTTAGAAAACGGCATATATGACTAACATAGGAATGTCACAAAATACGGGTAGTAACACATTTCTGATACTTAGGCGAGGCTACTTAACAAAATAGGTATCAACCGATACAGGAAGTTTTTCAGCCAATTAAAAAATAACCGAAACATGGAAATATCGAGCATGTATAGGCGCCGGTGTTGCCCGGTAATCCACGTAGAAGACTAAAAAGAGCATGGAAGATATCCTCGATCTTACATAACTATGGCATTTATATGGCAGCGTACTTCGGTTGTGGACCACCTAATGGTCGAAATGAATACTCTGTTTGGAATTTACTCTCCCTAGCCTGTATTGCTTGCATTGTTATCGGAAGTAAAAAATAAACATGAAGTATTCAATATTATCAATACTTGTACTCTCCACACCTGACCCGTGTATGTTGGCTAGGGAGGTGGTATCAACTGTTAATATATACATAGGCGTTGACTCTTTTCCATTGGGAAATGAGTTAATAAAAACTACGATAGTATGTTATCAATGTGAATTGTGGTCAAAAGACCGGTGTGACACACACACACACACACACAAAAAAAAGATTGGACAAATAGGCGATGGAAAAATCAATATCAATAAATGCCGAGATCGATATGAAACCACCACCACAGCTGAATGCTAGAGATAAATAACGTAAGGAAAATTTAAATATTGGAAAAATTTAAAATCGGAAAAAGAAAAAAAATAAGATTATAAAAAAAATTCTGAATAGAAGAGGTGTTCAGAAACATGTCCGATAAAAACCTACACGAGGAAGTAGAAAAGCTATCTGACGTTATGAAGAAATGAAGATCGAAAACGAGTAGTAATAAAAGACTAACGAAACAAATCTTTCAATAAGTTGAAAACCGAGGTGGTTCTTGAACACGATTAAGGATCTAGACGAAATGCAAATAGATAATGCAACGATCGAAAAGAGAATAAAATTTAGAAATAAAATTCGAAAATTCGATAGATTTCTAAAAATAACAATAAGAGAATAAAACGTATGAAGAAATACTGGGAAGAAAAAGTTTGTTGTTTCAATAGATGTGAAAATTTGAAGAGAAGAAGAAGAAACAGAAAAGTAATAAGTAGAATCGTATAAATTCGTTTCAAACTCGGCTTTAGTAGAAGTTATTTTATAATTTTCGATTTTGTAACGAGAACGTAAATTAAAAATAACAACTAAATATAAACAAAAGGAGATCGCATTAATTTCCAACGTGTACACGACGATACCTATAGAGACGGTCGTAACGATTAAATGTACGAAAAGGGTGATAATAGAAGTTCGCGTGCTACGATATAATTTTAAATAAGATTTTGGCGTATTTTCAAGAAAACCAGTATCGCGACATTTTCCCCCAGCTTCGTCGCCACACCGCGGCTCCCAGTCTGGATCTTAAATCGATTTTCCCTCTCTTTATACTGCGCATTGGTACGTCATGTCGGGCTAGTAGTGAAAAGAAAAACATCCACTTCTATGTCGGTTTTAACGAACCGTTTAACCGAGCGAAATAATTATAGTAAATAATTTTTAATAGCCGTAGAGATTTACTAACTGAAAAATTCAAGAAATCATCCGAATTTTACGAAGAAATTTCCCACGCAAAGTCGCAGATATCGGACCAATTTTTTTTAACGATTCAAAAATATGTGTATAGCGTTTTACAGCTCATAACTTAAAGACCGTACTTTATAGTATAAATAATAATTTTCGATAAGGCCGAGATAATAGGATGGAGATAATTAACTAATAAAAATGCCGCGTAATATAAAATACGAATAAAAACGCCGACTTAAAGGGTCGGTTAGAAATAATATCGATTCATACATAAATTACCGAATATTTAAACCTGCAGTACCGACCAAAGTCGTATGTATCCCGCCTATATTAATAATAAACTGATGCTAAATATACCTAAGCGTTAAAATACGTTTATCAACAACGTCCAGCTTCATCAGTTCTTATTCTTACCGATTCGAAAACCTGTTTAACCGCCCTAAAATCTCTTTTAATCCCTTATTTATATCAAATCCGAATTTTGATCTCCTCGCTGTTAGAATCTGGTATTTCTGTTAGGTTCTCCTGGATTCCTGGACATTCTTATATTTGGCAATACTGTTGTTGATGCAGAAGCCAAGTCCGCTTCGAATTTGTGTCTCATTAAGTTTGCTCATAAAGAATATTGGAATAGTATTTGGTCCAATCCTTATCTAGCTCCATATTTCAGATCGATTCGAATACCCATAAAATCTTGGTTTAGTGATATAAAAGTACCAAATAACATACTTCGATGTTTTATTACTACTTTATGTAGATTACGATTTGGAAAAAATCGTCTCTATATCAATATAAATTCTCCTTTTTGCCCTCATCCTTCCGATGACAACAAAATAGCAGATGCGGATGATGTATTTTTCGAATGTTCTTACTACACAACAATCTTTATTATATAATTAAATTATATCTCTCAAAGTACCATTGCCAATAAATATGTCTTACTTACTTACTATTAATCGCATTCATGTATATTTAGCTATTTATAATTATATTGCATCAACTAACATTAATATTTAACATATCCATTTTAATAATTTTATACCAATCTGGGTGAAAAATTCTATGCCCATTATAATAATAAAAAAAACTAATTTATAAAAAAAAAATTATAAAAAAAATAATTAAAAATTGTTATACCATAATTCATTATAAAAGTTCTAATTTTATTTATAAAACGTTTGAAAATGTATTACGAATGACGTGTTTTTTTATATGTACGTGTGATTGTGAAAATGTCGAAAATCGAATAGGCAGTGTGTAAAATCTTATAGTAGTTTCGGTAATAGCAGTGCCGGCTCGTGGTTAGAAAATCCAGCGGTTGAAATTTCACTTTAACCCCTCGCTAACGTAAACACACAAATTTACTGATAACTTTAACCAGAATAAACATTCGGGTGTTGTCTTGATGGAGATAGAAAAAGCGGTTGACACAACAATGTTGGAATCATATATCAATTAATTAAATATGATTTTCCTCCATATCTCGTATTTACTATTAAATCTTATCCGATGAATAGAAAATTCTATGTGAAACTGAAAAACCATAACTCTGATATAAGGTACGTTAAAGCTGGGGTGCCTCAATATCTTAGGCCCATTCCTTTTTATTATATATATTAATGATTTACCGACAATACTAGGAGTAGATATAAATCTCTATGCTGATGACACCTTTCTAATGGTATCTTCTTATAGAATAGACACTATAAGTAATAGATTAACTAAAGCAATTGATGTCATGTCTAAATTCTACCATAAATGGAAAATAAAAGTTAACGATGAGAAAACAGAGTCAATAATTTTTACCAGACGTAGGCCTTCATGAAATCGTTTCGTTAAAATAAAAAACGTTGAACTTGACTGGAAGAACATGTGAAGTATTTAGGCGTCATCATGGACAGAAGACTCACATTTACAAAACATATTAATGATTGTGTAAGCAGAACAATACGGAAAATGGGTTGTCTATTTCCTATATTTAATAAAAGATCTGCGCCTTCAACGCGAAACAAATTTTTATTATACAAAAAGGTAATTTTACCGAAATGACTTTATGCTTTTCCAGTATGGTCTTATACTAGCAATAGTAATATAAACCACGTGCAAAGAGTCCAAAACGATTGCCTTCGAGTAATTTTGAATAAACCTCGCGATTTACTTCAATAAAATCTCTCCATGGTGCGTTAAAATTCCCTTACGTACAGGAAATGATTAAGGATAAAACGAAAAAATTTTTTGCCGATTGTAGATATTCCGACATTCCAATGGTAAATTCTATAGGGGATTACGATTACCACGCTTTACGACACAGGTATAAAAGATATAAGCATAGGCGTATAAAACACATGCTTCTATCCTAGTTCTAGTATTAATAAATAAGCTAAGATATTTATAACTATATTTTTTGATACGGTAAGAGTGTACGCACTCTGTTATTTTAAATGAGCAGGGTTTTTTTTTGTATTAAAATTTTCCCTGCAATCGTATAATAAGACGTCAATTTAAGTAAATATTTTATAAAACTATATTTTGTATTAAATTTTTCTGGAAAGAATCGTCGATATATTCGGTACATAAAATTCTATTAAATTACTTTACTTTTTGTAAACAGAAAATATTTAAACGTGCAAATATATTATTGTTCATTATTGTTCATTAAATACACCATTTTTTTTTTTTTTTTTTGTTTCCTACAACATCACAAAGTAACATTAATTATATAAAAGTCAACAAAGTGTATTATATATGCAAGAATCTTTTAAAACCGTAATCAGAAAAAATAAAAATTATTAAGTTAGTTTATCGATCCCGAAATAAAAAATTGTAACATTAAACGGAAATATATTAAAAAAATTTCCCGCATGAATGTACATACAATTAGAAAAGTATAAAAAATTTTAAAATACTAAAATTCGATTAACTAAATATAATAGTTAAGTATTCTTATTTTTTCACAATTTACACAAAACAATCCTCTGAAAATAAAATGATCAATTGCCCTGCAAATAACAAAGCTTCAGTAAGGAAAAAATTCTACATATATTAACATCGGTCAATAATCATATGAACAACCTAGACTGGAGAAAGGCAATGAAACAATTCACAAGCAGAAACGAACACAGTAAAAGAAAGAAACACTGATAGAAATTCCAAGAAGAAAAATTAATCTTGGAAAGAGATGAAATATTAGACATAATTCAATGTTGATTTTGAAATGAAGCTTACGTGATATGTTGATAGTATGCTAAGTAGCTTTGATATAGAGTGATTTGGAAAATGGGCGGTTAGGGTATGTAAATTTTTTGGTGTAAGCAAATATTTTATTGTAACTAAGCAGAACGCTTAAATTAAATATTTCAGAATTGTAGCAGTTTTAAGCACCTACTCTTGACTTCAGTTATATGGTATGGAGTAGAACAATAAACCGAGGAATTTCATTCTTGTTTTCTGGCTGATAAGGAAAAGTTATTTATACTTAAAGAAAAACCGGGGGATGGTCGAGGCCTGTTATGGAAAATAATGTATGATTACTTGGACGTAGAAAAATATAAACCTTTCTTATCAGACCATTGCTGCAAACGGTCAATGGATTTTTGTAGGATTTTTTGAATGACAAGAATATATTCAGATCAATGTAAAGCCGAGCAGTTACAGGCTGCGAGGTATAATTTGCTATGTCATCGATATATAACATGAACGGGGTTGCATTAAGTGCAGAGCCTTGTGGAACACTGTTTTCTATCTGAACTGGTGTTGATTTTGACAAACCGATCTTAACTTGAAACGTTCGGTTGTTTCGGAAACTGTATAAATAGTTGCCTAAATTACCAGATATACCGGCGCACTTTATTTTTATGAATAATCTATGTCGCCACAAGCGATCAAATGCTTTTACTAAATCAAATAATACAGCGTATAAGTGCATTGTGATGTTAATATCTGCCTCTGTAAAGTGAGCAGTTGATCTATAGCCGTTCTCGTCTTAAGCCCACCAGCTTGCAAAGAAGAGAGGGGATTATTATTTTCAAGGAAAAATGAGAGACGCCTATTAACCATCTTCTCCAGTGTTTTTGAAAGAACACTCAGAAGAGATATTGGTCTATAATTATTTAGGAAGAAGGGATTTTTATTGGGTTTTAATACTGGAATTACTAAATTCCAGCTTTCGGGTATGGTGCCGGATATCTATATTTGATTGTATAAATTTAAAATAAATAGATGTCCACTTGGTGGAAGGTATTTTAATATATAAGGATGTACTGAATCTGGACCAGGTGCAGTGTTCGGTGTATGTAGATTCAGTTCAAAGTTTAGTTCTGAGATATTAAAATGTATTAAAATCAGAGTTGTATGGTGCAGCTGGAGATCTTGTGGGAAATATATTTGCTCATTTTCAGGCGCTGATTTTATATCAAGAAAAGCGGCTGAATATCTCAGGGATGAAGATTGGCTTACAAAGTGTTGGCAAGAGAATTGGCTACATCATTTGGACCAAAAATAGTTTTTCCACCTATCTTCAATGACTTAGGGATGGTTACGGAACTTACACCATTGAGTATTTTATTTTTGACCACATATAATGACTTGATGCTGACTGTTGAATAGAACAAACAAAATTGTGCTAGGTTTTGTGTTTTGATGCGGTTATGAGCTGTAGTGCGTGATTTTTTAAAATTAATTAGGCCAGTTATTGACCGTGAGTGTTTATATTTCCTGAATGCACGTTTGCGTTCTTGAAACAGCAATCTCATTGCACCACCATGGTACCCTCCTTGGACGTATGTTTGAAGCTGATTTGGGTATAGTTGTGTCAGCAGCTTTAAAGATTGCCTCAAGGAATGTATTCAGGTTAGCTTTTCTTCTGGGTACTTTGACTGCATTTGTGTAAGATTTCCAGTTTGCTGTGTGCAAAAGAAAATGCGGTGTTTTTATTATGATAATTGGAAAATTGTCATTAGAACGGTCACTAAACACAAGCATAATTATGGGTGCTTTGAGTTGTGTGAGTATGGATTGAATTCTATTACAGCTATTTAGAGAGTTTTGGGGTACATTGTCATGCCTGAAAATGTAGTAGTTCTTTATTTGTGGGTTATTCGAGAGGTTTGAGGTATGTCTCAAGCACATGATTGCCGGGAAGTGTGATGATATTAGCTGCTTAAGTTCATAGTTGGTGTTATAGAAGCCTCTGCAGTTCCACTGCATTATATTCTTAGATATCATTTTTATTTGTTCTGATGTTTTTGTATGTAGTTGACTATTTGTTATTAGTTTCATCGGTCTAGATTTATTCATCGGTATCGAGAGCATTGAGTACACTCATGTTGGTAAGATGTTTTATGATTTGGGATCACCTGTTTTTTATAGTCATACCATTTACGAATGGTTTTGTTACTGACTTTATCATTGGTGTAGTCGTGGACAAAGCTTAGAAGTTTTCATAGTCGATTTTGAATCATCTAACATTACATAAAATGTTTTATTACTTAAATAACTATGAATTAAAAGTACCAAATAAGAAGGAAATTTACACTGTAACATTTTACACGTGATACTTTTACACCAAGTTGTGTCGAATGCTTTAGCCACATCGAACAAAACAAGACCAGTATGCTTATTACAATTAAAATTATGGCTGACAAATTCTGCAATTCTAGATATTTGTTATGTAGTGAAGTATCTTGGACGAAACCCAAACTTAATGTCAGATAAAAGTTAGTATTGTTCAGAGTGATAATGTAATCTAGATAAAATAATTTTTTCTGCGATTTTACTCAAATTACTTAGTAAGCTAATAGAGCGAATGTTGCTAGTTATTGAAGCATCTTTAATCAGGTTTATGGAGAGTGACCATTTTTGCTACTTTTCATTTTGAAGGGTCATGCCCATATTTAAACATGGCGTTTAATAAATTTGAAAATTTAACTACGGCTTTCAATGGAAGATTTTTTATGACGATAGTAGAGATATTGTCATTGCAACAGAATTTTTATATTTGATGACTTTTATAGCGCTCGACACTTCCTTAGGACTAATTCAAGTATTTTTACTTTCCTTAAGATATTTTTTAACAGCCATTTAAAATTTTTTTACCTGATAACTGGAAGAAATATTGCTATTAGGTGCATGAACTTTGCAGTATTCAGAAGCAAGAAGTTCAGCTTTCCCTACATTACTATACACATAAGTATTTAAGCGTGAGTCATGGAGATCTGGGAGAAATGTATATTGCCTTATATATTGTTTACAGACTTTCCACAAACTGTTTTGTCTTTAGGTAAAAGTTTTGAGAGAAGTAAACTAAATTTATTATTTTTGTTTAACGAGTAACGTACTAGTTTATTTAAAAAAGCTAACATTCCTTTAATAATTAGCGATGAGTTCAAGTATCTATTTTTCACGTATAATCTACGAACGCGGTTATTAAATTTAATAACACCTACAACATAAGACGGAATAGCATCGTGCAGAAAATTATACGCAGGTTTTTTTTTTTGTATAAAACGTTCAGCCGAAACACTAATCAAATTTGTGTATGGAGATACTTTCAATGCTTAGAGAACTCGTTATCGACGCATTTAAATTAATATTTTGAGATATAAATTTTCTGAATTCGACCCGATTTACATTTTTATAATCAAACATGAATTTCTCATTTACCCGATTTTTATTTCCTGAAATGACAGTAAATATTGGATTATGATTGGATGAAAGTTGATTAATAGAAACAGGCGGTGACGTAGACACATATTTTACAATAGCAAAATCAATGACACTATTTCTAAAGGTTGATCCTGAGGAAAAATAAGTGGGTTTTCTCCGAGCAAGGATACGATAATTAGTTCTTGCAGACATTTGATACAAAGTATTACCGACTGTTAAAACAATTCCACAGCTTATTTCTAGCATTGAAATCGCCGATTAGAATTACACGGATGTTAACTTTCATCAGGTAACGAATATTATTCGCATGTTGCACTTTTGGGAGATTTGTACGATGCAAATATAACTAGCAACATTACAACCGCTATCCTCAACACTACTTATATTATATAAGTTAATACCTATTGCTTGTGTGACATTAATTCGAACTTTAACCCCTTATGCAACTCCACCGACACGTGTCGTTCTTATATATATATATATATATATATATATCACGATATTCTTTTTTTTTAAAGGAAAAAATATTTTTTTAAATGTTTTCGATGCCAGATATGGAAAATACGGAAGTCACGCGACCCATTTATCTGAAATTGGAATAAGCGACCGCTCAATGAACTATTACGTATAACTGCGGAATTACGTGCTGATAATTGAACAGAGGGTGCTATACTAGCCGATATTTTCATTCGCAAATATCACGTTCAGTTTTATTATTATTTATATACGTATATAGATATATAAACTATACCCACGTACATACATATATACATCTGTCGTGTATATACATACAACATATGGCTAGAAGTTTGTACGCTTACAAATAGAGTATACAAAACAATGTGTCATATCTCTAAATCACATTTTGCCGATTGATTTTATGCGGAAATTCCATTATAAAATTTTGACAAAAAGAATATGTGTTTATTATACAGTACCGCTAGGTAATTTTCGACGTATTTATGTAATAAATATTTTTAAAATTTAGTCATTTCACGTGAAATAGAAAAGAACAAATTTTGTTATCCTTAAAATTTCACGTACCGTATAGTGATCATCGTGACTCGGAATAGAATTTAAAAAAAAAAAAAATACGAATAAAATATACACACGAAGTATTCCAACTAAAATATAGATGTTTAAGAAGGTCGATATTAAACAACGAGAAGCATTGGAAATGTGGTGCTGGAAGCATGATAAAGATTAAATGGGCAAAAAAATTATCAAATAAGAGCTTCTTGGAAAAATGAAGAGATTTTATGACCACCTTTGCTAAAAAAAAAATGGAATGGATAGGTAATGCTATGAAACACGGCGTGTTGGTCATGCGAATTGTGAAACGTATAAAAGAAGAAGCCAGCCAAGGAAATGACGCATCGAATAGTAGATAATGTCGGAACTTATATTCATCTCGATTTGATAATGGGAGCGGCAGACAGAGACGGATATAGAAAAAGGAGACTGCAACGCTCGCAGTCAAATTGACTGATGCAACCGATGATGATGATGATGATAAATCATTACGAAATTTATTTGGAACGCTGCAGTACGACGTACAATACAATGATACGATTTGAAAGAGATATCGTTTATTTAGAATAGTATAATTTAATTTTAGAGTGAACTGTAAAATATTTAACACAGTTTATCAGCCTTGAAACTGATTCGGTTTAAAATTGCACTTACCCTTAAGTGAACATCGTGACTGAATGGGTTTCGGTGCGATCTTTAAAAACAGACGCACACTATCATCGATTTTACCGGCGTCTGGACGAATGTTATTTTTCATACGCATTTTGTCATATTGAAAATATCGGTAATTAAAAATTTATCGTTCGTCGTTTATAAAATCATAAAATCTAATTTGAAACGATAACATATATATATCAAAAAAATTTATACATCTTCAAACACTCTCTCAACTTCCAGATAACTTTTCTATTCCAGAAATTTCATATTTAATTTATAAAAATCATACACAATATCCTCCTTGGCACTCCTACATCCAACTCGACACGTCTCTAACGACAAAACATCCAATTTCCGCAGTTCATATAAATAATCACATCGAACAAACTATAAAGTATAAAGAATACATAAAAATCTATACAGACGCATCCAAATCTAAACAACTTCGTGGTTGTGCTGTAGTTTTAGAGAACGATGTCCTACATTATACCCTACCACCTCAATACTCGGTATTTCCTGCTTGTTGAACTATACGCAATATACCTCTCTATATCCACTACACTCACTGAGAACCACAAAAATCTTCTAGTATGCTCCGATTCTTTTTCTTCTATTATGCGCTTCAACTGTAACTCTACATTTCAGTTGCGGTTCACTACAAGAAGTTTGAAATATAGATATGATCAACTTTATATAATATCTAGTAATTCCGTTCGGGTCCACCTGCCCGTAACAGCAGTACAACATGGTACCCGGCAAAAAATAATAAATAAATAAAAAGAAAACCCAGTAAAAACTTATATATCAGCCAAACAACAAACGATAATGGAGGGCATCAGTTGTTTCCTTTCATACGGTAAATATTATATAATGTTATTTTAAACCATGCCGCGTACCCAGATAAATGTTTCGTACAAACGTTCTCCCTTTACGATGCTATTCCTATTTTTCGAATATAATATTAAAAATATCGTCAAAATTCCTTCTTTTTTTCCCTGTTTTAATGCAACATTTGGTTCTAAAAATGAGCCACATTTTCTTATTCGTGTTTACTTTAAACGACCCGTCAATATTACCCAGAACATTTATTTTATACATACATATCTATATATACGTGTGTACTTACGTTTACCGCATTTATCGATATGATTAGTGATGTAGTAATCGGACTGACACTGACAAGTATTCTTATAAGGTTCGCAGATAGACCATTTAAATCCGCATTCGTCGGTTGAATTGCATTTATCGCCAAATTTTTTGCCTGAAAAGGGTAAAAAAATTAAAAAATCTTTTTATATTATCCGTGCGAGAAAAAAACTGCGCTAGTACTTACTAATATCTTTGAGAAACCTGAAAGCGGACGTGGAAACTTATACCGAACAGCAAAAAAGCTATGAAAGCCGCACATAACTTCTCGAAAGACTTCGATACAATTATCGAGCCGCGAAGAAATGGTTCTATCCCGGCTACGCATCGGACATACAACCCTCACTCGCAAACATATATTAGAACAAAAAGACGTTCCACCGTGCTACTATTTTGGCCAACAACCTACAACTTTTGTTTACATCCTTCCTCATTTTTCTCTACCATCTCTGACGATATTGACTCTCGAGCGTTCTTAAATCTTTCCTTTAATATAGATTCTCAAACGGTGTCTCTGGTCGTAGTTATCCAGCGCTAATTAATAATTACAACAAAAAAAACCGCGAACGAAAGAATGGAAAATAAAGTTGTTGCGTGATTAAAATTTCTCTGAAATTTATCCAATTTTTGTTTTATTTTTTGATTTATAGAAGTCTGCCTCTAAAATCGCAAAATATATTTTCATATATATATAATTAATTTTTTATTAGTATTATAGTATATTTCAATACAAAATTTTATAAATTATGAAGAATTTATATGTAAAGGATATTAAAATTTATTAATTCGGATATTTTTAATTTTTAATATTGTCCCGATAAAATTTTTTTCTATTAATTTTTATACACCATTGTGGTGTAGATTATATTTCTGCGGCATATTTATTCACTTTGATCGACAATCGACAATACTGGAAAGCGTAGAATAATTCGAACGTTCGTGTAACATCGTTCGTTTCACAATTTATCATAAATTCAAATTTCGTCGAACTTGACGCGTGTGTGTGTGTGTGTGTGTGTATGTGTGTATATATAACTTTGTTTCTATTCTCACGTCTCATAGAATTAACAATATGTTTAATGTATGACACGTTGTTATGTATGCCGAGTGTGTTTGCGACGAACAAAAATGTATAATATCTCGGCTACCTATACATTTTATGGAGCCATCGTATTGCTTTTCCGGTTTTCCATTACCGTAACAAACGCAGACTGCATCTTTACAGAACGAGTTTAAAGTGAAATATTCGCACTGTTCATCGAACCAACAGGCTTCGCCGATATAAGCACCTAAAACGATAAATATAAATGGAATTTTTAATATTAAACCGCTTGAAGCGAGGATTCTACACGATGCGTAATAATAATGAAAATATAATCATAAGATTTTTTGAAAAACTGACACCGACAAGTAAGTCATTAACTGTTTAAAACGTTATTTGTAACAGGAATGCTTCCGAGACGAAACAGACATAAACTCGGTCGACGATAAAATTTAATAATAAAAATTATTCCGCGCAAATTTACCTTTACCGCATTTATCTATGCGATCGGTGACGTAATTGTCCGATGTACACGAACAAATTTTTTCCAATTCGTTGCAATACGCATTTTCAAAATCACACTGTTCATCGTCCGTGCAACTTAATCCGTACTTTTTAATCGGCGAATCTCTCTTCTGGCGGTCGTTAACTATTAAAATTAAGTAAAAATGAATTTATTCAACTTTAAATATGATAAGGTGTATATTTATATCATTATACGTGGGGGAGAACAATCTTAATGTTGTCCCGATTTTACGCCCTGCTGTTTGAGTATCCGTTTATCAATGTTTTCGTCATCATGGCGGAGAATGGAGTTGTTTACTGGACTGAAAGTTGTTTTTATTATAACTTTTTCCCATTGGGTGGCAATGACCAGTGGCCAAGTTATGGTCTTTGTTAAAATTTAGATGTCCCGCATTCATAACCGCTCTCATTTTGGAAATGAAAACTGTGTTTTCGAAACGTTACGTGATAAAAGTACGGACATACACGAAAAAAAAATAAACTTACGAATATCAACAACGTGAAAGTTTAAAAGTATATATGACAAGTGTGTACACTGTGTAAATCGCAGTCCGCGTTTTTTACAGAAATGAATAAATAAAAGCTCCGAGAACTACGTACACAATACGACCCGGGTATAATAATGAAAAAAGTTCTCATAGTAAAAGGTCTTGTCCCAGAACACCAATTTGGTTTTCGAAAACAACACTCAACGATAGAGCAAGTCCACAGAGAGTAGTCAATGCCATCAACAAAACATTTTAAGAAAAAAGTTATTGTGCTGCACTGTTCTCGGACATCAGTCAGGCGTTCGATAAGGTGTGGCATACAGGATTATTATAGAAACTTAAACAACACTTCCCATACCACATGTATACTCTCATGAAATCATACCTTCATGAAAGGCACTTCAGAGTGCGATATGAAACAGAGGTTACATCGCTTCACAAAATAGAATCGGGTGTGCCACAAGGGAGTGTTCTGGGTCCTGTACTGTACCTCCTGTTTACAGCTGACTTGCCGACCTGTCAAGGTGCTATCACTACTACATTTGCTGATGATACGGCTGTACTATCCATAAGCAAGGATCCTTTAGAAACAACTCGACTACTACAACAGAATGTAAAATTGATTGAGAAATGGTCAAAAAAATTGCAGATAAGCCTCGATGAAACAAAATCACATTATATACTATTTACAAAATGTAAACCTAATGCAAAACCAATTACTGTGAAGGGTAAAGAACTGCAAGCCACCGATTGTGTAAAATACCTAGGGATGCACCTAGATAAAGGGCTAACTTGGAAAAGACATATTAACATAAAAAGAAAGCAATTGGACATTCATTTCGTAAATACTACTGGCTTGTTGGAAGAAGATCATCATTATCTATACAAAATAAGTTACTATTGTACAAAACTATCTTCAAGCCAGTATGGTCGTACGGTATCCAATTATGGGATACGACATCCAACTCAAAAATATTTCTAAAATTGAAAGATTTCAGTCAAAATCTATACGTATTATGATCGACGCACCTTGGTACATCAGAAATGATGACATATAGAGAGACCTAAAAATGGAAACCGTGAAAGATGTAATTAGAGTATACAGTGAAACGTATGCACAGCGCCTAAGATCGCATCCGAATCCGCTTTCAGGCTTAATTAATGATAACCCTCAACAGACACGTAGATTAAAAAGAAAAATACCATTACATATAATGTAACAATTAAGGTTGAGTCTCATTGGAGAACACCTTACTACTAAACAAATTGATATATATCCTGCCATACATGATGTTTAATGCTAGCTCTAGCAGATTACTTAAAAAAAAATTTGAAAAAAAAAATCATTTTGGCGGAATTTAATATAACCGCGGGCGTGTAACAATCACGCTGCAACGTAGTTTCCGTATACCAAAAAGACAGAAAAGAAAAACACTTTCTCGATTAGATATTCACAGCAAAGTATAATAACAATAATAATAATATAAATAATCGTCATCATCACTGTCATTATCATTATCGGAAAGAAAGAAAATATTGTAAAACATGAAACAATAAAAATTATCATCTGCGAGTCGGAAAATTATTTAAAAATTAAAATTTGTTAGTGTTTTTAGTTTATTTTTATTTTTTTTTTTTCAAAAAATGTCTGCATAGGCTGCCTACAGAACATGTCCTAATCACATTTTCATCAAAAAATGAAAAACGGTTTCAATTAAAACTGCGCGCAATTTAAGATCTATTGTTCAAACATGCCTTACTAGATTTGAATTCATTTCTTTTATAAATATACTAAATCATTTTATATTCGTTGACTCGTACACAGTCATATTTTCTATTTCATTAGTCAAATATGTTTAATTTACTGCATTTTTATTTCAATTGTTATTGTGTTATTGTTTACGTATAAAATTTATATCCCTGATTGTTGATTG
This sequence comes from Coronaproctus castanopsis, assembly GCA_032883995.1. Classification (NCBI taxonomy): domain Eukaryota; kingdom Metazoa; phylum Arthropoda; class Insecta; order Hemiptera; family Monophlebidae; genus Coronaproctus; species Coronaproctus castanopsis. Next base: position 167,273,081 of record CM065053.1, read on the forward strand.
CGTCTTCGCTTATCACATTCGCTATCGCATTATTTTAAAATACTATTTTATCGCTATAATTTTTATAAATTGCGCATCTAAGTAATATTTCGTACATTTATATATATATTTTATAATTAATTTTTTCATATTATTTAACATCCGAAAATCTTTTTTGCGATTTTTCAATTAAAAATATAATACTTTTAACTCATTTTTTTTTTTATTAAATATATATATATATATATATATATATATATATATATATATATATATATATAAAATAATATAATTAAATGAGTAAAATAAAAAAATACTTGCCATTTATTCGAATATTACATTATGTACGTCCGATTTTATATTTGTTCGAATATAAATTTTTCGTTAAAGAATCAAATAAATGAAACGATCGTGACGTCGATTTAAAAGTCAAGGATATTCGGATTAGTTCTGCAGGTCCTCGACGTCGCAAAGGCATTTCATCGTGTCTGGCATGACGGTTTGCTATATAAACTCCGCAAGATTTTCCCGATTGAAATGTATCATCTGTTGAGATCCTATTTGAGCGACAGATCTTTTCAGGTCAAAATAAACGACGTCCTGTCTAGTCAGCGTCAAATACTGGCATCAGTACCTCAAGGCAGTGTCCTATCGGACCCCTCCTTTACAATATATATACTGCAGATATACCCGCCTGCAGGTCACATTTGCTGATGACATTGCTATATTAGCCAGACATAAAAACCCTCACGAAGCGTCAAGGTATATTCGATATCATTTATCTTTACTGCATAAATGGGCTCTCAAGTGGAGAATCGTTATTAACGAACAAAAGTCATCGCATGTTACATTTACAAACAGACGCGGAACATGTCCACCTGTTAATTACGATAATCATAGAATACCGCAAGAACAAGCGGTAAAATATCTTAGACTAACCCTTGACAGGCGCCTTACGTGGAATCTTCACGTAATTAACACCGGAAAAAAAATTAAGATTCTTACTGAAGCAGTTATACCCACTGATAGGAAGGCAGTCGAAACTAAGTCTTGAAAATAAAGTTTTACTTTATAACACTATTACAGCTCCTGTCTGGAAATATGGTTTAGAAGTGTACGGAACAGCTGTTAAGACGCATCTAAACAAAATACAGTCATATCAATCTAAAATATTGAGCATAATGGTTAATGCGCCATATTATATAAGAAACAATATAATTCAGAACGGCCTAAATTTTCCTTCGATTATGGAGGTATATAAGCAACGGTACAATGCATATTTGCTCAAAATTTAAATCCGTTAATATCCCGCATGAAGACCATCCGGATAATCCAGTTAGAAGATTAAAGAAGAGACAATGTAGAGATGCGTTGTCTAACGAATAATAAGTAGTAGTAATTAAATAACATATTTATTAAAAAAAAAGAAGAAAAATATGTGTGTATATATATATATATGTGTGTGTATATATATATATGTATATATATATATATATATATGTATATATATATATATGTATATATATATATACATATATATATGTATATATATGTATATATTTACACATGAAAAAACAACAACAACAACAAAACGGTTTTATCTATTGGGATACACCGTTATTCAAGAAATTTTAAATTAATTATCAATTGCGTTGATAACCTAAGAGTCGGCATGCAAATTAAAAGAAAATTTCGTCATCTCCATTGGAAATTCAAGTCCAACACTTCGGTAATTGTCAACACGAACCGAATTTGTTACGATCATCAGGAGCAATCGCAATTGTCAGTCATCTACGTCGGTCCACTGACAATTTTTTTGTTTATATTAACTAATTATTTCGAATATTTGTTTTTACGTTTCTATATTATTTGCGATATATGTTTTGTACATTTACGTTCCTTAAATAGCCGTGTGGTATAATAAATTTTATAAAATAAATAATTAATACTTTGTACGAAAGTAGTAATAATAATTAATTAAAATTAAATTATATAAAATAAAAGTCAAAACTGTAATTTCTTGTCGCGATATTAATTTAAATAATACCTATAAAATTTAATTTAGTCTAGTCAATATAGCATTAGATAAAATTATAAGGACTCTCAATTATTCGGTTAACAATAATATATAAAATATTACGGAAATCGGGACGATATTGGAATTCGTGAATAGGACACTCCTCCGTCCACCAGCGACACCACCGTTCTTGCCTGTACAGGTCCTACGATATTTTTTTATCCACATTTAATACGTATTATGTTTTGAACAATTATTGTTTTTTTTATATATATATAAATTTTATTCGTGTTTTTTCAATATATTTGTATAATAAATGTTATATTATTTATTTGTTTGATGTATTTTTTTTTTTATCCGATGTTTTATTTTAATAAAAGAATAGCCAAGAAAAACGTCAAATTAATATTAATGTACGGCAATTTAAGCAGTGGGCTGCTTTACACGTGATCGTTGATATTAAAATAAAAAAAATTAAAAAAAGTATAATTTAAAATACTACTCGAGATTCCTTATAAATTGGCAACCGCGACGAGATCAAAATACCACCTAATTCGACCGCTCTGAATATTATAAATTGGTAACACATAACGAGACAAAGAATCAGTAAGGCACCGTCATCCACACCTTTTGATCATTATAAATTTCATGAACGCGACGAGATAAGAATAATAAATACTCGCCACCTTCTAATCATTTTGAATTGGATACATACGACGAGATTGAGATCAAAGTTCCACGTAATACTCTTTCTACCCCATAGATCGTTATTATATATATATATATATATATATATATATATATATATATATATTCGCCGTTGTAATTGTACGATTATATGAAATGAACAACTGGATATTGGGCTTACCATTTGTAGTATGGATAGCAGAACGACGAGATTGGTTCCACATAATACTCTATCTACCCTCAGAGATCGTTATTATATATATATATATATATATATATATATTCGCCTTGTAATTGTACGATTATATGAAACGAACAACTGGATATTGGGCTTACCATTTGTAGTATGGATAGCAGAACGACGAGATTGGTTCCACATAATACTCTATCTACCCTCAGAGATCGTTATTATATATATATATATATCTACCGTAGATTTTGATTTACGATCATTTTATTTATACAGGCTACGAATTATAATTTAATTCAAACGATATCGTTATTTTTATTAAAAATTGATTGTTAATTAATAATTTTTTTTAACAATTAACCGTCGATATCTTTTCAAATTTCGTACGTAAATAAATTTTTTATACTCCATTACCTGTATAAGTTTTAAAAACTAGTGTTAAACATATATATATATATATATATATGTATATATATATATATATATATATATATATATATATATATGTGTGTGTATAATAAAATAATCAACAAAACAAAATTAAAAATAAAGTTAATCATTATAAAAATTAAGTTAAATTTTTTTGCATACGCTTGAAAATGACCGAAAAGCTTTGTGCTAATAAAATAATTTTTATAGTGGTTAACTTTATTTTTATTTTGTTAATTCATAAAATCACTCCATACATCAATATTATAATAAAATAGATCGTTAATTGCTGTTTTGCATTTACATAATGGCGTTAAACCGGTTATCAACACTATTCATAGTTTACGTATAGATAAACGAATTAACCATCGAATTATTATATTTTAAATATATACATATCACCCGATACAAACACATATACATATATGCATGTGTAATGCATGTGTAAGTGTTTCTCTACGCGTACATTTATCTCCCGAAAGAACAAAATATATTATTTAAAACTATTTAGAAGTAGGATACTTCTGGAACTGGTACTAAAATATTGAAAAACTTGTTAAGACCGAACCGTACAAAATTTAGAATCAAGACACCTCTAGAACTAGTAATAAAATATTTATAACGTGTGTGTGTGTGTGTGTGTAAGTCGAGAACGGTACACAACTTCCATTATGGTCGCTGATGCTAGAAACAACAGGTTATCCTGCGGTATATTGGAACTTTTTTAAACGAAATGTATTTGTTTGTACGTATTATGTACATATACATGTATAATGTTTGAAAATAAATTTGTAACACACAAGTTACCAGTTCTTACCAAAGGACTTCGCACTACATAGCTTAATAATAAACGACGTCCACTTATACCGCCGAATGCCTAATGACATACGGACGACGTAACCAAATCGCCGGGGAAATCATGTGATCCCGAGCTAAAATAGAACAATTTCGCGAAAAAAAAAAATAAAATAAGGTCAACGAACTTTTCCCGCTTTTAACCATTTTCGCAGTTAAGTAGAAAACCTAGTAACGTATTATTCATACCTCGTCTTTTTATCCATAAATCTTACTCGAATTAAATAAACCTCGAGGAAAACCAATCGGGTTCAACCATCGAGTGTTAAAGATGTCGAAATTAAGGTACATATTTTGGGACATCTGCCAAACATATACGTTAACCTTTTCAGTTAGATAAACTTTCAACTGCACGAAAAATTGTCCACGTTCGTAATAGGGGATATTTGGTCGACGTAGATATAAAGTTTTAAAATATTCTTAGAACGTGTCAAAAGTGTCACGTATTTTATTCATTATAGCGTCACGCTCGTTGCCGAACTTGGGACTAACATGCTGACAGTCCCTACGTCGGTCTAATAAAACTGCACGGGACAAACTTATCACTAGTAGTAAATTGTACACTAAAACCGGTTTGTATTTTATATATATAGGAAAAACTTCGAAAAAAAGTCAGTTATGGATTTTTATTTAGCAGATGAAATTTTACACTTAGCTGCAATGTTCCACCATTTCGTTATTCACAAAACGTACGTAGGTGTTGAGAATAAAGGGTAATATCAAAAGCGTTTTTAGCGTTGATATGTAAAATCAGGGTATGGGTTCGTCATCATGAATATCCGAGTTTCGCAGTTTCTTCTCCATTATTTTCCAAAACAGCGGAAATTTATCATCAAGTTGTTCGCTGGTTCATAGTGGAGAATCATCTGAATGCTTTTGTCTGCAATACCTACAACCCATGTGGTTTGTGAATGTTATTCGAGAGTCGTCGAATAGAAAATATCGATTACCTGACTGTAGGTGATTAGCGGACGATAACCCGGTTTCGATATTGGCCGCCGAATATATCCAAATAATGGTAATAACTATCCGTATAAACGTATTCAGCAACATAACAAGAATCGGATTTGTTCATATCACTACTACTCGATATCTAAAAAAAAAAAAAAAAAAAAAATAAGTTAATCATGCGAAAATAATATTATTACGAAAGATGTTAATTAACATGTCTCATCATTTAACAACCATTTCAGTCGCACATTATTAACGAAAAATTATATAAATTTTATCATTCAAATTTGTTTATTATACAGTTACATGACTCTCTAGATTCATTTTTAACGCGTTTGTATAAATATTTTCAAAATTCAGACATTTCGCGCCAACCGAAAAAATGTGCAATTTTATTAGCATTAAAAATTCTACCATAAGGGTGAGGACATCGCGACTGAAATGTAAATCTCCTTCCACAAGACTTTTAACAAAGATTATACGTATTGAAATTTCTGCGGGTTGTATTATATTTATTTAAATATATTCTGCGACGATATAAATTAAATCGCAACGGGGATAGTGTTCGTAAAACCGTCCTTTTTCACTTATACTTCAATTTTATTAGTCAGCCTGGTATTTAACACCTTCTTGTTGAAGATAATGTGCATGATATCTTTAACGATCGTCGATAAGTCTACATTTTGAACGCGTCTAACATCCATTTGCATTTGACGTTAAAAACCCACGCTTCGGCCGCATATTTTAACACAGGTCACACGTAACATTACACGATTCCTCAGCTCCTATCGGAAATTTCCTGTTCTTCTGTACGCTTTCCAGATTTATGAAAGCTTGTTTTACCATTGCAATTTTTTCTCTTATTTCTTTCGTATCTCTTCCGTCGAAAAAATTAATACAGTATATAATATAATCTCTTTATGTACCCGCTTTGCCGTGTGGTATACTATATTAGGGGTGGAAAGAGCGAAGACTCGTATTAAGCTGTTCTAATTATAGGAAATTTAAAATTTTGTAACAAGGTTTTGAATGTTCAAAACTGTATATTACGACAAATTTTTTGTTATTTTAAACTATTGCAAATTAATACAATTTTGATAAATTCCATACTCGAACTCGGTCTATTTACAGAGCTACCGCGCTTTTTAATTCACTGCCGGTAATTTTGGAAAATCGTTTTTAACTAATTACAAACGTCCCCGCAAGACTTCGGTAGTTACAATGTGCCGAACGATTTTATTCTGTTTAATTTTCTTGCAGCGTTGTTAATTTTATTTTTTATTCTACTTTTGGTCATTTTTTATTAATATATTTATTTTATTATTTTATTTGAAATGTTATTTTTCGTTTCGAACCTACTCGTTATATTCGAATTTGCTCGTGTCGTCATTCAGTTCTAAATTACGGCATTGTTCACGATTGCGAATTTTAATATTTTTTTATGTACGAAAATTTTATAATTTATAAAGTATTTTCTTACTTTCTTATGTTTCATTTACCACTTTTATATTTTAATATTCCGTATTTTCGTCTTTATTTTATTTCCGAAAATGTTCTAATTTACGAAGTATTTTTTTGACATTATTATGTTTCGTTTACCATTTTTAGTATTTAATGTTCCATATTTTAATATTTATTTTATTTGCGAAACCTTGTTTACGAAAATTTTCTAAATTATGAAGTATTTTTTTTTACTTTTTTTTATGTTTCGTTTACCATTTTTATATTTTAATATTCCATAATTTTCTTTTTCTTTTTTTTTCTTTTAATGGGCTTCCATACAGTTTACTCATATCTATGTATTATGAAATGAATAAGAAATGGTTATTTATGAAGTAGACACACTGAGAAGAAATGTAGAAACGAGTAAAATTATATAATGAAAATCTAAAATATAATAAGATCATGTATACGTGGGCATTTTGAAGAGCTAAGTGCAACATTTATAGGAAACGAAACTTTAAGGCCGTGATGAGCTCCATAAAAAGCAACACGAAAATGAAATGGGAACATTCGAGACGGTCCGCATCGACCACTAAATGGGTATCCATAGGATGTGAGCAGTTAGGAGAACTAACAAGTTTCAACTTATGTAGCGAAGCAGGAACGCGACTACCGTCGAGTCTCAGTCGACAAATGGTAATAATAAAAGCCGCAATTTAATCGTTTCAACATGAATATTGTAGAACCGTGGATAAGCAAGTATGTCGGGTTGAATGGATTTATAACGCCTTGCAGTAAATGGATCAGACCATAGAGTATTCCTTATGCGCAAATTTAATGTACGCTAGGAAATCTATAGGTGTAGTATAAAACAAGAATGTTCCTAATGTAACCTTTGAAGTGACTAAACGATCAACTAGATTATAAGCCCGGGGATCGAAGCAAATTTAACCGTCTCTCCGAGCGAGTTTAATTTGTAATTAGAAATTTTTAAAATAATTGACGGTAAACGAGAATTGAGCGGGGAGTGCTGTAATGCCAGCAAGTAATAATTTTATTTATAATTCACCATGACTGATTTCTAACGATTTTTTCATATATATTGAGTATAAATGTAATGTATGAATATATATACATATATGTATTATGTGCGCGCATGCGTACGCATGCCTATATATTAATACGAGTTTGTATTCTCTTATAAAATAAATTTTAATTTGAAATATAGCGCAACGGTTTATCGCCGTAACAAAATGAATACTAGAAAAATAAATCAAAATATGCGAAATGAAACAAATTCGACATGTTCGGTAAAACACCGGAAATGTTTTATTTCTGAATGCGGTAAAGATGGTATAGATGGAATAACTAGAGCGTTCAACAGCATTTATACCGCGGGAATAATTCCGAGAGTTTGGCTAAGATCAACATTTATCATTGCTATACCAAAGAAGACAAAATCTTCTAAATGTGATGACTAGCGCATGATCAGAGATATTTTTAAGAATTATACGCACAAGAATTCGTAAACGGTGCGAAGAACAAACAGGTAACACACAATCTGAGTTTAAGAACGGAATGAGTCGAAATTTTATTTGCAGTCCGCATACTTACACAGCGCTGCCGAGACATGAACAAATACGTATATACATATGCTATCGACTATCATAAAGCCTTCGAATGTGTGAATCATGAAAAACTCATTGATATATTGAAGATGACGGAAATGACTTACGTATTATAAGCCAATTGTATTGTGGACAAACAGCGGAAGTAAGAGTCGAAGGAGTCGAATGTGAAAGTATAGGCTGTTAAAAAAATGGGTTCACCAAGGGTGTATATTTTCGCCCTCGCTCTTTAATTTATATACAGAGAAAATCTTTAAGAAAGCTCTGAATAAATATGACGGGGGAATTAAATCAAACGAGTACACGATCAATAGCATACGGTATGCAGACGACAGCTACATAATAGCGCATAGTCAGGACGGACTACAGAAAATGGTAAATAAACTTGTTACTTATAGCGAAGCTTTTGGGCTCTCAATTAACAAACATAAAACAAAAGTGATGATATTTTCTCGGAAACCAAGAAAATGCTCGATATGGATAAACGGAACAGAGCTGGAACAAGTTTCAGCTATCAAAATACTTGGGTACCAACATGGACGATAGTTGTAAATCGAAAAGGGAAGTACTAATTTAGAATAGAGCAGGCAAGATTGATGATCATAAAAATTAAGAACGTGCTCGTTAGGAAAGAACTAAATCTGGATTTACGATTAAGAATTTCCAAATGTTATATCTTCTCGATAAGACTGTGAAAGTTGGAAGCCGGATGCTATGAAAAGCGCATCGATGCCTTTGAAATGTACCTGTATAGAAGAATGCTATTAATTCCTTAGGTACGAAAAATCGGAAATAAAGAAGTCCGCAATAAAGTTAAAGCGTACAGAATTATTAAATCGTGTTAAAGAAAGGAAGCTGCGTTAACACACTTTGAGAGGACCCAAGTATGAAATATTGCGAATTATTATAGAAGACAAAATCGCTGGCAAGAGATAAGTGGGACGTCCTCAAAATTCATGGATGGAAGATTTAAGAAGCTGGTTTGGCTGCTCGTCCATTCAATTACTTGTCAAAAGAGATTGTAGCCAAGTTGATCGCCGACCTTCGCAACGGAGATGGCCGATGAAGAAGACGAGTTGAAAACATGTCAACAAAATACTCATTGAGCAAACGAATAAAGTATAAGTTACCAGTATCAAAAACTAGGCGTGGCGAGCAGACAGATAAATATATTATTGCCAAAATGCTAAATGAAATTCCAGATAACATCTTAAAAGAAACCAATTTTAAAAATTAAAAAACAAAAAATAAAATTTTTGCTAACGGATGAAAAAGTTGTAAATAAAATAATAAGCTTCAATTAAATTTATAAAAATAATTAGGAAAAAAAATTACTATAATAATGATGCTAGCGTTGGAAATAAAAATTAATTCATTAAAATCAAGCGGCATCGTAATTATAAATATAAATTAGATATTAGCAGGGGAGATTAAGCGACATTACAGAAGTGTTGCTACAAACACCGATACTATAATAAAAAAATGTGAAAACAATAGCGAATGTGTGTCAGCGTAATTGTGTTTTTATAATAAGTACGCAGATATTAATTAATTGTATATTTTATAAGTAAAACTGTGGGCAACCAACACAATTGTAAAAAGTTTATCATAAGTTTGTGTGTATATTACTCTATACATGCGCATGTGTTAATATAAGTTTAATAAAATATACGATTTTTACAAAGAAAATATATATATATATATATTTTGTTTCTGTTCGTAATATTAATTATCTCGAGGTCTTACTTAACTCCTCAGAACCACCCAATTTGCGTTCTATGGTTTCTGTCCGAATATTGAAAAATTCGTTTCATTAATCGTTTTATCTCCATTCGTTTCAAGTGACCGTAATAATATTTCATAATTACTTTTTTTTTTATATATTTCACGATAAAATATCGATTCCGAAATTTGTATTCTCCATTCCATTTTGATTTCTTCCATTTCCTGTATATATATATATATATATATATATATATATATATATATTGTTTCTGTTCGTAATATTAATTATCTCGAGGTCTTACTTAACTCCTCAGAACCACCCAATTTGCGTTCTATGGTTTCTGTCCGAATATTGAAAAATTCGTTTCATTAATCGTTTTATCTCCATTCGTTTCAAGTGACCGTAATAATATTTCATAATTACTTTTTTTTTTTTTATATATATTTCACGATAAAATATCGATTCCGGAATTTTGTATTCTCCATTCCATTTTGATTTCTTCCATTTCCTAGCTTACGTTCGTTGCTTAACACTTCGTCATACACAGACATTCCGGTTTAATCGCTACACTCTAACGTCTTATTTTACATGTTATTGACTATGATTTTTATTATTATATATATATTTAGTCGATTTTTCTTACTCTTTCTCGATTATTTGATCGTATAAATTCCCCTAAGTGTTTGAATTTTCTGACTCTTTTTATACGTCCTTATTTTGTTATATTTCGTTTTTTCAAGTGATATTCCAGTCCCGAGATGTTTCTGCTACTGCTTTAATTTATTTGTTCTATGGAGTCACGTATGTTCTCCGATATAATTGTGCGAATACTATGCAATCCTTCTTTATACGGATTTGTATTTTTTAATATCCCTTTCGTTTAACTTTTTACCCTATTCTCGTATAACCTTTTCTAATACATAAAGAGCAATGAAGAGACAAATTCGTCTCCTTGTCTCGCACTATTTAAATATCGAACACGCTTCCCCTCGAAATTTACTACGAACGCCATCTATTGTGATAAAATATAACTAATTCTCTGGTACTAGCGTTAATGCGCGTCTCGGAAGTCAATCTTTTCTTCTTTTTAGATCAAAGGGTTTTCTTTTTTTTTTTTTTTTTTTAGTTTTTTCATTCCTCGCGTTTATTTAAAAAACCGCATTAATTTATAACGAGGTAATTTCAAGCTTATGCGGGATTTAAAATACATAAAGAAATGAACGCACGAAGTAATGCACGTGTTTAATCCTTCCGTATTTATATTTCTTCAATCCGTATGTTTCAGAGATTTACTTATCGATATTGTCTGCACTAATATAGTAACGTTAGATACGTTGCAATAACTGAAGAATTCGGTAGCCCGTTCTTTTATGATGTCCCACAAGAGTTCGAATCGATCGAGGAATTGTTAAAAACCTTCATTGATGATGTTACTATTATTGTGAAAAATATAAAATACCTCAATACGTTTTCTTAAAAAAAATCAACAAAATTGTAAGGTGTATAACTTGAAGATAAACCGTGGAAAAATAAAAACAAAAGAGTGTATTCGATTCGTTGAGAATATCGTTTCATCTATAGTTCCGTTGCATTTAAACGACAGAATATTGGCTACTATAGTACAATTTCTTGCGGCAAACGTAACAATAATTCAAAAATTGATTTATAACTGTTACGAATAACATTAAAAATGTAAAACTGAAAAAAAAAACAATATACGGTAAAAAATATTAAAATTTTAAAAATATATATATATATATATATGAACGTCCACTTGCGACTAACTAAATGTGATCAGTCTCATCAACTGACAACGTATAAATAATTACCGTCCGGAGAAGAAATATTTCAAAATTAATTTTTATTTTAATTAATTTTTATTTTAAACTATTGCTCTTAGTTAAAACGCTTTCATGGACTGAGAAATATATCAGAATTGTAACACGAATGAATGTTATAAATTTAGAAAAAAAAAAGATAAAAGATTCAAATTAATTTTAAAGCTATTACTAAGCTTATAATAAACAAGATTTTACAATAAATATTGCGGGGTTTGTTTAAAACTAAATTGCAACATATAATGTGAAACTATATAAACTATTATTAAATGTATATGAAAAAAAAAATTTCTAACGTAATTAAAATAAATAGAACACGCGAACTTAAAGGAACCCAGCTGAAAAATTTGTACAGCGAACTTACTCTTATTTCTTCATTTTATGGAAAAGAAAAACTTCAATTAAAATTGATTCTATTAAAATTTTGGAATCTACTAAAAAGAAATTATCAGAAATTCCAGTCAAAAGATAGCTATCGTGTTCGTCAACTTCGAGTAACACTGAAACAGAAACAATTACAAAATCGCAACCCGGTTCTGATTCAATGACAACGAAAGGTTTTCGCAAAAAAAAAAAAAAAAAAAGTGCAATGACACATCTTTCAGCGCTGATATAACTAAAAACTCTGATAATACACCTGAAGCAATAGCATCGAGCAATGAGAGTTCATACGAAACTAATCGGAATAAAAAAAGTATAAAAATAATTTTTGAGAGCCTATTCTCTCAGAAAAAAAAATATCCGATCACCTCTTAGGTCTGTTTGTCGACATGTGTGTCAAAGTAAACCCTCTAATGGTTGCGCAGAAATTTACAAATGATATACCAGCTCTTATAAATATGTTAAAAGAAACGCACAAACTTATAACACACAGAAATACTAAAATTCGTATCTCTAAAATCGTTAAAAAAAACTAAAACCAACTTCATATTAATTTGGATCGTGGCTATGGATAAACAGTCAACTTCGGTTCTTAACTTGTAATGGCTTTTTTCGTTATCGTGAAGACTTCTTATACCTGTTATCCTGTTATAGTTCTTCTATTATATGTTCGCAGGAAGCTCATCCTAAGAACCAGCACAATTTTAAACTGACTGATTATTCCGTAATAAGTAACAATAAACAAAGCGGTATAATTGCAGATGGGCGTGTTCTTGTAGCAGTTAAAAATTATGTATACCATCAAAAAAATTTTTATCTGTAAACTAATCTACAAATTATTGAGTGTTCGAGTTAAACTTAAATACTGTGTTACAATATGTTGCGTTTATCTATCACCTAATGAGCCCATTGATTTGAAGCAATTATTACACGTTGTTAAACGATTACCGGCGCGCTTGAAATACTCGCAGGTAATTTCAACGCACACAGCAGCCCAATATGTGGTAGTCAGTGTACAACTTTAAGAGGTAAAACGATCGAAAATCTAATTGATAAAAGTAACTTTATATTCTACATAACACAAATCCAAAACCATCTCAATTTCTCATATCGCAAATGGTCAACATTGGATCTAGTCACCTCATTTGCAGCGATTGTGGGTACATTACAGACATTCGCTCAACATGACCTAGCGGGAAGTGATCATCTCCCTATTCTCATTAATGCAATTACACAAAATCCAATCAGCTTCCATCAACAATTATCACTAAAAATAATGAATTACTCTCTAATATCAAGAAAATATCGAAGTTGATTGCGCAACACTTCTCCTCAGCTTCTAATAAATATGTACACGTAAACAAGTCGATCCAAATATTTAAGATAGAATACAAAAATCTTACAATCAGGAAATTACAATCAATGAACCGCATGATGCAATAAGTAAAACACCCTCAACAGCTGTAGAACTTGATCGCTTTCACATTAACTGAACAATTTATACCCTTAAAATGAACGCGTTACACTTATACTCTTAAAACTGTTTAATGTGTGGACAACAGGTTCCTTCCCATCCTCATGGCGCGCTGTTGTAGTTATGCCATTACTAAAACAAGGTAAAAATCCATTCTTAATGGACAGTTATAGACCAATTTCCTCGACATCGGTCTTGTGTATAGTTATGGAGAAGATAATTAATAACAGACTACAATGGATACTTCACTCACATTCATTACTCTCCAAAATTCAATGTGGTTTTGTGCCTACCCGTTCAACTAATGATCAGTTACTCTACTTGCAAAACTCAGTTCTTCGATACTGTCTGGAAACATACGGTAATGGAACCACTACACAACTGGAACATTCGAGAACGTATAACTATATATTCATTAACAATTTGTTGAATCAAATTTTGTGGTAAAAATTGGTAATATAATATCTTGTAAAGGGAGTCCCTCAAGGTTCTAACATTATTTAATGTTGCAATTAACTCCATTGCCAACGAGATTAAATCTCCAATTCGTGCATTTGCAGATAATTTAGTAATATTCATATCATGCAAAAATACAGCTATTGGGAAGTTAGCATTGCAAAATACCACTAACGATTTAATTAAACGGGTAGAAGATCACGGTTTACAGTTTTCAGATTCAAAAACAAAATCAATTCACGTTTGCAGATGTCACAGCTGTAATCATTAACTTAATATTAGAATGAATAATTATTCCATGTACAGATAACATTACTTACGTTGGGTTACATTTTGATAACAAATCGACTTGAAAAATGCATATAAAACATCTTATACTATCTTGTTGACGCAGATCACATTTTCAATGCAAAGTATCGTATACGTCTTATGATGCAGATAAAGACTCGATAATTAAAAATTTACAGAAGCTCAATACGTTCCAAATGTGATTACGGATTTCCAGCTTATTCACCCGCTAAACCAACACAGTTACACATCTTAAAATTTTACATACACTTCTACCGTTACAAACAGCTGAAATCATGAAAGATTCAAGATTACCGTATATGAATACAAATCTTTCATACAAAGTAAAAACAGCGCTACTTGCTATTTAGCTTTCTGATCTCCCAACAATTACACCTATCGATTCATTCGTGTTACCTCCTCGGAAGACAAACCTTGTTATTCCTAATACTGATCTTGCAACATACTGCTCCGAGAACCAAAACATATCTAAACAGAAAATCAATAAACTCCTTTCTCAATACAGCATCTTTTCAATATACTATACAGACGGATCAAAAAATGAAAAACGTTCTGACTGTGCTGTCATGTATAATGATGATATAGTCCATTACCAACTTCCACCGTATTATAGTGTCCTACCGTGTGAACTGTTTTCAATTCTGCGGGCTTTATTAATTGCATCTTTTAAAAATGAGCAAGAAATTGTCATTGTCGCAGATTCGCTGTATTCGATCAAACAACTGAATGAAAATTACAGATGTATGCATCCATTGGCTGTAAAAATTAATTCTACAATCAGCAAGCAAAGTCTGCAGACTCGTGTACTTTGGATTCCTGAACATAGGAGATATGGAAGGAATGAAGAAGCAGATCGAGCTGCGAAAGAAGCCGCCTTCATGTATCCCGCAGAATTACTTCCAGCAACATGCTCCGATATACGTTGCTGCATATTCCATAAATTTAACGAACAAGTAACAGTCAGATTTTCCGGTTTACCTCAACATAGTGTCATCTGGCCTATTCAACGTGTTCATCGCACAAGACAGGATGAAGTGATTACTCGTTTGACTCATTCTTATATCCTATCCAAAACCGATCCTCCTACTTATTTATCCTGTAATGTTCAAATCACTATAGCTCATTACTCGACTGTTCTCTGTATAACCCTATTCGCTCTTCAATACGGTTTCCTAACACACTTCATGAAATCCTTTCACATAAAAATGAAAATACTCTTATAACTTTCCTCGTTCGTACTAAATTATCTTCACACCTATAATAATAACAGTGGATGATAGACTTCGTGCTTTTAGCCTTTGTAGCAGTACATGGCGCGGAAGATTTGAAAAAAAAATAACGTAAAAAATAAAATAAACAAATTAACGTGCATATTCAATAAATTAATCATTAAAAAAACAATTATATTATATAAATCCATAATAATACCAAAATATAATATATGGTTGTAGTATCTATATAATGATGTATTAAAAATTAAGACGTTTATAACATTAATAAGATCCTATCAAAGAATTATACCCATCAGAATGACCAAAGCGTACAAAACGCGTCATCAATAGTAGGAATCATTAAACGTATCAATTTATACTTAATTAAAAATAATATTAAAACGGAACACGAATTTAATCAAGTAAGATGTATTAATAAAAAATTTATATACGAAGGTAAACAAATCAATTTTAAATAGTTTAACACTATACTAAATCAACATTATGTTTTACAAAACAAAAAATGCGGAATCAGTATAATGCGTTAGTTCACTTAAAAACAAACAATTCACTCCCTAATTACTATAACGTTTTATCACTTGGTAGCTTTAAAACAAATTAGAACGAAACACAATATACAAATTTTACATGAAAACCTTTATAGTAGCCAATAATTTAAATAGTAAATTTTACGACAGCCAGTAAATTTCAACCGTTTACTGCGGAAATATTCATTTCTATATAACGTCTATCTTATAAAGCGCAAAAAAAATTTCAAACCAAACCCAGAAAATATATTTTTATATATATGTAATATACAGCCGCGTGTACTTATTTAAAATTTATATTTGTTGTAATATATATTATGTACGTACGCATATTTCCGTTTAGTAGGTAGGTTTAAATATATTATATCATATGCAGCCGTATTTAAAATTAACATTTGATATTTGTTATGATATAATATATTATGCACGTACACATATTTCCGTTTAGTAGGTATTTGTACTCCCCTTAACGAAACAACAAACAGCAGTTGCAGACGAACGTTTGGTTGGTAAGACAAATAAACTCGATCTTTTTTTAAATATATATATATATATAAATTAACAACCTTTTTTTTTAAAAGTAGACCTTCCACTTGCGGAGGTCACTGCTTATACGGCAGCCCCTGCAATGTTTTAGGTAAAAACGTTTGTCCCGCTTTTTAGCGGAAGAAGTACGCATCGATGGATATTCGTGGATAACTCGGCGAATTTTAGTAGGATTTGGACAAACTTTTTGTTGTTGTACTCCTAAAATTACCCCACGATTGGTAGCATAGCAGAAATAGAAAATTGTATTACGTATAATTTTTTTCTGACACCTGCTACCACATATTACAAAAGGGTGTAACGTTCGAGGGATAGTGTTAGATTATAGTACGGAAGATTTAGTAAGAGATCAATTTAATGACTTTAATAATGTAACTATAGAAGAAATAAACAACGAAAAAAAAAATTATAATTTGTTACATTAGTAAAATAATAATATTTATTTAAAACTAACTATTATTAACGGTATCGTGAATTATTAAATTTTAATTTAAAAATGTTCTATTACAATATATTAAACATTATTCTGTTGTTGTTATCATCATTGTAAATGGAGTTTGAAGTGACATAAAACTTAATCGGTTCGTCGCTTTAAATTCCATATTATAAAATGTTATTAATAAATATATTCAGTTGAAAAATAACAAAAAAAAATGATAACAATTTTTCGGATTTTATTTATAATTCCGTTACGATGATCGTTATCGTAATATTTCAACTTTATCATTATTACAAATCGTAAGGAGGCTACGTTGGACTCTTTAAATAAGACGAAATTGTATATTTAATATTTTTTTTGACGACCACATTGAACGAATAGCTAAATAGCCGTTAGGAGAAAGAAAATGAGAAAACCTATAAGTATTACGATAAAAAAAATAATAATAAAAATATACAAAAAAAAAATACAAATAAAAAGCAGACGGACGTAGATGTCGGTGAGTTTATTATGTTTTAATCTAAATTTCAAACGAGTACAGGAAAGAAAAAGAAAAATCGTTGAAATAAATTTAAAAAGTTTCAACTTTGTGACATACTCGTCGAAAGTACACTGTGACAGATGAAGAGGTTAACCGCGAGATGAATGTCACCATGATATAGATGCAAGTCATTTACAGAGGGAAAAAAAGCGGTTACTAACAGACTGTAAAAAAAAGGCGACAAGTTTCTTTAATCCTTATCTTCCTCGTTTCTGTTATGTCGCAACTGCTTTTGTTCGGCGGTATACATTTTATACGCGCGCGTGTGTGTGTGTGCATACCTCGGATAACCTACATCGTAAATGGAAACTTTCTTTTAACGTAATTTTTTTTAGATTTCAGCCGTTAACGTCGTGTCAACAACCAGCAGCACTTCATACAATACGATATTCATTCTTGCGTTTCTCATTAAATTTATTTCGTCTTTTTAAAATATAATATTTTCAAATAATACTACACCGCGACAATCTTTCAAATATTATAAAATATTATTAAAGCTCGACAGACACTCTGGCAGACTGAAAACGATGAAAAAGAATGCCGGAAAAAAAAATATCCCGGTTGCAAAATTATAAATGGAAAAGTTGTTACGTAACAGATTTTTTTTTTTTTAAAAAACTACGTTGATTAATACGACTTTTAATTTTCGATATAATACACTCGGGTATACACAAAGCCAACAACTTTTTTTTTGCTTTGTTTTAGAAAACTGAAATATGTACAAGTTTTATTATTATTATTATTTTTTTTTTTTTTTTAATCGATTTAGGGTAACAGAACACGTACCTTGTGCGACTGCCAACGTATAGTTGAAACTGCAAAAGACAGAAAATTATCCGGTACAAAACTTAACCTTAGGAAAAACCTAACGATATGAAACTTTCGTTAGTTTAGTTGAAATCCCATCATCAAAATCTTACTCGACATATCGTGTAACGTTGTTTCAACGGGTAAACAAAAGAACTAAGCACTAACAATGATTATACTCGGAAAAAAAAAATAGAAAACAATTTTCCATTATCAAAATTAATATTTTAGAATTCATTCTGTTTGTTTAGTTACTCGGGAAAAAAAAATAGCTACGTTTTCGTTATTAGTAATTAGGTGGGATCACTTTTCACGATGTACACACCGTTAGAGTTACAGGCGTAAGCGTGTATTTATACGTCGTATTGTTCCTCGCCCTATAGCCCATTGTAACGTTATATTTGCGTACATAATGGACAACCATTCAAGGCGCTAATTATATGAATCGCAGATGGGCGTACATATACGCGATGTTATACACGAACTTAGATGTCGCCGTGATAATTAAAAGTTAAATAACGAAAATAACTACGACCTTATTTATTTCCTTGCAAATATATAGTTTACGTAACAATCGAATTACAATGGGAACGTTAAAAAAGAACAAGTATATCTGAACAAAAATAAATGAACCTGATAAAAGCTTTAAAAAGGCAAGATTCAATTTCGTACAAATAAATGCCGGACTGTAGTTCCACAATATATACTCCTCAGCTGGTTACTAAATATAAATGGAAAATATATTTTTGAAACGAGTAGTCCCTGAATTAAACACAATGGAATACATACTTTCCTTATTTTTCCATCTAATCCTGTTACACTCTATATCGTTTCCATGTAACTATCATCCGAGATATCCTTCAGTTGCTAAACATCGCCTTCCTAAATTTCCTTCTGAACTTTTCCCGACTTATATGAATTTTCCTATGTACTCTCCGTAATCAATTCTGGTTTCAACGATTATACCTACGGGAGAAGAAACGATGTTCAAATAAATCTAAGGAATCACTCCTTATATTTAATCCGACTTTTTATAATTCAGAAAAAAACAATGTCCAAACCCGCCTATTATTAAACCCAATGGGACGTGAATTCTGTATAGTTCTGTTCATCTTTTAACAGATAAACACGAATTGTCTGATATCTAGAAACGATGCAAAACCGTTCATACATCGATTTTCGCTTCGATCACGGTGTTTCGCTGGGTAAATTTATTACCAAATCTCTCCTCTATCTGTTTCTTCATTTTGTCGATCTAATCCTTTCACTTCAATTCCGTTTCTCCTTCTCGTATTATAGATGTGGCTCAATCACTTTTATTTTATTGAAAACTTTTATGTTACATAACATTTTGAAAATTTAGTCAACTCGCTTCTTATCTTTTATCTGTCGAATATTCAATAAATTAAAAAAAAAAAACGAACCTTATTCCTACTAATTATCTTGCTTTTAACATTATTAAATGAAACTACCAAACCAAAACATACCGTTCTATTGAACTAGGTTCCTCGATTTTAAAAATTATTTCAATCCATCGCCCATTCCCGTTTATTAGAAAACAATAACATTCTTCCAGATTTTAAGCACGGTTTTCGTTCTCAATATTCATCATAATTGTCTCGCCCTTTTAACATCAAATATATATATAGACATTTATAAATAATGGTGTTTCCTTAATAACTGTATTTCTGAACTTAACTGTTTCCGGCGACAACATTAATATCAAATTACTCTTGAAACTTCTCATTATACTTAAAATTCCTCATAATATATCTTACGTTCTAAACATTTATACTTCGCCCCTTTAAACGTAGAATAACTTAGAATGGTTTAGCCCAACATTCTGTAAGCAGTTCTATATTTTATTTAATTCTGTTTTATGTCCCTCATTTAACTCGTATGATTTCATACGCCGATAATTTCGTCCTTTCCCAACAAATCAATAATCGTCTGGCTGTCCTGAACTCGATAAAATATATTCGGATTCTTACTAATCAGTTAAATTCTCTGTATCAGGTGTGAGTTAACATTAAATATACTTTAAATTTATTTGACACGACAACCGGGTAAGAATTGAATAAAAAAATGCATGTGTTATCAAAAAAAAAAATACATAGCACTCTATTTTTATTCACCGATATATTTGCAGTATACATATTGTATAAAAAAAAACATATAAATCCACGCGAAGCTCCTGTTTAAATAAAGTGAACTGGTCAGCTCACCATTTATAGATACGATTTTATTATTAAATAATATGACGGATGGTTGATAACAGGCTGCGACGCTACACACAACTAAAGACCGGCGAGACGTTAAAAAAACAAACATTGTTTTATACTCGCATATAGATATTATCAACGCTGACACTATTGTAAGGTCGAACAATGTTCTTTTCCAAGGTATGTTTTACCCAATCGATTTTTTTCCAAAACTTTACTAACAATTTCAAGTAAGCTGATCGACTTATAAGAATTTTATATATATATATATAAATGGGTTGTAGGTTTTAATAACAGTTTAATTAGTGAAAATTTCCGTAATAATGTATAATAATTTAAACGAATAATTGAGTTAGTGATTTAGATCTAGTTGGGGGCAACCGCATACATTGAAAGTATCAGCATTAACCCTTTGTTTCTCCGCAGCTGAATTCGCAGCACCAATATGGAAATAATTGAAGGAAAAAGATCGTGGCTCGATAACATAAAAAAATGGACCGGAATCAATAAGACAGATTGGTCAAAATAGCGAGAAATAAGAACCAACTACAACAGATTGTCCATTCGATGCATGCTGATCGTTAAACAATACCCGAACTATACGAGAAAAAGAAGTACAGACGAACACTATACAAAGGACGACTGAAACCAACAAGAGTACAGAAAATCTACCCACTGGCGGAAATATATTTGTCCTAAGATCTAAGATAAGACGTGAGTTTGCAGGAACATTAGACCGCCCATTACAAATGACAGATAACAAACACCCACTATTTGGACATAATGTTCTCGGAAGTCCACTAAAATCACGGAACAGTTTCCTTAAGTCAAATGCTGCAGGCTCACCTCAAAAATCGGAAACACCTAGGAGACATGGAACGAAGCTGCACCAAATAGGGTTCAGCCCAATTACAGGAAGTTTTATGATCTGGTCATAACTTACCGTAAGCAGTCTGACGATCACTCAACAGCCTGAAAACTAGAAACACGCGATGTAATAAAAAAGTGTAATTGCGGGAAAACACAAACATTTTTACTACAATACATCGGACAGAAGTATAAAATACCGTTAAATCTGATATTTCAGACGGTTATCCGAAAAATCGTTCAGTATTCAAAATGAAATATAAGTTTTACAGATAGTACCAAACTTAAACCATATAGTCTATGAAACATCTACTCCTCTTCTTCAGCTAATTATGTAGCTAACGTTTTACAATTAACAATATCCTATAAATACGATTCATCTGAAATTCACCCTCCTCAAGATATTGTACTAGATTGACTTATTCGACTTTTCAAAACCGAAACAAAATAATAAATATATAAATAATAAAATATATAAATAAAAGCGAATTAGACGATTTTAACGCGAGTTATATGTATAAAACTAAAACAAAATTAAAAAAAAAAAAAACGAGTTGCAATAAAAATAATTGTATTTTATTTACTAGACGAATGAATTACTAAACGATTTTTCATTATTTTTAAGTATTACATCGCGAGTGAACGATCCTAGCATGCAACAAAATTGAAACATCATAAGGGGGAAAAAAAGAGCTATTATATTGGAAAACATATTTATGCAAAACAAGTTTCCACGAACTCGAACCGACTGAAAGTACAAGTCACATCGAATAATAGCGAAAGGGACGTTTGTGGAGATCGGTAGAGTTTTTTATGGAGGTGTTCCGCCAGTGACGGTACTATGCGGTAAACGATATATTTTACAAACGTATTTGAGAATGAAAAAATACTCGGAAAGGGTATTAATGCGCTTTTAAATTTATAATACATACATATATATATATATATATATATATATATATATATATATATATATAATGTGTGTGTGTAATTTATACGGAAATTCACGTATACATATAGGAAAATGAATAAAGCAAAGACGTTTTATACGTATGTATACTTCGTGTATAAAATAAAAAAGTACATTTAAACTTTGGTCACGCTATATAGCCTGACAAAGCTGACTCTCCAACATTCTCCTCTCTAGGATTCTTATTCTATTTCGATTCGAACTGTTTCATTTTCTTTCCAATATTATATAGAAAAAACACCGTCGTCTACCACAAATATATCGAATGCGAAAAGCCAAAAATAAGTTAAATATACAGAATCGACCATTTTTGAACCGTAAAGTTTCGATTAAAAAAATGCACGGCGCTACTATATAAAAAAGAAAATTAGGACGCAAAATAATTAATTAATTAATAACAGCGATAAATAAAAATAATAATTAAAAACAACAAAAAAGTAATTAAAATCGCTAAATTTTAAAAGCTTTTCAACTATTCAGCCATTATCGAGTGGACGTAAAAAAATAAAATATAAAAATATATACAATTTACAAAAAAAAAAATATTTATATATATATAAAAAGAAAAAAAAATGTAAAAATACTTAATTTAGATGTATAATATTACAAGAAATAGCAAAGTGGAAAAACAGTTATTTATGATGATGTTTTAATAATATGTAATAATAATGAAAATGATAATATTTTGAACAATTTTTATATCTAACCTAAAAAACTATAATAAAAATATTCAATTTACATTAGAAATATGAATAAAAACAAATATTTTCCTGAATTATTAAATCAACGTTATTAACCAAAAATTTAATATATATATATATATATATATATATATATATATATATATATATATATATATATATATATATATATATATATATATATAAACCTACAGACACATTAATAGGTAACGATTGATTCCACCCAAAAATGCATAAATTAACCACTTAATCTTATGAATAGAGAAAAAGCAATTTTAGCAGTAAGGATAAAATAAAATAAAAAACTAATAAAACAAATAGTAAATCGATAATAAATATAACCATACCATAATTTATAAAATATGGAAAAAATCGTACAATAAAAATAAAGAGAAAAATAAAAAGAATTATTTAAGTTCGATCAATTATATATTATTGTATACCATCTAGTCGTCGTTGCCAATTTATGGTGTCCTAGCCTGTTGAGGATTCCCAAGTTATTACGTTCCACCTAAAAGAGTGTATTACATATACTCTGTGATTGCGGACAATTTATCACGTTCTCACAAAACTCTCTCTTAGGCAGAGCTACAAACTTGTAGGCTGGTAATGTACCAGATAAAGCTAAATAGTATATGCCGCGGTCGCCAGCACAGTATACTGTGCAGAAATATATTTATTTATTTTTATTCACCAGAAACTAAATTTCCTGCTGTGGAGCCAACAACTAACAAATTTCCCTACGGAATGACTAGCGTACGTTACGAATTTAATACTATTTATTTTAATTATTATGATGGTTATTTGACGGTTACATGACACAATATAAATACAATTTACTAACAGTTATTAACATTTACACATAATTCACAAAATACACACATAAAATTCATTAAAAATTATAAACATATAAAATAACGTAACCTGGTGGTACCATCGGTGAAATCGATGGCAGCTTTCGAATAGTGGTGGCTTATAATTAATATTCAGCTGTTCGGGAATATTTTTTAATATTTGCAAATTTAATTTATTATTTATTTTTATTTAATCGCGGATGAATGTATTATATGATAAATTATTAAAACCAGTAATTATTATTTTCATTATTATTTCACGCGATTTCTTTACGGACGAGCAGCTCGAATAACCAACATCCTTCCCAGCAATAGATTTTTTTTTTTTTCAAAAATAGTATATTTGATAGAAATACAATTTTATATTATGAAACTTAAAGTGACAATCCAATTAAGTTTAATGCCACTTTAAATTCCATTTACAATCTTAACTTACATTTTTAATTCGATATAATACTATTATCATCTAAAATGAATAGTGAAATAACAATATAAGAACATTAAATCTTAGTATATCAAATTATAATTTTTTCTATTATTTATTTCCTCAATAGCTAACATGTTGAATTCTTTATATTTACTATTTACCAATTCTTCTGCTTTACATTCTATTACAATATCATTACAATTACACCCCTGCAAGATATGATAAACCGTATCCGCAAAATTACATCGAATACAGTTATCAGTTTCAGCAATACCAAAACGTTTTAAATAAGTTTTGAAACTACCATGTCCAGTAATAAATTGTGTGTTATAATAACTGGGAATAAAATAAGTATTACGGAATCTATCATTTATATTTGGAAAATACTGATACGTTAAGCCACTATATGTATTCCACATGATTTGATATTGCTCTAAATAATATTGATTAAGTACTTTTTTAAACTGTTTATTGTTTAAGTGTTTGCCTTCGTATTTATATTTGTTATTAATATAATCTACTTGATTAAATTCGTGTGTTAAATTAATATTGTTTTTAATGTAAAATAAATTAATATGTTTACGTATTTCTAGGTCTATAGGCATAATTCCGGCTATTACTATCGAAGCCCAATAACTAGTAGTTTTATATCCTTTAATCATTTTAATAGCTATTGTTCTTTGAAATGATCTTATTAACGTTTTAAACCTTTTAATTTTTAACATATCATCGTAAATACTACTGCTATAGATTATATTTGGCATAATTATGGATTTATACATAATTAGTCCTTTTTTATCATTTACTCTATTATTGTTATTATAAAGTTTATTAAAAATATGTAAAAATTTGTTTATTTTATTCTTAACATTATGGAAATGGTTATAGAATTTTAAATTGTTATCAGTTGTAACTCCCAGGTATTTTATACTTGTCACACATTGAATATTAATATTATTATTGGTTAAATTTAATTCTTTGTTTTTGAATTTTTTGTTAAATAAAATATATTTTGATTTTGTCATATTAATATTTAAATTATAATCATTTAAAAATTTTTCAATTTCCTTATACACTCTACATATATTTACTTCCATAATGTTTTCCTTCTTATCCGCAATTATCATGGCTATGTCATCGATGAAGGTAACAATTTTAACATTTTCAGGTATTTTAGTTTTGTAAATTCTAGGAAATACCATATTCCATAAATACGGACCTAAAACTGATCCTTGCAGTACTCCTGTCATTAACGCATGTTTCTTCTTGTGTGTACCAATGTTTATAATTGTATATCTATTATGAAAATAATGATTTAATATATTTCTTAGATTTTGATCTAGTCCCATTTCTTCTAGCAGTAACATTAATTTATTTAAATTTAGGCTATCAAATGCTTTAGTTATGTCCAATGTTACTAGGGCTACATTGTATCCTTTATTTTTAAAGGTTTTTACCGCTTTTATTACTTCAAAAATTGCCAATTCCCATTTAAGCCAAAATTTAAAGAAAATAAAGTATATCATCAATTTATGAAACAGATGAAATTCCCAGCAATAGATCAATCTCGTATATCGATGCCGATATTATATTATATCTACCGTCTTCGTTTATCTCTATCTCGCACGTGTCTCTTACACATACCTACATATACATATATATATATACACATATACACATATACATACATATAGACATAAAACGCGATAATTGGTTGTTGGCTCCACGTGCGACTTGTTTCCTGTGATTTTCCCGTCAATCTGGGTATTTTCGATATATACACATTTTTTTCTTTATTTTTTTTTTTACATGCACCTGGTTTTTTTTAAACAATAAGCACGTTGGCTGTTCGTGAAATGAGTTAATGTGGATAAAGCATTTACTCCAATGAGTAACCTACTCTGGTATAATTTAAACTTTTTTTGTTTTTTTTTTTGTTTTTTTAGAGTAATGCATCCCTGCATTGTCTACGCATAAGGCGTCTCGGTGGATTATCTGGTAGAATGAGATTGTACAGCTGTGTTACATGCGGATTGACATGATCTTTATTTTTGTTGTTAAATCTGCTATATCTAATTTTGTGAGATTCTTCAACAGTTTGTACATGCAGATCATTGTGCAATGACTCATTACTTACATAGTACGGAGCGTTACATATGATTCGAAATGCTTTCGATTGGAATTGTAGGATTTTCAGGATGTTACTTTTCGCAGATGAAACCCATAGTTCTATTATGTCCGTGCTATTATTGCATTGTAAATTAAGAGCTTATTTTCCAGCGACATTTTAGAGTTTCTACCAATTAGGCAATAAACTTTATTTAATCGAATATTTAACTTCTTTTTAACATTTGTAATATGAGGTGACCAGGTTAGCCTTTGGTCTAAGATTATGCCTAGGTATTTCACAGTCTGCTGCTGTTTTATGACACTCCCTTTGAACCGTAACGCTGGGCAGACTTGTTTGTTTAATATATACATGCACCGATTTACTTGGATTGATTTTAATCCGCCATTTTGTAGACCATTTACCGGGAATTCGTAAATGAAATTTTGTTAGCTGCGATGCCAATCCAGGATTTGTGTATCAGGCGATGATTGCTATATCATCTGCGTATGTCGATATGCTTGAATATCCAGATGTTGGGATGTCAGCTGTATATATTGAATATAACACAGGGCCCAATATACTTTCTTGGGGAACTGAGGCTGTGATTTTGCACCATTCTGAGAACTCATTGTTATATCGCACTTTAAATTTGCGGTTGTCTAGATAAGACGTTAACAGCAGGTAGTATTCAGAAGGCAAAAATGACTTTATTTTGTATTTTAGTTCTGAATGCCAGACTTTGTCAAATGCTTGACTTACATCGAGGAAGACTGCAGAACAGTACATACCTCTTTGTAAGCAAGATATTATAGCATCGACTGACACTGATGCACCGTAGAGTGGTTCCTCCTAAAACCGAACTGATGATTCGGAATTATTTTCCTCTGTTCGATTATCGGAGTAATTCTTCTTAATATCAACTTCTCTAGAAGTTTAGATAAGGTGTTCAGAAGACTAATGGGCCTGTATGACGTGACATGACTTTCCGGTTTGTTGGATTTTAAAACCATGACAAGTATGGATTTTTTCCTTTTATCGGGAAAGTATGATATTCTAACAATCGCATTAAATATATATGTAAGGAGTAATACCGTACGATTTGGAATATGTCGAAGTAATTCACCGGTTATTCTGTCTTCACCAGGTGACTTTCTTAATGGTAGGTGCTTTATTTCATATTCTACTTCTGTTGGTGAAAAAGTCCTTAATGGGACTGATAATTAAAGTTGGACAGAAAGTGTCTTATCTATTTTTTCACACAATTTATGTTCGTAAATGTCTGTATGCGGCGAGAAGTGACCATGTGATTATCGAAATATTGTGCCGTATCTGAGCTTGATTTTAACCAATTACCTTCTTTCGTTATAATCGGAGAAATTACATTGTGATTTTTTAAGATCTTTTTTGTGGTGTGCCAGAGGGAATTATCTGCAGTATTTAAGATGCGAAGCTCTTGTTGAAATGAGTTTTGTTTATATTGACTCATTGCTCGTTTCAAACGGTTTCTAGAGCGATTGTAGATTGTTTTGTATGTAGGGTATTTATAGCAGAACAGCATTTTTTGAGTATATTTTCACAATCACCATCACATATTTTTAAGTAATTATATTTAATTTATATTTTTAAAATTATGATGTTTTAAAATGTTTCACTTGATAATGGCGTAAATGCCGAAAAGCTTTGTGTTTTCTTTAAGAAAATAAATATTAGTGATTTAACTAATTTTTAATTGATTTTTTTTTAAAATCACTACATTCCACACTATAAAAAATTAAAATTTATATCTTTGCCAATGATTTCGTGCTCGTCGCATATCTCGGATTAGCTGCCTGATTTTTACTGGCACGTATTGAGTGTTTATTTTGTGTGTATAAGCTGGGTTGTTTGTTGATAATTCGTCACATGTTTTTATGGTGTTCGTTATGTTTTCTGTTTGCGTATCTATGTTCTTGTTTTAATTTTTACATTTAAGTTAGTATGGTGAATGATTAGTTTATTAAAGAGTTCCCAATCGGTTGATTTGTTAATTAATAGAGCATTAACATTAATTTTTTTGGAATTGTATCTAGTGATAGGAGTACTGTATAGTGATCGGAGGAAAATTCAGATATGAGTGTTTTGCACTCTTCAATTACGTGTTTGATTCCCTTAGTAACATAAAAGTCCAATAATTCTGGAGTACGATTTCGGTGTGTAGGCCAGTAGGTGGGTTGGTTTGGTGCTATAAAGTGTAATTGTTGCTTTTGGATTATGTTATTTTGATATTTTCCTCTACTATTTGGTGTGTGCGAACCCCATTTGGCATGTTTGGCATTGTAGTCTCCACCACACAAATGTTTTTGAACTGTTTAAAATGATTATCAAGTTCGTTATTATTAATTTTGCGGCCTGGCAAACAATACATTGACGCAAGAGTGATATTAAGAGAATGACTATGAATAGTTACAGCGATTACTTGTATTATATTTGAGAATGATTTATATGAAACAGTATGTTGTAAGCTGCTTTTATCAAGTATAGCTGCTCCAGCATGTACCGTGCCATCAGGATGACTAACATTATAAATTTTGTATCCATTAATAGAAAATTTCTTACAATCGGTTAGATGAGACTCAGTGATCATTACTACAGCGATTCTTTTTTGATTGAGTAACATTTGTAATTCTATTCGCTTATTTTGTAGCCCATTGGCATTCCATAGTAATGTTACTAGTAATGATTGAATAGCTTTTTGGATACTCATTTTTGCGTGTTGGGCAGCATGAGGTCTACTACTCTAGTGAGTAATGATATAAGTGGGTTGGTAATTGATTTGAAATCGTTTAAAAAATTGTTGAGAATTTGTGTTACACTCTCACTGTTTTGTTGGTTTTGCTCAATGTCGGATGGCCTCGCTAAATTCTTTAACTCTTCCTGCATAATTTAATGAATTGTTGTTGTATTGTTCATTTATATTTATAGCTGAAGAACTAATCGCATCATTATTGTAGTTACTTGTAGTTAGAGTTGAAAAGTGATATTCATCGTTTAGACTAATTCTAGTTTGTTTATTTTGGTATTTAGTTATATTTCTTGGTTTTAGTTCTTCTTTATAAGCAGGACATCCTCGATAATTGGCTGGATGATCGCCGCCACAGAGTGCACATATTGCCGGATATTTTCTGGTTTAGTGCAATATAGTAATGTATCTCGCACGAGCCTATAACCTTCTCTAATCTGTATGATTTTTCACAACTTATTACATATATATATTTTATTTTTATTTTTATTTTTATTTTTCTCTTATTTGAAATAAATTCCTACCATACCCCTTAGTTATTATAACAACGCTATAATATGAAATCGTAAATATAAAATAAAAATATTTAACAAATATAACATAGATTTAGCAATAAGAAATAATAACACGTTATTAAAAATCAAAATTAGTAACAACAAAATAGTAGATATAAATATACTAAAAAATTCATCGTATACACTAAATTTTACAATACGAAAAAGAATACATAGGTGAAACAGGCGGTTAATTTGTAAAGAATTAAAACACAAAATCGGTAACAACTAAAATTATAAAATTATAAAATTTTACATACAGAAAATAAAAATAATTTATTAAATTCAATAATAAATTTTGATGAAGAATTAGTTTTAAGAAGTATGTTATAATCAATTTTTATATTAAACGGAAAGTTTTTATTTTTCTGGTTATTTAGTATGTACATATCCCTAAGAAAAATGGAAAATTTCGACCTATTTCTTTGGCCTCTTGTTTCAGGAAGATATGTGAATCAGTTTTAACGTTACGTCTTAATTGGTGGTTAGAACACAATCAAATCCTTCCTCCTAATATGTACGGCTTCCGCAGTAATACGAGCACTTTGGGACTGCGTGGCTGACCTGCTAGGCAATATATACAATAGTCTTATTCAAAAACATTTTAACATTACTGTTTTTCTAGATATAATGGATGCTTATGGTAGTGTCCATTTGCCTACCTTGCAGTGTAAGTTATTATCCACTGACCACTGTTGCCACTTTATTTGTAGATTATTTCTGCAGCGTTGTATATCATTAAGTACAAGGTTCGTTAATTATTAACATACAGTATACAAAGGTTTACCCCAGGGGTCTTCTCTAAGCCCGATCCTTTTTAATCTTTATATTTTGAATTTGTCGTAGCTCCACATGCGCTCTAGGATTTTACTCTATGCAGATGATATCGTTTACATCAAATTTGAGCTTTTCTGTTGCCATGTCCAATATTAATGCTGATGTTGCTACAATAGAACATTGTCTTTCTGACTTAAAGTTAAACCTTAGTGTTGAAAAGTGTGCAGCAGTAGTTTTTTCATATCGCCTATATGACCCAAATGACCTTTTCATTATAACGGAAAGGGGCGCTATTCCTTTCTGCTCATCATTTCGCTATTTAGGAATTATTCTGGATTCTCGATTAACATGGCGCCCACGTATTGATAAACTATTAACAACTATCAATCGCACTATTAACATTTTACGTATTTTGCATAGATGGGGTGGTGACCCTTTTATTCTATTACTACTCTTCAAATCACTAATCCGATCTAAACTGGAATATTGTTCCATGTTCTATGGAACCTCGTCAACAGTATTGTTGGATCGTGTGCAAAATGAATGCATTAGGCTGTGTATTGGTGGTGTTAAAAGCACTCCGGTATCAGCACTAATGGCAGAGTGCAAAGTTCCACCCTTACAACTTATACGGAGTTATTTAGCCCTGAAACTGTTGATACATAGAATGAATAATGATCGCTTCCCTTTGTTTAACATGTTCAGTCATATCCATTCTAACTGGCGTTTTTCAAATAGAAAAATGCCCCTGCTCTGTTCCGTTATAACAAGGTTGGAGGAGTTTCGTGCACGTCTCACGTGCATGCAAGCTCCTTTTCAATTTATGGTACCATATTTTTACTTCTTCAACAAGCAAAATTCATCCTTTTTCCCTGAAAACTGTAGTCTGTATCCTCCTACACTAATCCGTGCCACTTTCAATAGTATTATCTCAGAAATGTTCCCACTACACATCCTTGTTTACACGGATGGATCCAAGTCAACTCGAGGAACGGGAGCAGCAGTGTTCATTCCAGCTCTCAATATTAGTAACATGTACAAATTATGCCAAGAATGTTCAGTATTTACTGCAGAATGTGTAGCAGTACTACAAGCCTTGTCAATTCTACCGGACTTAAATCTTCGCAGAAATTACCTGATTATAACCGATTCCAAAAGCGTGGTGACGGCTGTAGACAATAAACGTAGCGTGTCAGATACATTAATTGGTTTAGTTTTGCTAAAACTTAATAATTTGGAACGTGTGGGAATATCTGTGTCTTTCTTGTGGATACCGGGTCATAGAGGTATTCCAGACAACGAATTTGTTGACTCATTGGCTAAAGACGGGTCGTCTAGTGGTGTAGAGGTCTCCTTAATAACTCACAAAGATATCATTCACTTTATTCAGCTAGAGAATAGGGATCAATAGGAGCTAATGTACACTAAGAGCATTAGTCAATCACCTCTGACTTATTACTATCACCTCCAGCCGTCTCCTCCCAAACTTCCGTGGTTCTATCTTTTTAAAAAGATTAGTCGTAAGAGAATTGTACTCATCAGCAGATTGCGATTTGGACATCATTTATTGCCTGACCGTCTTTTCCGTATGCAGCTTAGAGAAAGTCCGTTCTGTCCCCTCCATTCTAAACAGGTAGTCTGCAGCCCCGATCATGTATTTTTTGAATGTTCTGCTGTAGCACCGTTGCGCTCGGAGCTTTACCTTATCTTGTTGCGTTCTTCGAGTATTACACCTCCGTATAATGTATCGTCCCTTTTACATCTGGATAACCTACAATTGTTCCCCCATATAGCGACGTTTTTAGAGAAGTCAGCATGCTTGATTAAGATGTAGATAGTCCCCACAGTATCACGTTGGGTAGGCTGTAAAGGCACCTCCCATTAAAAAAAAAAAATATTTTTCTATATTTTACTTTGTATGTCCACTTGATAGTTGTTTTATAGCCGCGAAGCTTTGTGGTCTCTTTATATAAAAATTTAATTATTTTAACTGCTTTTTGGTGTTTATTTTTCAAAATCACTACATTTATGTTCAAAATTTAAAAAAAATAATCATAATAATGTTAAAGAAATAAAATAATACATGTAAGAAGAAACAGGAAACAAGGCATCGAATTCGTAGTACTACGTACGGCCGATTATACGAAAAGTTTTATCTCTTTGCAGAACAGAAAGCAAAAACGTAAGTAATTTAGTAATTAAAAATAATGCCAAAATAAATTTTATAACAAAATATTTCGTCATACTATTTTTTCGAAAAAAAAAAATGTATATATATATATATATAAAGTTATATTAAGCCTATGAAATTTATGGACTTACAAGACAGAACATTAACCGTGAACCATTTTAATTTATTCTCACCAACATATCCACGCTATCGTATATATTGCAACAAGTTGCATATACGTCGCAGATAAGGACAGAATCATGCAAATGGGTGATAAAATCGGATATCAGCGAATAAACGTTTAAATGGAGTCTTATTAAATTATTTATATTTGTTTTCAAATTTAAACGTGCACATGTATGTAGACAATTAGTACACATCTAAGAGCATGCGTGTATAGTTTAAAATGATCGGAATATACATATATATGTACATGTATGTACAAATTAATATATAATAAATTTAATTAATGCTTATACTTTTAAATTCATCATATTTGGTTAATATATATATATACTAATAATGTATAATCGTTCGGTAAAAGTTAATTTTAGACGTTTAGTATGATATACGTGTTTTTCGTTATCATTAGTCCACATACGTTGTCCCTAGAATAAATCTATTTTTTATTACTTCGGTTATAATTTATACGTCTACGTACACATATATTTATGGGCAAATTTCGAGTCTAATTATTCCACGTGGAGGCTAAACCATTTCTTATCAATTTTAATTATTTATACCATCATAATTTTATTTTCAGCTAAATCTGACTGTTGTAACTTGCGTTATTCTGAGGCATTTACACTAACCGAAATGGCCCTTCTCAGGGCTTCTTGATGGACAACAACCTCCTCCGAATAATACAGCTCAATGCAGAAGGCATAACTCGGGCGAAGAAGGAAATATTAGAAAAACTCGCCAAAGACGAGAATGCACTGGTTTACTGCAAGAAACTCACGCTGCAAATGACCGGTGGAACCCGAAAATAAATGGTTTCGAACCGGCAGCGGTAATATGTAATAAACAATATGACACAGCCACATATGTTAAACAGGGCATCGAACGGGAATTTATCAGTGCAAAAGGCTCCGCTAATGGTATATCAACAGCAGAAATAAAAATCTCGGATCTATCCATTATAAATGTTTATAAACCTCCAAACGTAAGATGGAGTCAATCAGTAATCAAAATTACAAAGAGACCGAGCATAGTAACCGCAGACTTTAACAGCCACCACACGAAATGGAGATATACGTCAATTAATGCAACGTGTTAGAATGGTGGAAGATGGAAAACTTATTTTTGATTCACGATTCCAAACAACGCGGGTCATTTCACTCTGCACGCTGGAACCAGGACACCAATCCGGATTTGTGCTTTATCACGTCCGACCAAAGCGGCAGTCCAGCGCTACAAATTTCGCGTAAAATCCTGACTAAGTTTCCAAGAAGCCAACATAGACCGGCTATGATTGAATCAAGCAGGGAAGTCTGGAGCCTTGTAGACTATCTGGAGAAAAACTTTTATCTAAACCAAAAGCAGGAGCAAGTCCATACGAAATTGCCACAGAAATTATAAAGACATCAAACACCCTTAATGCGGACAAGAAATTCAGTAAAGAAATAAAACGTAAGAAAATTGCACTCCTAAAGACAGCTGAAGAGCGTTCCGAATTCGCAGCTCCGATAAACAAAGAACTCGAAGCGGCGATTAAAAATCTTAAATTAGGGAAAGCTGCAGGGAATGACGAATTATATGCAGAATTTATTTAAAAAAAACTTTGGTAAGAATACAACAAATTGTATATTAAAGCTCTTCAACTCTTCAATAATATTCTGGATACGACAAAACTCCCTCAGCTATTCAAGGAGTACTGGCTAAAGCCGGGAAAGGATCATTCGAAAGCAGAAAATTATCTACCAATCTCATTTTTAAGCGTTCTTTTCAAAACGTTCGAATGAATAATAACCGAATAAAATATCTTCACGATATTGAACAAGCCGGATTTCGAAATTCAAGAAGTTGCGTGGACCAGATAAGCGCCCTAACAACATTCATCGAACATGAATACCAACTCAACAAGAAAACATCTGTTGTATTTGTAGATCTTTCATCAGCCTACGACAATGTTTGGCGAGCAGGACTGCTGACAAAGCTCCTTCAGATAATTCCTTGCAAAACTACGAAATTCGTTATTCAATGAGATGCTGTGCAATAGGAAAATAACATGGGAAGATCAGTCGATCAAGAATACTTAATAACGGCCTTCCTCAAGGCTCTGTGCTTTCTCCGATACTATATTAGTCTATACATCGCGGACCTTCCACTAACAACATCCAGAAAGTTTTTGACGCGGATGATTTAGCGCTAGCTAATCAAAATAATAAAATGGAAATTACAGAAAACGTCCTCGAAGAAGATAGAAAAGTCCTGTCACAATATTTCAAGAAATTGAGACTAAAATTAAATACGTAAAAACCGGTGGTGTCGTACTTCCATTTAGTCACCAATCACGGAAAAAAGAAAATTAACGTAACAACTGACGGTTATAAACTGCGCTATGAAGAAACTCCAAAATACCTGGATATTACGTTGGACAGACAACTCACCTATCGAAAACATATTGAAAACACGGTCGCAAAAATACGAACAAGAGCATCATAAACTCGCAGGAACATCATGGGACACCAACTCTAACGACGTCAGCTTTGTATACTCAGTAGTGGAGTATGCAGTCTTAAGGAAATTGGCGTCCAGCTCAACTCAGTGATGAGAATTAAAACTGGTACTGTAAAGTCAACTCCGGTCACATGGCTACAAGTTCTGAGTAATATATTGCCGCCGGATATCCGAAGAAAGAAGGCTGCAGTAAAATGGATGAAATATAATAACAACGAAGCCGTTACGATACATCTAGACACAAATGTAGCAGAGCGACGGCGCATAAATTCGAGGTTCAACTAATTTCCGAAAAATTCGACGAAATTCAGGCTTGGACACACAGCTGGTCTGATGACAATCCAGACAAACGTAAACCCATCAAAAACCCGAGCCTCGAACTATCAAGATTTGATCTACTAAGAAATTTGTGAACTAGACTAAATCGCATTAGGACGGAACATGGAAGATGTGGAAAAATGTTGCACAGACGGGGATGAAGAACAACGCAACATGCGACTGAGGAGATATACTAATGGAATGTCAAATGCGGGCATTAAATAACGGTTGGGCAGAGATGGCGGAACTAACTGATCAAGCAAAAGAATGGATCGAGAAACTAGATATTAATCTGTAGAATTAATTAAGTAGCAAACGGCTTTTATTTGTAATAAATAAATTTACACTGCTGTTTTGAAATTATCCTGACTCGTCTCGCAACAGGTCCTTCACCGAGCGGTAATATTTTTTCTATGTTTCCTCCCGCGTGTCTTACTACATAAAATTGGTGTATTCGTCTTTTGCGTAAAATATGTAATTCCTCCAATTCGTCTATTTCTGTCGTTCTCCTTTCAAGCTACGCTACACGCAGCCCGGCATATCCATACAAAACGGCGTCGACATATATCCACTACTTCGATCGTCCACGTCTGCCGTATGTAGTGAAATTGGGAAAATCAGGATATTTTTATTAACTTCTTCCTTCCGAAAATTTAATCGTTATGTTTTATTATTACAGTTATGCCTAGACCGATCGTATCATCGAGAAGCCGCTTATTATTTTTTCCATGATTATTATTATTGTTCTATATGCTTCAGTTCTTTGTATGTTTTTCTGTTCACGCGTGATTTTCTCGGTTGTGATTACATTTCCGAAGAAATTCTCTGACTTCTTCCAATCTCTGGCAGACATATTTATTGTTCACGATGATTTTAATTCGAAGTATACTGTTTCAGATTACGGTTAACATTAAACGTAACTGTACGACTGTATCATAAGAAAGAATCTGTTAATTCTCCCACAAAGTTCACGTACATACTAACCTCTTCAGACGGTAAAACTTCCGGATGTTCTTACCATATTCATTTTAATTCACGTAATCATTAAGAAGAAAGAATTTGCATTCCAAAATAAAAAGACTGGGACTCCTACATAATTACAATAATTACATTAAAAAAAAAAAAAAGAAGGCGATATTGAGGAAGCTGTTGAACGTTTCAATTATTAAGCTGATCAGAACAAAATTATCAAGGATGCGGCAAGAACTATTAAGCCAAAATACAATTAAGATATAACATCATCTGTAAATATCGAATTTTATTATTTCTTACTATTCGTATTTATTTATTCTCCAGTCTCATCGTGTACATCGTTATTAAAGCGGCGTATAAATTCTTCTTTACTCGATAACGCGCGTATCTCGTAGTAAGTTATCCTTTTTATCTTATTATTATTGTTTATTTGTTTCTACCTTTTCCTTGATTCACACACACACACACGCATCCAACATCATTTTATACTTATTTAGGAATTGATAATAGCTCGGGTTGTGATTATTGTGGTTTAGAAGGGTTAATAAAACATATAGTATAACAACAATTTGATAAGTTTGATAAAAATAGAAGATTACTCTTTTAAAAAAAAGTATCACCAACATTAAGATCACCGGCCTTATTATACGAATGAATCCATTGCCTCGAAAACAAAACCAAGCTAAAAATAAAACACCCTTACATCCCCAATCAATTGCCTAAAAAATTTCTCCTAATTTACAATGAAATCAATATTGGGGAGAGAGATCTGATCTAACCTTTCCATTAACTAAAAAATATTCTCCCTTAACGTCCATCCGGTTATACATTTCACGGTTTAACCGTATGAAATATCCTGGTACCCACTGTTCATACAATACTTTAAATATATATCCATTATTAAGTAGTCCAACCTTTTTTTTTTTTGTAATCAGAATTAAGTGTATATTTATTTGATATTACACGAATATGGTTAGGTTTTTGAAAATGATTTCCTAAAGCTAACTTTTTCTACCATTGTTTCTAGGGAATATTTTAATATTATTTGTATTAAATTTAAGAATAGTTTTGAAGTATTTAAACTTAAACTAATACGGTGATAAATTTACATTTTCTCACGATGACGGTTCTTAAATAATACTCTGATATCCGAATATTTCATTGTTCTAGTATAATACATGTTCTTAAAATATATATATATATATATATAAAAAATAGACCACCTGCTTCGATATACATATTAATTATGCCGTACGTCTCGAGCTTTTATTAAATTCTAATTTATGTATTAATATTTTCATTCCATTCATTAAAAAATTAGACTGGACTTCGAAGTTTATATCCTTGTAGTTATTTTTCTTTCGCCAACAAAACGATTGAACTCAAGGAAACCGGCATTGGCAAACATATAGGAATGCCGCGAAACACAGGTTAAATCCCGATTTTTATTAGTTATTTACCTCGGTAATCCAAAAAAAAAAAAAATGTTCAGAGTACTTCACCAGCAAGACGTAATGATTTTATTTACAAAAGCTGAAAAAGAACTGAACTGGTATAAATAATGAACATACACAGTATGCGCACATATATATTGCCGTTCACTCAATTCTGATTATATCGTTACTCCCTCAATTCCATTGATTTTCACTATCTATAAATACGAAATCTCAATAACAGGTTCGTTTAACATTTTATGAATGCAATATAATTGGAACTGTTCGAAAAAGCGAAATATTCTTACGTACGGAAAATTCACCAGCACCGTTTGCGTATTTAGGGTGACCCAGAGATGACGGATTGAACTCAAAAACTACTCGGTCAAACTTTTCGAATGAAATTTTATTTAAAAATAGGAAAACGAAAGAATAGCTTACAATCATTTTGTGAAACACAATATCGTTCAGATGACCACCATTTGCAACAATACATTCTTTCAGTCTTTGCAACACCCGAGTTTTTAGGTCTTCCAGATCTCGTAGACGTGTTTCACAAACGCGGTTCTTAAGGTACCCCCCACAAAAAAATTGTATCCTTTGAATTCTTTTCGAAACTCTCTTTGCGCTGTCGTGATCGATTCACGTCGAAAATAACGCTCCAAGCAAAATACGAGTGCTCCTTCTCGTTATAGGATGTCGCGGCGATAATTGAAATTGGACAAAAACGAGTCTCTCGTGTGTATACTAAAGGTGGAGCACGCGATTTGCGTTGTAGAAGTGTTTTCGGATTATCCTTGCGATCCATACCGATGATTAACCTTGATAATCGGGATTTCACCGTGTATATATATATATATATATAATATAAATACATGAATGTAAATCATAATGAAAAATCCTATAGTTAGAAGCAGATGATTGCGTTTAAACCCATAGTTAAAAACAGGGAATTAAAACATGTAATTAAAATTTGATAAAAATTTTCTCGCAAACTTACATCTATACAACTGTATGTATAAAGCTGCATGTTAGCAACATTTTCAAAGCTTATATGATATGCCATAGAATTTGTCGCTTACTAGTAATATTATACACGACGCCGTAGAGTTAAATAAACTCAGATCAGTGGCGGCTCGTGGTTAAAAAATCTAGCCGTTGTAATTACACCTTACCCCACCAATATACACACACACACAAAATTTTTTGGTTTCACACAACATCACAATATAATATTCATAATATCAAAGACGATAAATTGTAGAATAGAAATACAAGAAACTTTTAAATTTCTAATCAGAGAAACTAAAAATTATGAAGTTAGATTATCAATCGCAAGTATATGAAAAATTTATTTCCGCTTGAATAAATACGAAATACAATTAGAAAAGTTGAAAATTTTTTAAATACTAAAACAAAACAATTCGATAAACTATAGTTAAGTATTCTTATTTTTTCACAATTTACACAAAACAATACTCTGAAAATGAAACGATCAATTGCCGTATAAATAATAAAGCTTCAATAAGGAAAAAATTATATATTAACATCGGTCAGTATGAACAAAACCAACTGGAAATAGGCAATGAAACAATTCACACGCAGGAAACGGTAAAAAACCATGCCTTACAAATCTATCGGTTGTGTGGTGAAACATCTGATTTGGACGTTTTAAATAGTATCGGAGATTACAACTATTAGTAACACTACGAGGTGTAGACGTAAAAACAAAATACAAGGCATTCGAAAATATATTTCTGCTCTAGAGTTTAGACACATTTATTATTATTTTTCATTCGCAATGTTTATATTACTTTTCAGATTTTTAATTTCAACGTATATTGTAAATATGAATTAAAAAAAAAAAAACGCAATTTAATGGCTATAAAAAAATTTTATTTGCGTGAAGCTTTTCGACAATTACCGTCATTATCAAGCGTACATAAAAAACGTTACAAATAAATTAACTCGCAATATCTATATAACAATTACGAGTTAATTTATTTTGTTGTTATATAAATATTATACGAGTTAATTTATTTGTAAGGTTTTTTTATGTAATAATGACGTAATTGTCGAAAAGCTTAGCGCGAATAAACTTTTTTTATAGCGATTAAACTGTATTTTTATTTTGTTTTATTTATAATTCACCAAATCACTACTGTCCGATAAATCGACATATATTGTAAATAGTTGGGAATATTACGAATTTTGTTCTATATCTGGTGCACTTAACCCGAATTTATAATATAGTAAATAAAAATACTTGTATATAGGAAAATTATTTTTAAATTTTTTTACTACGTCATCGTCAAAGTGTTTTATTTAACATTTTTAAAGTTCTCGAAAAAGGAAAAAAAAAAGTTTAAACAAAGTTTGAAAAATTGTAATTTATAATTATCGATCCCCATTAAAATGGAACGAAAAACACTGTTTCGAAATGTCGATAGCGCGTTAATAAAAAATCGTCACTGTTCGTACACTTACAACAAACGAAGACGTCTCAAATAAATTTACACTAAGTAAGGTCAGTGATCTACCCTCAAAATCGTACGCGATTCAACGATGTATTAAATGAAATTCTGAAACTGTTTTTTTTTTTTTTAAATAATTACGAAATAATATAATAAATTATTTAATTATTTACGATTCTATTATTGAAACAAATAGAAAAATATATTTATTCGTTTAATTCGGAAAAGTAACTTTTGTAAATTTAAATACACGTTAAAAAATTCATAAATTAAATATTTCAATTATAATTCGATTCGTTTTTTGCCGTTAATTGCGACAGATTTTTATTAATAGAAATAAAATAATAGAATAAAATAAAATAGGCGTTACAGTAACGACAAATATAAATACTAGAAGTTACCTTAAAAATCCAACTTTGAGGATAACGATTTTAGTCGTTACATATAAAGTTTTCCTCGGAATTAGAAACTATACGCATATATATATAAATATATGTATATATCGAAATAACGGAACACGTTCTGAAAGTACACCGAAGCAATTTAAATTATATAAACAATAATATCCTAGAAATTAAACCAAACTGAAAATTTGTCCCGCTAGTTAGACCAGCTACGTTAAGACTGAAAAAAGGATAAAGTTCAGAGCTTATTTTATACACACACGCAGTAAGGTAAGAGGAGTTTTACCGCTGCTGCTGTTACCTCTTGCTGTACACATATTAATAAAGCACAGGGGCAGATTAC
Source organism: Coronaproctus castanopsis (assembly GCA_032883995.1). Taxonomy (NCBI): domain Eukaryota; kingdom Metazoa; phylum Arthropoda; class Insecta; order Hemiptera; family Monophlebidae; genus Coronaproctus; species Coronaproctus castanopsis. Next base: position 167,314,593 of record CM065053.1, read on the forward strand.
TCCGCAAAAGCTCAACATTAACCAAATCGATTATATATATATGCATATATATTTATATATGCATATATATATATATATATATATATATATATATATATATATATATATATATATATATAATACAACCATAATGCACCCGTTGTATTTGCCGCGTTTTTGTATAGCTTTCGAGTGCAGTATTCGTTAATAACAGTATGTTAAGTAGCCAACGTTCAAACAGTCGCCATTACGACGAGCAAGTATAAAAAAAAAATTATTCACATCCACTTCGACCACGTTCGTCCAACGTAATTTTAAAAGAATAATTTAATATTAACTAGAACGGATTTTTTAAAATTACAATATCGCAAACATGCTTGTCGTGACGTATACTGAGTAGAGCGTAAAGCCAATTGAAGATTTAAAAAAAAAAAAAAAAAAAAAATGTAAATGACTTCGACACGCGTAGTTCCCTCACCTTAGTAAAATGCAATTTAATTTTATGTATATATACTTATACGAGTGTGTGTGTGTGTGTGTGTATAATTAGTACGATTTGTATTAGAAGTTTATGCACAATTATGTTTATACCGTCATTTCGTATACATTTTAAAAATTCGTAAACGATTAAATAATTCTCTCTAATATACCATTCCCCTCGGTGTTCGATTCGTCACTTTCCTACTAATCGATTTCCCCATCTCTGCCTATGATTAAGGGCGCTTTAGAGGATGTAATAAGCTAAATGATACGACGATTAATCCCGGATGGCAAAGAATGTGCAATCCTTGATTATCAATTCTGACGCTTATCTCTTCAATACCTTGTTCTTACAAGTCATTCGTGTATAAAATGAAGAATTATTACAGTCTGGTAACTTCCTAGGAAAACTTACGCAAAAAAAAACCCGACGCGTATAGAGAAATTTATATTTTTACGCTTTTTTTAATTTTTTAACGATATTCTTTTCCACAATTTTTAAAATAAATTTTTTAAAGCTCGATCGCAATTTATTCGCATAGAACGGATAAATTTTAATTTTTAAACGGAAATAATTGGCTTTTGTCAAATTGTAGCGATAGACAAAGTACGCGCGGTTCGCCGAAAATTTGTCGCAACTCCGTCCATCGCTTAAGATTTAAATACAAAGAGGTCATCTTCTTATCGTTTATTGTCACGATAGTAATTACTAATACAACTAGTCGAATCAAAAATAAATAATTCCATATAATAATGTCATATAATAATGTCATATAATAATTCCATATAATAATGTCATATAATAATTCCATATAATAATGCCTGCACATTATCTTCGTGGCATAATTTCAATCATATTTAACCGTATTATAATATAAACAAGTAGGATATATCCTTTGTGTCGTTTTCATCTATTTTTATTTATCCGTTTATTTTCGTTTGTTTATTTTCTGTTTTTACTTTAATTTAATCTAATCCGTATTAATACAATTTATTTCATATCTTTATCATTCTCGTAGTAGTATATTAGACGTTTATTTACAGAGGCATGTGTAAAATTTTTGTCATTGTTTTAGATAATGTATCTACTATCCAACTTTTTTTTTTTTGATACAGTGTGATGCCTGCATCTTAACATCGTCCGACACAATCTGCACTTAGCCTAAATTCACCAATACTGACAACATTTTCAAACACGCTATCAATACTAACTGTTACTCTACAAAAACTTAAATCCAATAATGTCACCATAGACAAATAATCCGATCAACTTGAACTTGCATATTTATAATCTGAAGAAAAATTCCAATACTGATCAAGAAATTATTCAATGTGTTACTTCACGAACATCTCAATCATTATATAGAGATGGCTCGAAATTTGACTCGTTCGTCGGCTGCTCCATTGTTAAAGATAATACAGTCTGTGTATTCAATTCTCACTACCGCAATTCATCCGTCGAACTATATGCAATATACTCGTCAGTCGATTTCGGTATAAATACCGAATTCGAGCCTAGCTCGTCAATAATAATCTGCTCGAACTCTCTTCCAGCTTTGAACGCTACTTATAATGTATATAAAAACAATAGACATTCTATAGCGGAAACAATTAATTAATTATTAAAAATACTGAACGATCCATTACATTCCTCGAGATCTCAGCACGTATTGTAATTATTGGAAATGAACTAGTGGATGGGGTAGCAAAGGAAGCAGCAACTGCATTACTCGTGCCTAATTTACCACTTCCATTCGCAGACCTTATGAGATCATCATTATTTCAGTTATGGCAAGAGTAATGACACTCCACATTAACATCAAATAAACTACGATATTCATCAAGCCAAAAATTAAAAGGCCAACATACAACATCGGAGAAATGACATAGTTATCACCAGACTCCGATTGGGCCGTACTAAGCCTAACACGTGTATATCTTCTTAATGGATCAGAAGCTCCGCTATACACAGCCTGCAACGTTAATCTGTCGAACATTTTTTTTTTTTTTGTTATTTTACATAATTACAACTAGTCCATTTGGACTATCCAGTAATTCTGATATATGAAAGAAAATTAACATGAAGAGGTTATCCGTCCAGTGACAGGAGCCTCAGAAGAATATGAATAAAATTTGTTTAAACAATATCATAAGGCTTATTCCGTTTCAGCCTTCTTGTGTTATTTAGGTTATCTAATGTAATAATTGCTTCCGTATTTGGATGCCTATGTAATCTGTCTTCGTGTTGAAGTGCATACCGTCTAATTTCTGTAATTACAGTAGGAACATTTAGGTCTCTATGCAAGTCATCGTTTCTTATGAACCAGGGCGCATTCGTTATCATACGAAGTATTTTGTTTTGGCATCTTTGAATTATTTTGATGTGAGTGGTTTTTGCACAACCCCACAATTGGGCGCCATAGCTCCAAGTTGGTTTAATAATCGCTTTGTAGATTAACAATTTATTGTCGATCGTTAACGTCGAGTTTCTTCCAATAAGCCAATACATGGAAGCTATTAAACGGTTAATCTCTTTCTTTTTAGCAATGATGTGTTGTTTCCACGTAAGTTTCTGATCGAGTCGCATACCTAAATATTTGGTCTCATCTAGTATTGGTATTTGATTATTGTTTATTGTAACCGGAGCATTATTTGTTCTTCTGTTTGTGAATATTACATGAGCCGATTTGTTTTCATTTATACTTATTTTCCACGTTTTTGTCCACTTGCATATCTGATCTAAGGAATTCTGCAGGTTACTAGCGGCAACGTTTTCGAGGGTATCGGAAGCTAACACAGCAGTATCATCTGCAAAAGTAGCAGTTAGTGTGCTATTTGAAGCCGGAAGGTCAGCTGTATAAAGTATGTAGAACAGCGGCCCTAAAACACTGCCCTGCGGGACACCAATGCGTATCGGGTATATTTTGGATTCTTCTTCCTGAACTTTTACTTTGAAAAATCGTTCGTTTAGGTAAGAAGAAATTAGTTTGTACATACTATAGGGTACAATTTTTTTGATTTTATAAAGCAGTCCTTCATGCCAGACCTTGTCGAAGGCTTGAGAAATATCTAAGAATACTGCTGAACAAATTCGTTTCTCTTCGAAGTCATTTTCAATTTTATTGACGATTCTGCGAACTTGATCAAGGGTTGAATGTTTGGTTCTGAAACCAAATTGGTGATCTGGTATTGGTTTCTTTTGATCAATAATCATCATTATCCTTTTCATAAATAACTTTTCGAAGACTTTGGATAACACAGGCATAAGCGATATTGGTCTATAGGATGAGACGACGTTTGGAGGCTTGCCATGTTTAAGCACCATAATTATTTGAGCCATTTTCCATTGGATTGGCACATGCTTAAGTCGGAATATAGCATTGAAGATGTACGTAATGAGCAATATTCCTTTTTTCGGTAGCTCTTTTAAGATATTGGCTGTTATTAAGTCATGACCTGGAGCTTTGTTTCTTTTTAAGACTATAATTTCATGCCACACTTCTTTTGGGGATACAGGTTTAATGCGTTGTTGATCATCAGGAATATATTCCAAGAACTCTGAGATCTGTTGCTCGTAATTACTTCCAGGTTCAGACGGATGTGGTTGGAATACGTCCGCTAGGTGTTGAGCAAAGATGTTAGCTTTTTCAGTATCGCTTCTTGCCCATTGGCCTGTTGCATTTTTAACAGGTGGGCTGTGTTGTTTTACCTGTTTAATTTTTTTAGTTACTTTCCAAAGGGAGTAATTCCTGTCCTGGGAAGCACTGAGGCTTTGCAAGAAACTTTGTAAACTTTTATTTTTTTCATTTTGCAAAAGCCTTCTTAATTGCCCAGTTATTCGATTGTATAAAGTTTTGTCACACGGATGCCTGGTGTTGTGCCATTTTCTACGAGCTCTGCGTTTTTCAGCTAATTTTTCCTTGATTACTATAGGATAACTGATATTAACGTCAGTGTATTCAACGATTCAGTTGGCGTGGAATTCCATGCTGCATTTTGAATGGTTTTGGTGAGAGAATCGACAGTTTCTTCCAGCTCTTGAATAGTTTTAAGCTGAATTTCTAGATTTATATTGTTTGCAATTTGCCTCCGAAAATTTTCCCAACACGTTTGCTTATTTGTAAGGAATGGCGGCTTTTCTTTCCTTATAATATTTGTACTTATTGTTAGAATAACTGGTGAGTGGTCGAACGCTATATCAACACTTTCTTCAACTTCAGTGTAGTGTAGCGATATCCCCTTGACGACAAAAAAGTCTAGTAAATCAGGTATTCTAATAGGATCAGTCGGCCAGTAGGTTGGCTTACCAGATGAGAGATGGTTAAGTTGCAAGGAATCCATAGCTTTTTTCAACTCGCGTCCTCTTGGCGTAGTTAATCTGGATCCCCATAAAGTATGTTTAGCGTTATAATCACCACCAGCAATAAATCTTTTTCCCAGATATTGGAAACAATCAGCAAACAAGTCGTTTTTTATTGCATATCGGAGCGGACAATACACCGCTGCCAATACAAGAGATGAGTTGAGTTCTTTCACAACAACGCTTGTAATTTGGGCATAATCTTGTTGGTAAGAATTATACTGATAATGTTGAATACGTTTCGTATTAATATAGCGCTCCCTCCGCGAGCAGTTCCATCGGGATACTGAGTATGGTATAAACTGTAACCAGTTATGTTAAAAAACGTTTTGTTAGTAAAATGCGTTTCTGCCACAAGGAGCACATCAATTTTCAGTAACCGAAGGAACGATTCTGTTTCTAGACGCCACTGTGCTAGACCATTGGCATTCCAGAGTGCAATTCGGAGCGATTTCATTATTACGGAAGAATTTTCGTGATGAGCTTAGTTAGAAGCTCCATCATTATCTGATTTTGCTTGTTCATTTGTTCAAGCAATGATTCAAAGCGAGTTAAGATAGTCATTAGGCAAACTTGATCAGAATTAATTGGTTGCTGTTGTACAGCTGTTGAGGGTTGTCCCCTCAAAGCATGAGAGTAAGATATGTCTTGAGGTTTCGGCTGCTGCGTGAGTGACTGAACCTTTATTGCAGGACTATTTGTAGTCGTTCCGTCTACTGTTTGATTAAAAATCGACATATTAGGTTCATCACGCTAGTCGTATCGCTTAATTTTGGATGTGAGCTGTTAACGCGCTTAGTACGCATTTTCTGTAGTTCCTTATAAACTGTACAACCCTTATAATTCGCAGGGTGATTTCCTCCGCACAGTGCACATTCGGGAAGAGTTTCTTTACTTTTTGAGCATTTATTTGTAGGGTGAGTAGCTGCGCATTTAACACACTTAAATGCCCGATTACAGAAATGTTGCGTATGCCCATATTGTTGACAACGTTTACATTGAGGTATTTCAAAATTTTTACGTGGAGGCTCAACTTTGATTTTAGCATTGAGTAAATATTTAATTTGATAAATATCTTTATTAAACTCATTTGGTTCGAGGTCAATAAAAAATAATGGCAGAGGTTGTTTAGTGAGATGGTGTCGAATATTTATGACTTGACGCACTTGGAAGCCTTTTTCGTTTAAAGCGGCCATAATATCAGTTGTATCAACTGATGGATGTAAATGTCTGAGTACAACTCTGTACGATCTTTCACTTTTTATTTGATAAGTACAGAAACTAATCTTCTGGCTAGTGAAATACCTTGTTAAATCACGATAAGCTGAAGCTTCGTTCACGTTTACTTTTACTCTGTTATTTGCCAGGGTACGGCAAACGTAGCCGTCATTTTTTATCGTTTTTTCGATGGCATTTTTCATTCGTTTAAAATCTGTAACATTGTCTATGAATATTGGCGGTGGTCGTTCTGTTCTGTTATTAACAGATTTTCTTGCCTGATTGTCATTGTTTGTTTCTTTATTTATCTGTAGTGCGGAAAAGCGATTTTTGGTTTTGATTGTATGGGCTGCAATTTGATCAGCATGCTTCACTCTCTTGGCACCCTTCGAAACGTGCTGCCACGCATTATCGTTGCCTTCTTCTCTATGTTTGGTATAACTTTCATCATAGCTATTACTAGTTTTCGAAAGTTGTCGTTTAATGCTAAAGGAATTTCCAGATTTTTGTAGCACTAGTGGAGCTACAGAAGAATCAGTAATATTAGCGTCGACGACTGTTTCGACATCAGTTGCTTCAATATTATTTAATTGATTTTGACACGCGTTTTTATTGTTACGCGGTAATGGCGACGTTGGCCTAGACGACACAGGAGTACGTAACATGTTAGGTTAGCAGCCCGTTACGCGCTGTCGCATAAGAACAGCGTAAAATAGAATAAAATGAAAATAAAAAATAAGATAAAATAAAATTATAAAAATTATTTCCACCACCGATGGTTAGACAAATTAAAGTAAGGAATAATCTCACCTGGGTTTCTATGTGTAGATACGTTATAGATAAAGACAGCGGTCGGTTTGATTATAGCACGTTGAAACGAAAGATGTGCGATAAGACCGAAAGAACTAATTACACGAATGAAGATAACCGAGGCATTCGGTTATAATATACACGTGTAATTTTGACCGAAGAGCGAATTTAAACACAACCGAACAATCGAACCGATAAGAATATACTAACAGAGTGCCCTCAATACAGCCTACGCAGATCGTACTACGACCTTTCATCTTCCTTGCAGCTACTCCTTGATGACAGCGTTTCTTACGCTGTCCAAACACTCATCCTGTTCCTGACTGGACTATATCACTTAATACTTATTTACCTCTGTGCCTCTAGTTACGTGTCGTATACGACACATTAATTTAACAACATTTAGATTTAGATTTTATACTTACACCGCGAGACGATAGAATTAATCTAGATGGCGTAAATAAGATCAATATATAAATTTATCGAAATTGTCAGAAACGAAAGTAATTTAATTCGCGAATAAGCAAATTCGACGCCTCATTAATATTCATCGAAAACTAAGAGATTACACCCCCCAATTCTACGACTGAATTATCTATGTGTAATAATCGCATTTATTAAACTCCAGGGAAATTACATTACGTCAAACTTACCCAACAGAAAATGTGAAGCCTCCGTTCAGAATGTTATACAAACGGTAATGTGAAGATGTAATAAGACGAGCACTCCAGTTGACGACCTAATAAAAAATTTAACTCGTCGTCCTTTTAATCATTTAAAACCGTAAACGTCGATTAAAATAGACATCCGTAGTAGCCGTTTGACCCTTTCATACCCAACGTACTCTTTTGGGTATACTATTTTCTAGCGTGAATATCTCACATACTATATGCCCAATGTTGTAAATTACGATAACTTCACGCTGCGTCTACTGATAGTGCTGAAATTGAAATCGTAAGTATAGTTACCGAGTACAAGCGCTCGTGCCGTTTGCACATAGTCGGTTATTATTCAAAATTATTTATTTTTATTTACTATCGTATTATTAATATTTTCTTTTCTATCCTTGTTTTTAATTTATAATATATGCTGCTTTATTTTATATAATGCTTGCACAATGATAAGTAATATCGACATTTAAATTATTATTATGGTTAATATTATTATTACTATTCTTAGGGGAATTTGAAATGTAAAATTATGTATATATGTATATAAACCAATACTTTACCAAAGGTTTTCTGTCATACTCGGTTACCAGATTTTTTCAGATAAGATGCCAAGTGAGACAGCCCAAGACCGATAAGTAAGAGTACGCGATTTTAGATAATAAAAATGTATTAAATTTTCGATATTTTTTTTATTCATAAAACTGTAGTTTCTGTCTGCGATTTGCGAATATTTTCTTTATAATCACTGCATTGTGCTAGTTTTAACACACACAAACAGAAAACCTATTTTTTTTTTGTTTAATTTTTTGTCTGTCTGTTCCAATTTAACTCAAAAACTATTAAAGAAATAATGATGAAATTCGCATAGCTTATAGAGCCTATACTATCAGATTCGTTCTAAGCTTTGTTTAACATCGATATCACAGATAGGACGGAAATTACATATAGAATTAGGGCGTAGTGATGTTAAGAAACGGCCGCATATGTTATTGATCTTCATGTTGATCTATTGCAAGCAACCAGCAGTGCTTCGTGCATGTTTAAGACAATTAACGATTTTAAATGATCAGCCCATCAGCGCGTTATTCCTTTTTTTTTCGTCCATTCACTTTTCCGGTGATTATTAGACGTTGTAGAGAATTCATATCTCTCGCAATATGTCCGAAGAAGCCAAGAAATCTTTTCCTTATTCTGCTTGATGAACGTCTATGTATTTTCAACTTGTGGAAAACATATTCATTAGTCTTTCGGTCCATCCACGATATTCTTAATAGCCTCCTATATGCCCAGCTTTCGAACCCATCTATTCCGTTGACAGACTCAGCAGTAAGGGACCATATTTCACACGCATAAGTAGCTATTGGAAAGACTATGCAATTTAGCAAATTCAATTTTGTATTCAATGTCAGTGCTACATCCTTCCAAATATTTTTTAGTCTAACTGTAACACTACGCGCTAATGATAATCTGCGTTTTTAGAACTCGCCTTAAATAAGAATAAATAAATGTACATATTTATAATACATATTTCGATGGTTCATCTTAAACAAAGATAAAAAAGAATATTCGTCTTTCTTTCTAGTAGCTGACAAATATCCTTAAAATTATCGATACAAAATTTATACATTATATACTTCATTATATTGTAGGTTTAAACGAATTTAGAAATTATTAATATTTAGTTTAATTTTACTTAAAAATATTAATTTTTGAGATTAAAGATTTAATATTAATCATATTTTTATTTATATTATTTGTTTATTTATTTATTTTTGTTTGGTTCTTTTATATATTTTTGTTTTATTTTGTTTTTTTATTTAGGCGATAATTTTATTTTATTGTCTTATTTTTTTTATTTAATTTCTTATTTTTTTTCTTTTAATATTTGAATTATAATTTTTATTCGATTTTTTTTTTTAATTACATTTTTTTATTTGTCCTCATTGAAGTTGATTACTGTGTAAAGAAATGATACACTCTTTATTTATAAATTATAAAAAATTGGCTATTGTTTATCGAAGCGTCTAAATTGAAACATATTTCTTATCGTAATGGGTAAATTGCAACGGACAAAATCATTTTCGCTCGAATTACTTCGTACGAAATGTTCTCCGTCTTCGGGGTTATATCGCATAATCGAGATAATATCGTAAGGATTTTCCATTGTCATATACAGAACCTAAATTCGATATAAGTCTGTCTTTGACAATAAATATTAAAACTTTCATATCTTACATTGCAATCTATACCAACACACAAAAATATATACGAGTTAATTTTTTTGTTTTTGTTTTACATAATATGTATAAGTTTAAAAAATATACAATACTAAACAGATAAATTTTTATTCTGTCTATTTTCAAAAATAATCTTATTAAGCCCGAGTAATAAATTTAATGTAAGAAAATTATTTTAGTTTATTATCTATTCTACTTAAATATTAACTTCGTCGTACTATTATAATACCGTATTGGCATCAGAATATGTAAATTAGCACTTATCAAATTTTTTAAATAAATTATTCGAAGTTTTACTAAAAATATTTTTTTCTAATTTCACCATCCGGCTTTTCGAAAATAATTAAAATAGAACAACTAGAATGTGTACATTGACCTTTAACCGTCGTATTGTTCGTTATCGAACATCGTGACTAGCCCATTATACCTTATTTTTGCATACAAAATGACCTAGCATTTAGTATGATATTAGTGCTACTGACTTCCTCGTGATAATTAAAGAATTGCGTGATGATGAAATAATATACAATATATATATTCAATTTTGTTTAAATACGTATTTTTGATAACTTTTTCACGGAAATATGGGAGTTCACTCATGCAATTATATAATCTGCAACAGGAAATATTGAGGGCTTTCCGGCAGAAACATTATAATTTTTCGACATACAGAAAGCGTATGATACAAAATGGCGATACAGAGTAATTCAATTGTTCCTGAAGATGGGCTTGAAGGATCGATTAGTTCAATTTACTAGAAACTTCCCTTCAAACCGTACGATCAAAGTCCGAGTAGGAAATAAACATTCCCAAGACTTTATTATAGGAAATGGCGCAAGGCATTGTATTAAGTACTGTTTCATAATCTTAATAAATACGATTGTAGATTATATTCCATCGCTAATTTCAACCAGACTATTTGCTGACGATGTCAACATAAACTAACAGACGATGTTCTTTACGCTGAAGTGCATAAATAATTTACAGGAGTGGAGCAGAACTAGTAGAGTTCTCCCCTCAAAAAACTAAGTACATGGTATTCACAAAAAAAAAAAAAAAAAAACGAAGCCAAGTTATATTAAATCTAACCATCAGTAATTCGATCTTACAATATACAATGAATTATAAATTTCTCGGGTTACATTTAGATCCCAAAACACATAATTGCACTTAGACAAAAGTGTTAGCCACTACTAAATATAATGAAAATGGCGAGTAATAAGACTTTTAAGTTCAACTTTACTTCGGATTTACAATGCCCTTATCCAAGACTCGATTATACTTCATTTATATATTCGCCTGCCAGTAAACGGCTATTAAATATACTTGATATGATACAAAATACTACACTTAAGATTGCGCTGAAGGAATTCCAAACTTCATCAACAGTTAGCCTTCAGTATCTCAGCGGTATTCCTCCTCTCTGCTACCGAAGGAAAATTCTTACTGTTAAATACGCAATGAAGGTAGCTAGTCATCAGCTTCATATTCAAAGTCCATTAAAGATGCTACGCAGTACCTTTTGTAGAGTACCTGTCGTGATACCGCCTTGGAGCCAATTTAGTCCGAGTATCTGTTGGTATCTGTTGGAACCTGTTTTCAACAGATATTAAAATGAATCCGAATGTGGAAATCCATAAGAAGCTTTCGATTGTCATGCAACAGCAGCCCAACGCAGTCGTTTGCTTCACCGACGCATCTAAAACATCACAATATGTTGGAGGTGCCTTCTCAATCGGAAGCAAGATCCATTCTTTTAGTTTACCTATCATGTCATCAGTCTTATCGGCTGAGATGGATAGCCTTGCTCTAGTGTTTGCTACGAATCACAGATTTGCCTGCTGGTCAGTATGTGATACTTAATTCGAGTAATAGCTACTCGTAAAAAAATATATCGCATGCATAAAAATGTCATTTAATTTCATGTTGGTAAGTGCCAATAATTTGAAAAATCCCAAAATACTTTTATTATACCTCGGCAACACGTGGACTTTCATTAAACTAGTTGAAATGATAAATCACTGGCTTTATAAAAAAAAAAAAAATATTAGATTTTTCTAAACTGATCAAAATTGTATAGCAGGCAGAAACTGAATAATTAAGGAAAGTAAAAATCGAATATTATGTAAAAAAAAAAAAAAAAAAAAACTAAAACAATTTTCGAAATAATTTCTTCATCGGAATGTATTTTTCCAACTTAAATTTTGTATTATAGAAGGAAACAAGAATCAACATAGTGGCGAGTGTACATTATGTTAAATTTAAGATTAAATCTAAAAATCTAAAATTAGTTTTGTCATTCGATAATCTAGTGTAGAATACATTAAAACTATATTATTTCACGTACCTCGCTATTATAGTAGTTCAGCCTTAATAGGAATTCTTCTTTTTTTAACTTTGGCGACAATCTTCAACTTCATTTTCTTCAATAAAATAAAAATCATCTCTAACATCTGAAAAAAAGAAATTGGGTATTAAATCTCGATAATCACTCAAAAAGCGAACCGAGATACGCTACTAACTACCGACAATTAATTATGAAGTATTATTTATACTTAACTGCACAATTATAGTAATTATGGGTCATCAAGTTTTTGTTTGCAATGTTAAGATTTCTTATGTACAAATATGCATAGAAAGATGCAAATACACATTTAGGTCATTCTCAGGGACTTTTTTATTTTAAATAAAAAACATAAATATAATAAATAATCACGTACAAATTTCATTGTAAAATACGTGCGTTTAAAAATATCGCGAGATCAAATATTTTTGTCTCAAGGTTTTAAACACGCAGAGTCGCATAAACCAAATGTAATACACGTCGTTTACAATGCACAGATAAAAAACAAAATGAATATATTATTCAGGGCCATCTTTCAAGACCAGTTGGCCCTAGATCTAAAATAAAATGAGGTCCTTTAATAAAAAAATCTTTAATTTTCAAATCTTATTTAATTTGACGTCAATCTTTTTGAATAATAAAATACATCGTTTGATTTTATTTTAAAAGAATAATTGCCAAACTATTTTAAAAAGGCAAAAAAAGGTTTCCGTAACATTTAACCAATTTCATTTGAACAAAAAAGGTCCTTCTTTTTTTTACTAAAATAATTTACACACCTTGGAGTAACAATTATAAATCCATTTTCAACAAAATCTTGTTCAACTCCCACCTCGACAATACTATTTGTTCTATCAGCGTTCATAAGCATAATATCTGTTTACGCTCATTTACTACACGAGTAATTATTCTTTTAACTTTAATATTTAGTTTTTATTTGTTCGAAATGTCATTAGGAAGAAGAAAATATCAATCTGGCACTCAGAATAGACTATCAACGGGAATTAAAAAGATGAAATTAGAGTCTTTATTAAAAATATTTCATATTTGTGTGAAAAATGAAAAAAACGTTTATCATAAGGATTTATCTCAAGAATGTTTAACTTCTGAATGTTTGCAATTCAAGCATTATATTAAAGAAACAAGAAGTGAAGAAGTTTTGTTAATCGAAGATTTCTATTAATAAATAAAAAAAATATTGTCTCGCTTCCACAGTTATATATGTTTTCGAATTTATTTATACATGATTTGTACTGGGTAGAGGTCATATCCTTCATTAAAAAGATGAAATCAGAAGCACAATGTTAAACGATCCATTAGATCATTTGGCAATAATGTACATTGTTTCTTAAAATTTAGGTAACATTTTTATTGATCAATTAATAATTGATTTCGCAGGGAAAAATAACAAGTTGTGAAATAAAAGTACTAAAACAAATTAATAAAATACAATTTATATTATTATTTATATTATTTTGTAATTATTCGCACAACCTGCATTTTGGATAAAAAATAAGTTTTTATTCGTTAACTCGTGTATTATTTTTACTAATATTTATCACTCAAGGAGGCACCACCTTTCATAGCTTAGGGCTGTAAGCTCGGACCTCTTAGGCCTATGCACAAAGGCAACCATGATTTTATTCCACAATTAAATAAAATAAAGTAATTAAATGAAGAATTAATTTTGCTATCGTTGCAAGTATACGTCTATAAATAAATTGACTTCTTAAACAATAGTTAAATAAATTGCGAAAAAAATATCATCAATGGTACATATTAAAAATAAAGTTTATAGAGATGGTTAAAACTTACCATTTAAATTGTCATTATTGTTTTGTTGTTAAAAAAAGTTACAAGTAACAAATAATTTCAAATAATAAAAAATATATACCTAATTACACAATTATGGTTTAAAATGTTATGGGGTTGCTTGTCTTGGAAATTAGTTGCTACTTCCTTATAAACAGGATAATTAATTGAAAACAAATTAAAATCAATTTTGTTATGTCCTTTTTCTTATTATTTTTATTATTAGTAAAAGAACAGATTATATTTTCTTATAATCACATTTATTTTTAAAGTGAATGTAATATGAAAAAATACCAATATATATCTTGATAAAACCAAAAAGTAAAACTATCTGATGAAATCTTTTTTCTCAACTAAAGCTGCCCACATAGTGTAATAGTTTTGGTTATGACAATCTCCCACATGTCATTTTAAGTTTAGTAAACATTAGGAGCTGTAACATTAATATTATTTACAAATGTAATCTTTCAAATATCTGGGTGCATATTATTGCCATTGAGGTCTATTCAATTCTAACATCAGAAGTGTTCTCACTAATGTTGAAGGAACTGTGGTAGTTGTTGTTAAAGCTCGACTTTCTGCAGTGGAAGTTGGAGCCTTCTGTGTATCTGTTTTGTAAAATTTTACTATTGGTTTGTGTTGGCATTTTCTTTGGTAATAGAAATGGTAAATTCAATAGTTTTCCATACATTGGTTGATATTCCTTTTTAATGTACGTCTATTATCCAACTTTACTTCATAGTGCAGGTTTCCAAGAATTTTCATGACTATTGCAGTTATTTTTCTTTACCAAAATAATTCCATGACAACACCTCTCTCCCACGCAGGAACAGCATGGTACAGGAACATTTTCTAGTTTCATTTTGTTAGGTGTTGTTGATTGGATCAGTAGACCAAACTTTGTATGAAAATTACGATTAAAGTAGTTATCAGCTGGTGTGCATCCATCATTTAATGGCGTTGATCGCATCTTGTAAAGAATTCTATGAAGTTTTTCAACAAGTGGTAATTTTTCCTTTTCCATAGCTTTCAATTTATTTTTTGCTGATTGAGACATTTTTCTGCAAGACCATTGGTTGCTGGATTAAATGTGCACTGAACTTTTGCTTAATCTCATTGCAAAACTCCATAAATTCTTGGCTCTTGAAAATTGTAGTATTATCTGATACTAATACTGTTGGCATTCCATATACTGCAAATATCTATTTCAGTGTTTCCATTGTTGACTCTGATGTTGGTGGTTTCCTGAATACCTGTACAAATGGAAATTTTGATTTTCTATTAACAAGTATTAAAATGTATGACATCTATAGGATCAGCAAAATCCATATGAACTCTGAACATTTTTTGTTGGTGGTTCCTAAGTAAGGTATATTTATAGGTAGCAGCAATTATTGCTTCTACAATTGGTTTAAATGAATAAGTAAATGAACAATTTTTTTTAAATGGGCTCAGAATTTTTTCACCCAGATTGGGAACAAAAAATCTTTTCAGATTTTAAAAGCTGTTTGTGTAGGCCTATTGGCTTCCACATTGATAATATTCATATTGTGTAACTTTCTCCAGAATCTACTTCTATGTAGATCAGTTTTTTGTCAAATTTTATAGCTGTATAAAATTTACACTGACATTCTTATTTATTTGAACATAGTTTGGTAGCAGATGAATGATTTCTGAACAATATGGTTTCCACACTTTTTCTGTGTCCTTGTTTTGAACACCCTTTATAGTTTAATTCACTGAGATCAGTTTTACATTCTCTTGTCTTGCTACAATGTTTACAAGGTCTATGCCAAGCTGTTTAAAATCTATTCATTTTTGTGAGCTGGAATGCTGTCAATTATATATTTTTTTTTCAATCTGATGATTATTTCTGTTGTCATTGTTGTTTCTTTTGGTATGATTCCTGATGAGGCTGATTTAATGGATTAATTTTTAGATCATGTTTTGCTATCTAATATTGAAGCTTCATGCAAAAATGCAAGTTGTAAAAGAGCAGAAAATCTCGTTCACCACTCTGTAATAATCACTCTTTGATGTGTTCATTTGATATTCCTTAATGAACTGAGGTTGTAATAATAATTCTTAGTTTTCTACTTCACAATCTTTACAATGCAATTCACATGTAGCTACATATTGCTTTTAACTTGAAATTGATTCTGATTATTTCTGCATTAGCAGATTAAGAAATTAAATAATAGCAAACAAAGGAAATCTTAAATCATACGAAACCGTGTATTGATAAATAAATCCAAACATACATACCATACATTCATATAATGCAAATGATAGTAGATGGACACAAATTAACATAACATTTTCAATTGAATTTATTAATAAATTACCTTTAATTATAATAAAACATAGTTAAAGTTTAAGATCAACCATTTAAAACCCCCAAATTCTAACCTTTATATATATATATAATTATCGCAGCTACCAAGCGGTAGCATACTGAGCGCATTGTAGTCGTTTGTAATGGTAAAGCCTACAACACGCGCGGTAACGTAGCGTGCATAATGCGCACTCATTCAATTAATATGGCAAGAACGTTTTAAACAGGTTGTATGCCTGCTGTGTGTTAGTGCATAGTGCTTATTGAACATAACATGTATATAATGGTATATAGATATATAATTAGCATTGCCTATGCTAAAAGCATTGCGTATATAACGATATATAGGTATATAAATAACATTCCCCAAGCTAAAAACATTGTAGAATCGACCGACCAAAAAATGCTCACAGAATTTTTAAAAATCGAAAATCAAATTTTCAACCCGCGATTTCTCATTACCGGTTAATTTTGGTAACATTTATGTTATAACATAAATTATATCTCTCTATGTCTACTTTCTTTTAATGCCAACCCAAACCCTCTTTCTATCATAGGGGCCTCAAAAGGGTCCAAAACCGCAAAACCCTTTAACCCAAATTTTCTCGATGAGTATTTTCTATAAAAATACGCGAATACAATAGTTAGACGCGTATTTTAATTCCACGTAATTTTTGTTTGAACGATTTTCCCCGATTTAGAATTTTACGAAAAATCGAATTTTGAAAAAAATCCAAATTTCAGGTTCGGTTTGGAATTTTTTTCGCAGTTTTTCCACTTTATACGATAAATCTTAAATAGTAATGACTATTTCCAAAGTCGTAATCGTTTAAAAATGTTTACGTCGCACGCAAATTAGCAAAATCGGTTCAGCCGTTTACATGTGATGCCATGACCAAGGGAGATATAGATTGATTTTTATATGTATAGATTTCACTAACCAATTTTGGTGTTACCAAGCGTGATAATAAACTATAATTAACAAAACAAAATAAAAACAACGTTAATTACTATAAAATTTATTTTATTTATGAAAAGTTTTTCGAATTTAACATCATTTTCAAGTAATACAAAAACTTTACAAATAAATTAACAGAGATATTAATAAAAACTTAAATATCAATTCATATTAATTAGTTAGATGCAATTTAATTTACTAACAAATTTTTTATTTACAATAACATTTAATTATAAAACCGATTTTAAAATTAATTCATCCTTAAAATTGATTATATTATTTAATAAATTATTACTGCTTCTATGTTTTATAATTTATAGTTTCCTAATAATTTTATTTTTTTAAATTTATATTCTGTGTATAAAATTTTTATATTATCTGTAATGTTTTCTATAAAATGATTTTCTTCTCTACAGTGTTTTCCATAAAGTGATATCATCATTTTCATTTTTATATGAATTAAAGTGTTCTCTTAGTAATTATTTGTCACCCTGTTTCATCTATATAAAACTTATTACACTTTGTGCAGTTTATTCTGTATATTCCAGATTTGTAATACCCTATCTTCTATTTTATTGTTGCAAATTTATTTAAATAATGTTTTATTATTATTGATTGCTTTGACAATATTATACTTTTTAAAGATTTAAGTGTATTTTCCTATATATTTAAATTGATCCTAAATAATTTTCTTTTTATTTTTTATTTTGTTGAGGATTGTTATTTTTTGGTTTGTTTCAATAACTGATCTGCTATATTTGGATTATATTTATTTACTATGGCTATTTGCTGAATAATATTCTTTTCTTTATTAAGTTGGATTTTGTTAGAAGTTAAAATAATTTTGGCTCTATTACAATTATTTCTTAAGCTAGCTACTTTATGTGATTTTGCACGAAAAGAATCGTTTGGAATTATTACATTTGTTAGTGTTTGTTTTCTGTGTACATCAATATATAATATATTATTGTTTATATCAATATTTAAATCTAAGAAATTTATATTTTTATTACCTATTTCTACTGTAAATTGTGTTTTTATTGAAGTTGTTTAATTATATTACAAATTTATTTAATTCATAAATTTTCAACTTGTTATTCCAAATAATTAATATATCATCTACATATCTTCCCAAAATTTTATAGCTTTTAAATATATTATTTTCTTGAGATATTATGTTTTCTAGTTCATTCATTTATATTTCTGCTAAAATAGGTGTTAAAGGGGAATCCATTCTTGCTTGTAGTATTTATCATTAAATTTTAAATAGTTTTGATTTAATATGATTTTTAATAATTTTATAAATTGATTTTTAAACTTACTATTATACATTTTATTATCTTCTATATATCTTATTACTTCATCTGTTGGTATATTATTATACATATTAACTATATCTAGTGATATAAGTATATTAGTATTATTAAGTTTTATTTCTTTCAATTTATCAATTAATTCTATATTATTTTTAACATTAAGTTGTGTTTCAAATTCATAATTAGTCTGTAAATATTTCTTAATTATTTTAGAAACTTTATAAAATGGAGCATTTATACATTTAACTAATGGTCGTATTGGATTATTAATCTTGTGTAGTTTAATTAAACCTGAAAGAATTGGCGCTTTTGGATTAATTTCTATAAAATTGAAATTCTTAAAATAACTAATGTATCATTCATTGTATTACTTCTGTAGTACATCCATTGTTTTTATTTATTAAATATGTTGGTTGGATTCTTAATTTTATTATTATCGATAAATGTTTCTAAATAATTTTTTATTACTATTATAGTATTACCTTTATCCACTTTACTAAACATTAAATTATTGTGCTTCAGTTTTTCTTTCAATTTATTTAAGGCTTGATTTGTATTTTTTTGTTGATTTTCTTATTACTATTTTGTTTCATTTGTATTAAAATATTGCTAACTTCTATCCATAAATTATTTTGTACATTTGGATTAACTTTTTGTATAATATTTTCACAATCTGCTGCCATTTTTCCATTTCTTCTTTTTTGAATATGTTGACACTATTTTTGTCTATATACTTTATGCCTTTATTAAGAATATTTAAATCATCTTTTGTTAAACTTATATCAGATAAATTAATTACTCAGTCATGGAACTTATGAAACTGATGTTTGTTCTGAGGGCATTGTTTATCAACTAAATTCTTGAGTTTCTTGTTAACTATATCACTGTGTTCTTTTGTTTTCTGTTTAATGTATTTGTTTGGTAATTTGACATTACTAAATTTATTATTTCATCTGTATAAAAACTTATAATATAAACTATAATGTTTAGCGCCTATATAGTTTAAAAGTATTTTTGATTTGTTCTCTCCCATTCTAATATTGACTAATGTTAGATAATTTTCCAACCGCTCAATATACTAAGTAAAATTTTCCACTGTCCCATCAAATTTATTAAACACATAATTATTGTTTGGATTCCCTTCTTATAAAATCTGCATTTGATACAGAAGCTGGTAATTGTGATTTTAATTTCTTAATAGTTTCACTCATTTCCATTTCAAATATTGTTGACATTTGCTTTCCAAATTCGCTGAAGTATTCCTTTATCTTAAGATCCATTTTGATTATAATTGCTTCTGGTTACTGGTTACTGCTAAAATTGTTTTTAAGAAAAAACAAGCAATACCCATGTGCGCAATGAATATTTTTGATTTTCAGCACATAAAAAACGTTCTTAAAAAATATACACATTTAAAACTAAGATAGTTGAAAATTATTACTTGTGTTGAGAAAACCACGATTATTTTGAACTGACGTGAATTCGAACAGTCCTCGCTGCCTCTGTTATGTCGTCTTGTATTATTTTTATTATTATAAAAAAAAACATTACATTTTCTTACAATTACACTTATTTTTAAAGTGAACGTAATATGAAAAAAAATAAAACCAAAAAGTAAAACTATCCGACGAAATCCTTTTTCTCAACTAAAGCTGCCCACACAGTGTAATATAAGTTTTGGTCATAACACATTTATTGTTTCGTATTTAATACAACTAAATAATAATGTATAATCACACAAATTAAGTAAGTTGGCTGACTTATAGTTTAAACCAACGTAAGTGAAATTTTTGAAACAAACGTGACATATAACAGTACACTAATGATCATGAAAGTCAATAATGGTTTTTATTCGCCCTCGAAATTTGTACGTGCAGCAAATAGCGATTATAAAATATCAAAAATATAATTCGACATAGTTAACAGAAAACTATAAACTAAATAATTCAGATAGTTCGTCTTTAAATTTACTTAAACATAAGGAAACAATGTTCAATTACTAAATATATCGTTAAAATACTTTTAAAAATATCATTTATATAGCTAACTATATTGACTTTATTTTAGAACAATAGAACAATAATATATTTGCACATTTAAATATTTTCTGTTTACAAAAAAGTTAAGTTAACCATTCAATAGAATTTTCTGTACCGAATGTATCAACGATTCTTTCCAGAAAAAATTAATACAAAATATAATCTTATAAAATATTATTTAAATTGACGCCTTATTATACGATTGCATGAAAAATTTTAATACAAAAAACCTGCTCATTTAAAATAACAGACTTACCGTATCAACAATATACTTAAAAATATCTTAGATTATTTATTAATACTAGAACTAGGACAGAAGGGTGTGTTCTATACGCCTATGCTTATATCTTTTATACCTGTGTCGTAAAGCTTGGTAATCGTAATCCCCTATAGAATTTAACATTGGAATGTCGGAATATCTACGATCGGCAAAAAAAAATTCGTTTTTCCTTAATCATTTCCTGTACGTAAGGGAATTTTAACGCATCATGGAGAGATTTGATTGAAATAAATCGTGAGGTTTATTCAAAATTATTCGAAGGCAATTGTTTTGGACTCTTTGGACGCTAGTATAAGACGATATTTGCCAGGCATAGAGTAGCTTTGGTAAAATTACCTTTTTGTATAATAAAAATTTGTTTTGCATTGAAAGCACAGATCTTTTATTAAACATAGGAAATAGACAACCCATTTTCCGTATTGTTCTACTTACACAATCATTAATATGGTTTGTAAGTGTGAGTCTTCTGTCCATGATGACGCCTAAATACTTCACATGTTCTTCCAGTCAAGTTCAACGTTTTTTATTTTAACGAAACGATTTCATGAAGGCCTACGTCTGATAAAAATTATTGACTCTGTTTTTTCATCGTTAACTTTTATTTTCCATTTATGGTAGAATTTAGACATGACATCAATTGCTTTAGTTAATCTATTACTTATAGTGTCTATTCTATAAGAAGATACCATTAGAGAGGTGTCATCAGCATAGAGATTTATTGATATTGTCGGTAAATCATTTATATATATAATAAAAAGGAATGGGCCTAAGATACTGCCTTGAGGCACCCCAGCTTTAACGTACCTTATATCAGAGTTATGGTTTTTCAGTTTCACATAGAATTTTCTATTCATCAGATAAGATTTAATAGTAAAAACAAGATATGGGGGAAATTATATTTAATTAATTTATATATGATTCCATCATGCCATGTTGTGTCAAACGCTTTTTCTATGTCCATTAAGACAACACCCGAATGTTTATTCTGGTTAAAGTTATCAGTAACTTTGTCACAAACACTGGCCAGTTGGAATGTCGTACTTAGTTTTGGTCTAAAACCGTATTGCGAATCAGCTATGATGGATTCTCTGTCACTAAATGCCCTCAATCTTACTAGTATTATTTTTTCAAAAACCTTACTTATATTACTGAGTAAACTCACAGGTCTAACATTTTGAACCAAAGAGGAATCTTTCCAAGCTTTTGCCAAAGGTACCGTTACCGATACTCTCCACGACACAGGATAATAGCATAGGCGCAAACATGAATTAAATAGAACCTCCAAGGCAACTATTGTTTTTGTGGGTAGATTTTTGATCATTTTTATGCTAATTTGCTGAATTTTTCAGTCCTGAAGTTGGGGATAAGACTTTTAACCTCTTTAGGTGTTGTAAGATCTACGAGTGAAATCACTGCAGGAATGTGAAGTGAGTAATTGTTTATCGTCTGCTTCACCTTACGTTCATGATACCGGGTTGACGTCAACACATTTTGACTATGAACAGTACTAAAATGCTCAACTAAAATTTCCGCCTTATCTTCAACGGAATAAGCTATCCTACCCGAATTAATTAGGTCTTTAATAGGCGGTAATTCGTTTTGGCCTCTACAGAAGTATTTATTGACTCTCCATAAGCTATTATCAATTGGAGAGAGGTTTTTGAAGAATTTATCATACTGTAAATTTCTTTCATTTATTATCTTTGTTTTGACTACCTTATTTAATTTATTATACAGCTTCTTATACTTAAACTTATTTAGATCATTAGATCTTTGATAACATTTACGAACGCAGTTTTTAAGTTTAATAATAATTTTTGTACCTTTCGAGATCGAATTCACTTTCTCCTTTGTATCAACCCGTGGAATAGCACTGCGCGCAGCTTGCATTATGACGGAATTTAGATGTAGAATGTATTTATCTATAGATTGTTGATTAAGTAAAGTTTTTGGTATATTAATATTTTTCTGGATGTGTTTTTTAAATATGTTCCAGTTTTCCCTGGAATAATTGAAAGATTTAGTTAATTTATTGTACTTTAACTTACTAGATATAGTAAACATTATCGGATTATGATCCGATGATAGTTCACTTAAAGATAAAGGGTTATTTAATTGATAGTAGTTCTTACCAATGACAATATCAATAATGCTAGGCAAAGAAGTTGAATTCCCGGGGGAAAATGTAGGCTCTGATAGTGTTTTTATCTGAAAGTTTAGTCTGTTGCACATGCTTAGGAGTATGTTCCCTGCTCTGTTAGAATTATGACAATTCCAAACTCTATTCTTTGCATTTAAATCTCCAATTACTAAAGCATGTGTTGATGTATTTAATAAGTATGTGATATCACTTTCGAGACTAGTAGGTTTTATCGGCGGTCGATATGCTGCAAAGATAACTAATGATTTGTTTCCTAGCTGAAATTTCGCTCCCACAGCTTCTACCTGCCTGGTATGCGGTATAGGCAGAGGGGTGTAGTGTAAACTGTTGTGAACAATTAAGGCTACTCCTCCCATTTTGTTTGTTAAATCATTTCGGAGTATTTTATAGTTAGATAATTTAAAATTAAAATTTCCATCAATTTTTGTTTCCGAGAGACCAACAATGTGTATGTTATTGCTCAGCATAAACTGTTCTAGTTCTAATATTTTATTTCTAATAGAATTAGTATTCCAGGCAATTACATGCACTCCTTCTTCACACATATACACATTTATATGAACGTGTCGGTTACACATTCGATAATTATGGTAATTACGGTAACTATATCAGAACCACGATTTGACTTTAGTTTAGATATGATACTTTTGATACATCGTAATATGTTGCTAATACTTAGTGATTTAAATGCTGTTATGATATACGATAAGTCACTATTACTCTCGCTATCACGATTGCTTTCTATACATATATTACTATTTAGAGCTTGTGCACAAGTACGCGTCGTTTTATTAAAATTTGTTTTCCTTAAATTATTATTATTATTATTAATATGATTATTTTAAAATGATTGTTATTTATATTATTTCTATAGTCGTGATCACTATTACAAGTGCGATTATTATTAACGTTATTTACGGTATTCTTATTTAGTATATTATTCGATACGGTTTCGAGAACTCGGTTACAAACCGGGCAACTTTTCAAGTTAGCTGTGTGCTCATTTGCACAGTTAGCACATTTTACCTGATTATTTTCACCGCACTCTTTAATAGAATGCTGGCCGCCACAATTTAAACATTTTATTTTTTTGAAACAATTATAAGATACGTGCCCATAAGCCTGGCACCGAAAAGATTGTATAATTTTATTACTGAGTTTAAATTTTTCCCAGGATACTACACAATAACAAAGTTGTTTGATATTTACAATATCTTTAATATTTGTGTTCGCTGGGAATATAACATTAAAAATAGGCAGTTTAATTATCTGATTTTCAGAATTTTTTTGGTAAATTGTTTAATATCATCGATCTTAATTTTAATTTCGATTTCTTTTCTAATTTCATTTAATGTAACGTTAATAGGTATTCCTTTTAAAACTATTTTTATTGGTTTTCTATGTTTAGGGGTATGCGTGTAATGCTCTATTCCCATTTTAGCCAAGTTATATATTACATTGTCATAATTTTCGATACTACCAGTATATAAGACATACGAATTACAATTAGTTTTAATTTTTACGTTAAATTTTAGATTTTTATGAATTTTATTAACAAATGTATTGTGGCTTTCATTCAATGTGCCCCGAAGTATTATGAGAGGTTTTAGTAATTTTACGATCTAGATTACTAATATTATTTTTGTTATTATCATTACTACTATTATTACTAATATGACTACTATTAAATACAACCTTAGAACTACAATTACCGGTGGATGTCCTGCTGTGCATAACCGCATTAATTTCTTCTGTTAACTGTGTTACGTCGGTAGGATATTGAGTTCCATCGTTATTTATATTGTGTGCTTGTTGAAACGGTGCATATCGATTATTGGTTTCGATAATCATATCATTCTCTCTTTTTTTCTTTTTTTGAGAACTGCCTCCTTTCTTTTTTCCTGATTGCCATCCATTCTTATCAGAATCATCGTCAGAATCCCTAACAGACTCGAATGCCTACGTTTTTTTTTTTGTTTTTTTTTTTAGTAACAATCATATATTTTGGTAAAATTGTATGTATAAAAGTGCAAAGGATCGGAGGAGAATTATATATCAATTAAACTACACATATATCGACTGTATATTCATAAATAAATAAATAAGTATTTCAAACTTGTGTGTGAGGTCCTTTGCAAGTGTACTTATATTTATTGGCAACAGCTAGGATGACGTAACATAGTCCCAACAATTACCATGCAGTATTATATCATATGTACAAACTTAAGACTACAGAATATTATAAATTATTTTATATTAAAAAATGGGGAAAAAATGTTTATATAAATAATTACAATTGTTGCAAACATTTATTGTTATATTTACAAACTTAATTTTTAAACATGTAATGAGTGCAGTATCAGAAGATTGATCAGTTGCTCCAGATATTGGTTTCACGGTTGAATTAGTTTTATTAATTTTTTTTATTTTTTTTATTTATTTTTTTATTTTTTATTTTTGTAAGATAAGAGCTAGCTCATGATATTAAATTTATGTCGCATTGCACTTTCAGAGAACTTGAGGAATGCTGAATGATTATTGCTGTTTAAATGAAGGGACTGCATGTTTCCTACTTTATACTTAAGTCGCTGATTAGCAAAAGCAGGACATTCATAGATAAAATGTTCAAGGTCATCTATAATATCTCCCGAACAACAGGTACATCCTGGAACATTAACTAGATGGAACCTGTATAAATAAGCTGCAAACTTGCCATGGCCAGATAAGACCTGAGAGCTGTAGAAGTTAATATTTAACTCCTTCAATTTCATTCTGTTAGTGACATTAGGGAAGAATTGGTATGTTTTCCTTCCAGTGATGTCAGCATCCCACCTCCTTTGCCATTCTGTCAAAAGCACTTGGGAAACATGCTTTTTAAACAGGTTCATTGAAATTGTATGTTGAAGAGCTTGTAGCATGTTATTATCCACAAATTTAAGGGTTGTTAACAAATTCAAGTCACCCAGTATACGAAATTCACTTGTGACTGCTCTGCCTGCAATATATAGATCTAATGGGAGGACACCACTAATGACACAAGCAGCTGAGGTGGGAGCAGTTCGATACAAAAATGACATACTAAGAAGAAATTTTCTCTGTTGTTTATTCACATTTTTTAAAACATTCGGTGTGATATATGTAGCAGCCCCATAACCATAGAGAGACTGAATTAATCCCTTATATAAAATTAGTCTCTGTGTATAATGGAGACCCCAAGTATTATATTGCAATCGACTCATGTTTCTAAAAAGTACATCACATCTTGAATGAATATGGTTGAGATGAGGCATAAATGTGAGCTTATCATCAATCAGAATTCCTAGATATTTTAAGATGGCTGTGTGCTCAATAGCGTGGCCAGAAATAAGCTTCAATTTTTTAATTATGTCTGTAATCTTTTTGTTGCCAAAAACAGTAAATCTGCATTTTGGTGCAGAAAATGTCAGTCCAAAATTTGTGATGGTAGCCTCAAGAAATTCAATTATCATTCTTATTTGTTCAAAATCATAATACTTAGTGACCTTAAAAATGAGACAGAGGTCATCAGCATATGAGATTAACTCACAATTGTTATTTAGGAGTTTACAGAAATCCTCTACCTTATAATGAACATCGGAATATAGTAAATTCCATTGTGTAGGTCCCAGTACAGAACCTTGTGCAACTAGCTTTCCTTGAGCTACTTGCATCTCCAATGCTGAGGTGAGCAACCCTATCTTGAAAATAGCTTACTAGCACATTAATTAAGTATGGATTGAATTTGTAATTTTTAATTATATCAAAAATTGCAGACCACTTACAGTTATCAAATGCATCTGCAATATCGAATGAGAAAACAACTGCAGTCATCCCTGCATTCAACGTATTTCTGACTGCGTGTACTAATTTATAAATAGCAGTTTCAGCAGAGTGCCCTGCACGAAACCCAAATTGATTGCCATGTAATAAACACTGTTCATTTATTTTGGATAGCACTAGATGGTTAACAACTTTCTCAAACATCTTACCAATGCAGTTGAGTAACGAGATTGGGCGATAAGCAGTGATATCAGAAGATATCTTTCCAGGTTTAGGGAGTAATTTCAAATTCAGCTGTTTTCCAGCATTGGGGGAAGACTTGAAGATCTATGCATTTTCTGATAAGTGATGGGAAAAGTTCCTTAAATTTCAGGTTGAGTTGTTTAATTACCTTATTGTTTATTTTATCAGAAGAGGTTGCCTTTTTGTTTTTAAGCCTTTTAATTATGTCACTAACAACTTGACTACTGACCTCTGGAGGATGCATCCCAGATGTTGGTACAGATATAGGCGGTGTATCAAGTTTATTAGGCAGAAAATGTTTTAAGAAAGCATTACATTTTTCATAATCATCACTAATTGTTTGCTGAGCAGAGACTATGTTGGGGATACTAACTTTTGGATTTTTTTTATTAATTACACGTTAGGCTTCGACGAATAGCCCATATTATTAAATTTCGTCGGAGAGGTAGAGGGGGTCTTCTCTACCATCTCCATCTCATCCTGTATTTGTGAAGCAGCTTGTTCTTCGCACTGCTTTGTCTCACCACGATCGCGCGGTGAGATATGATACATATTATAAAACTATTAAAATACGAACGCATAAAACACGATATTCGACGAAAACGAGTACTTTAACTTACCTTTAAATTATAATACATATTACAAATCACCTAAAACAAATACATAATTAAATTAAATGAACAAAAACAACTTGTATAATTATCTAAATTATCATTATAATGAAGTATTTATAGCGTGCAAATAACAAATAATATGCTTTATTCAGTTGTTGGTTTTGTATAATTACTGAAATCGAAAACTTACAAGCTAGTATCAAGAAGTTCTTGTGACGTATATTAACAAATAGTCGTTTAAAATACTTATTTTTCGCAATAAGTTTTAACTTTCTTGCTGTACTTCGAAAACTGATCGCATCATGAATGCCGCAAAATATTTATGGAAATATTACGAAGAATCGAAATTAAACCACAATCCGAAAATATAAAATATCGAGGCGTATCACAAAATACAGATTAATTCTTTCAGTTATAGATTATCAAATTTTGACACAAAATTGTACATTTCATATATGTATTTATTATCAGACACTTGCTTCTTTAGATGAACTCTAGATAATTTTCAATGTGTTTATAAAATTTTGAACATTTCATGTCAACCAGAAAATAAACAATTTTGTTAGCATTTAAATTTCATATACTATATATTTTACATCGTGACTGAAAGGGGTAAATTAATCGTACTTACATGTTATGGTGACGACAAAGGTAAACGTTTCGCCAAAAACACTATTTTTTTTATTTTTAATGTTCACTTAATAATGGCTTAAAAAATGGTAGTTAAATGTGGAAATAGTCTAGAAACGAGGCAGGTCTATACAACTGCGTTTACCAATGTTGTTCAAACTTTTTGACAAGATGTGCAAGAAGGTTTATTACTTAAATTGAAATCCCAACTTGTGTCTAATTTATAAATAACTTCTTATATCAATGGCAGACACTTTCAGGTACGTTATAAACGAGCGCTCTGAAATCCATCCTAATACAGTCGAGATAGTGTTGCTATATTCCAGATTTATTTTCCACTAACCAGGAAATGTACATCTTGGTGCTTCTCCCCCTCGTGACAGTAACAAAAACTGAAAATATCGCTAAATGATTGTAAATAAAATTATATATATTCTCATATCGTAAATGTCCAACATTGGATCTAGTCACACCATATGCAGCAATTGCGGGTACATTACAGACATTTTATCACAATGATCAAGCGACAAGTGATCATTTACACCAGCACCACTAATACAGAGGTATTAATTAGCCTTAGTTAAGATTACAGACACCTATACACCGTCTTCCTTATTAGCAGTATAAATCAGTTCCATGGTGGAACCATGATTGCACATTGGTATCAAAAAGTAGAAGAAAAGCTCTTAAAACCTTAAAAAGAAATCCTCCAACGAAAATTTTATTGCCTTTAAGAAAATGAGAGCTAAAAGGAAAACCGGGCATGACTTTAAATTGTTGCTAAAATGTCAACCCACAGAAGTCTGGAATAAGATTAGATCGTTCGAGGCCAATAAAAAACACTTCAGCTTTCATCAACAATTTTTATTCATAAATTACTCTCTAATACCACAAAAAAAAAAAACAGTTACTCGCGCAACACTTCTCAGCTTCTAATAAATATGTACACGTTAAATACATCGAACATAAAATTAAATACAGAATACAAGAACCATACATCAGGAAATTCTATACAATGCAATAAGTAAAACATGTCCAAAAAGAACTTGATGGCTTTCACATTAGTATGCTAAAAATAAACTCCTGAACAAAACATTAATACTTTTAAAACTGTTATGACATTTGGATGACAAGCTCCTTGTTATCCTCAGGACACTACTGTTGTTATTAAGCGGAAAAAAGTTAATCATTAATCAAAAAAATTGAAAAAGTATTTCGCGATACAGAAAATGTTTATAAATAACGTAAATTTGAAGAAACGTAATAAATTTAAAAAAATGGAATACACTTGAAAAGCATTATTAAATTTCTATAAAAAATAAAATCAAGATCTACATAAAGTAATAAATTAAACGCAGTAAAAAGAAAGTAAATCTGTGATAATCGCAAAAATTAAATTTGAGCGATATCTAGTAATATTTTAGAAGCCTTCACCATGCACCAACATCTGCTCGCCGTTTTCTTCGACTTCACCAAGGCCTTTGATACAGTTCTACATTACAGAATCCTCGAACAACTACACCAATGGAATATTGATGGTCGATTACTCGCATTCATTAGGGGGTTCTTGGATCAGCGTAAGTTTCAGGTCGTACTTGGTGACATTAGTTCAAAGCCTCTTGAATTAAAAAATGGTGTACCGCAGGGTTCAGTTTTAAGTCCGACGCTCTTTATTATTGCTATCAACTCAATGCTGGCGGAAATAAATCCAATGATCCGAAGTGCACTCTTCGCTGATGACTTGGTAATTTTTGTCCGTTGTCAAGATTATAAGCTTGGTGAAACCATGCTTCAAGAAGCTACACACAAGCTTACTCAATGGTCCACAAACAGCGATCTCTCTTTATCACCTGAAAAAACTAAAACAATACACTTCTGTAGAATAGGTGGCATCACCTTTGGATCTGAGGCTATAGAAACTGTTTCCCGAATTAGATATCTTGGTCTGGTCTTTGACAGAAGGTTGACATGGCTGGATCACATAAATTACCTCCGAGCGGCTTGTATGCAAATTCTAAATCTGATGAAAAAGTTATCACATACCACCTATGGTGCAAACAAAATTTCTCTTCTCCGAATATACAAAGCCCTAATAAAAGCAAAATGTGACTATGGTTTTCCTGCCTACGCGTCCGCTACGCCAACTGTTTCCTGCCTACGCGTCCGCTACGCCAACTGTCCTGAAACGACTAAACTCAGTACACCACTCTTCACTACGCCTAATACTTGGTGCAATGAGATCAACACCAATAAACCATTTGCTATATGACTGTGGAGAACTTCCCACCAATCTTCATCGTTCTTATATCCTATTCAAATTCCACCTTCACTCACTCTCAACTCCTGATCTTCCTGATAATGCAGTGTATCACCACAATAACCACTCCTTATTCAAACTTACTCGTTCACAATAAAATTACAAACATCCTCCATAATCTTGACATAAACCTGCCACCAATCTGCAAAGGCAACCATCTGTCTATTCCGCCTTCGATTTCCATTCCCATAATCTTTGATACGTCTCTCCTCAACCGCCTCTCATTGCCACAATCCATTATTGAGGCCTCATTCCAAAATCTATAAAAATGTATGGTGACCATGAAGTACTATACACGGATGGAACCAAAAAAGGAAACTTCACTGGTTGCGCCGTCATATACAAACATGGGACAATCCGATATCCACTACCATCTACATTCTCTGTATTGTCGTCAGAGTTATATGCAATCTCCTGCGCAATTGTTATTGCAGAATCGGAGCTAAAGCATGACGTATTAATTTGTACAGATTCTCTCAGTTCAATTCGAAACATACAGAATAGACACGAACATCAGCATCCGTTCGCGAAAACTATACTAGAAAAATCGTTTACCTATAAGCGACAAATTGTACTTGCGTGGATACTCGGACATCGCAATATTGGTGCAAACAATGAAGCTGACACAGCGGCAGCAGATTCATGTAATATAACGCCCGTTCCGGTCATACCAACGACATGTAAAGATATGACGATCCATATCTGGAACAAGATGAAGTCGATAGCAATGGAACGATTTTCCATCCTTCCTTATTACGATCGTAGCATCGCAAACCCGATAATGCCAACATCCAGACGGAAAGATGTGGTCCTCTTTCGCGTTCGGTCCAGACACACACGTCTTACGCACCAGTTCCTGTTCACCAGGGAAAATCGGCCTACCTGTCCTGCATGCAATACTCCTCTTACCATCACTCACATCCTAGTTTCCTGTCCAACATATACCTTTCAACGTCAGCTTGCTGGCCTTCCTCAGAAACCTTCCCAACATATTACAACGTACTTCATCCGCCGAGACTAAACTTCTCCTCTTCCTCAAAATCACAAACATCTTTCCTCTAATCTAGTTTCTTATACCTTTCCTTCCGTGCCTTTGGCCTAAGTAGCAGGATACGGTACGGTCACAAATCAAAAAAGAAAAAGAAGAAGAAAACAAAAGAGCGGATGAATATTATTTTTTTTGTTTAAACCGGTAAAAAGTATTACAGACAAATGAAACACATTGATGTACGTTTTAAAAAATCACATTTTACATATCGTACATACAAAAATTCGATAAACATAATAACGATTATTATTTCATTATACACGTTTTATATATATATAGATATATTAAATTATTTATTTGGAATATAGATAAACTCAAATTTATAATTTATTATTCGAAAAAATATAACAACAGTCCTTTGCCTAGAAATTCGGAAGTAAACTGCAAAGGTATAATCTTCGAGAAAAATAAAAATACTATAAGTTTTAAAACAATTTGTTCATGCGTGAACAAAAATAGACTTCTTAAAAATCAGCAATTTTTTTATTATACTAGATAAATAACAGTAATATATTCGCGTGGGACAGATACGTTTACGTTGATTTGAAATAAGTATAACGTTTCACATCATTATAATAGTCTAATATTAAATTATCACAAATCACTAAACTCAAACTACGAAATAGGATCATCGTACATAAAATCAGACGTATGATAAATTCTAGAATACGAACAAAGTCACATTTTCATCCGTATCCGTACCCTGTTTTTCGAACCTGACGAACAATAAACAAGCAATAAACAATCAATAAACAATAATCAACAACACAAGCAAAAGCACTTACCCATCGATTCCTATTTGTGTAACAATGGTGCTAGTATATAAATCGATGGTTAGATAGCGATAATTACATCAATGTTACGCTGTCAACATATTTTTTTCTCTCATTCATTTATAAATTGAAAACTGAACCATATAATAGATGGATCAAATTCTGATTAGTAGACCCTTTTTTTTTTTTATGTAATTTCATAATAGGATATATTAAATTATCCGCACCAATAATAGTCGTTTAATAATACGATCTAACAAAATTGGATGGACACGGCATCAAAGACATCGGAATGTTCAATTATAACAAATTTTGTCCTGTAATTCCAAAAATGCGGTCAAAGGTGTATAATTTGTAAAAACCGTATTATAATTTCGCTAATATTAAACTAAAAGTCTACTTTTTGAATATTTTTTTATATTTAGAACAAAATACACGAGGTTTATAATTTATAGGGAGACGTTTCTGACTTGTCTCCAGATTTAAACGCCGGTTTAATGCTGCTCAATTTAAACATTTCTAGACACTTGACAAACTTAACTGATTCATTATACAAGAATACTAAAGGATTTATAAAACTCAGTTTTTTATTTTCTTCCATCAATTAAAAAACTACTCATGTATGCAGTTTTCAAAATGAATTCTTTCTAGAAAATAACTTTAATCTGAAAACAAAACTCACCTAAACGATCTACAACACTATTCTCAAAATTAACGTTAAAGTAAGTGGACAATAAATTCTCGTATACTTTCTTGCCTTCAAAAACTACTATATCCAATAAATTTTAATCTATATTTACATGAAAAATTTGAAAAATAATCCGTTTTCTTCATAATAGGATTATACGTTTTTTTCAAATCCATTTTATATGGGAAGAGCAGGCTCATTTAATACACACAATTTTTCCCAAAACCCAAGAAAATAATTTCAGAAATTATACAAGGCGAGAACTTTCAAAAATTCCATCTGGAGCTGTGAATACGTTTACTCTTAGATGAAAAGTACTTCCAAAAATATACAGAAACATGATAAAAATTTTTTGATAGGATCGGATAATAATTTTTTTCACTATTTTTTAATGGGGATGACTACAGATCTGTACGTACGAACTAACTCTATAAACAAGGATAACAACCTCTTTAGAAATATCGCTATGTCTGCAACACATGTAAATTATCAATATGAAGAAGAGACAATACATATTATGGAGGACCATTCCACGATGAGCGCGGTAATTCATGGTATAGTTCAGAACGTAATGTTCTTAAAGGATATTCGAAGAACACATGATCAGGATTGAAAATTTCTCGTCCAATATAAAGAGGATAGTAAGGAGTTTCTCTCTAATTTGAATAAGAAATATGACGAAAGAAAAACCTAATTATTGAAAAAAAAAAACGATAACAAACCGGTATATTGACTACATAAAAATTAAACCGGGTTTAACAGTTGAGTTCATGAAGATAACAATCAACAGGGCACGGGCACGGTGGCATAAATTAACGGTTCAATAGTCATGACATTTAGATACGCACAGACGATTATGATGATATGATGATTCTCAAGACGCAAAAATACATAATCAGATTCATACATCTAAACGAATAGTAGATACGTTTTCGGACGATACATCCAAGAAATAGAGACACTAACAAATAACTAGAAATAACATGACAAAGGACAAAAGTGGATTTTAATGAATTCTCAATGTACGACGCTATCTTTCAAGAAACATTCTAAACACAAAAATGAAAGTTGCAGCTAAAAATAATATATATTGCAAACTAGCTGGCAGTGTGTGTATATCAGCATTGGCACTATGCAATCCATTCTGGAAATATGCATGTCCAATATGACTTAAACGTGCACATAACAAACATATTAACACTGTACTAAACAAAAGCTATTGAATAGGGTACTTAAACACTTATATTTGGCGATAAACGGTTACCAGGACTAAAAAGCAAGCTGGAAATGGATAACCGCTATATGATGTTTGGATATACATCAGTCCAACAAAGTTTGAAGTAACATAACAGTTCTGTGGTGATTATCAAACGATAAACAATAAACTCGTCGTCGTAATGCTTGGAGAAAGCAATGGGCAAAGAAAAGGCAAGAATTATATGGATTGCGCCAACACATAACTTCCCCGTGGAGCCAAAATGAAATATGTCGTTCACTAGAGAGGCTAAAAACAATGTCACCTAAACAAGAGACAACATGAAATAATTACGAATTTCCAACGATCCTTCTTGTATATGTAATCAGGAACAATCTATTTGACACATCTTTAACTGCAACAGTTGCTACTTTAACAACCTACTACATCTAAATGGAGACAGTATCGCTTTCGCAGAACTTCTGGGTTAACGCCATGTAACGTGCAAAAATTCCTTTTCCTAACACATAAGAAGTAGTTACAGTATGTACGAATTATGAATATCAGTCTACTTATGATTTCTCACGAATCCACATCTTTTTAAACGTTTAAATCATGGTATAGAAATGTGATTTATTTTGTGTCGTTTTCCAAAATTCTAATTTAAATTTTCTCGGTTAATTGTATTCATTAAATTTTATATTTAGATAAATATTGGTGCGAATAAGAACGAATGAATTAGTTTGCTTTCATTTACTAGCACCTATAATTTTTATTATCTTGAAAGTCGTTTATTAAAGATATTATAATGAATTGTTTGCCGCAAAATATAACAAGGGACAGCGCTAAATGTTATTTCAAGATATTTCGAAAAGCTCAAAAAATGTATTTCAACGCATTACCGGAAAACACATATAATTATTTTTCAATTTTGCTACATCCATTAAAATTATATAGAAAAAGAAAAAAGACAAACGTAAACAAAATGAATGATATGAAATGTAAACGAGTATTCCTTAGAGGAACCATGAAGAATTAAAATAGTTTGAAATTACAACCAAATTATCACTCATATATTTAATTATTATATGGAATGCGATTTGTTTTTAAAATAAAATATTATTTCGGTCTTAAGAATCCAAACCATTAACCATCAATTATAAAAATGAATTATACAAAAAGTCAAATCATCTTGATCTAGGAAAATATGTTTCTATTGATTATTCAATGGTTGAGCCGGCTTTTTTGGGTGTTTCATTTTTAGAATTAAATTTTTGTGAATAGCTCGTATATTAATATTACTGAAAGTAAAGTATGAATAAACTTTTTTACAACACAGTACTTTCATCATGTTTTTCTCCTTGCGGTGGATACTTTTTGGCTGGTAACATATATGGCGATATAGCAGTTTATGATATTAAAGGTTTATCAAATTTTACAGGAAATTTGTTAGATCAGACGACAGGAACAAAACCAAAGTTTATTTTCCAGGCCAATAATAAACCGCCTATTTGCAGTATGGTATGTACGGATAATTTTTTTGTAACTGGCACCGTTGGATGTATAACTGGTTGGGAATGGAATAGCGTCATTAGTGGTAATCCTAAAACATCTTGGATTTTACAAATACCGAAATCAAAAGATGTATTTGAAAAAGTAGAAGTGAATTGTTTGACTGTAGGTCGTGTAAGTGAAGGAAATGCTGGCATGATTTTGTTTGCCGGTTGCGAAGATAACAATATATATGCATTTAGTTTAGAGGATGGAAAATGTTTAAGATCATACGAAGGGCACGTAGATTATATTCATAGTATTTATACTGTCGACGGCAAACTAGCATCTGGTGGCGAAGATGGAACTGTTAGATTATGGGATTCGCGTAGTTCAAAATTTACGCACGTAATTTATCCACACAAAAATGAAGAAATACAACGACCAAATTTAGGAAATTGGATTGGGGCTGTTTGTATGAACGAAGATTGGCTTCTTTGCGGCGGAGGACCAAGTCTGTCATTATGGCATCTTAGAATGATGAATGCTCTAAGAATATTTTCTAATACAGAGGATAAAGGTATACACATCGCAGAATTTATTGATGACAAAATTTTTGCTGGCGGTACAGCTCCGTTTTTTTCCCAATTAAGCTACGAAAACGAATTATGTTCTAAAATACAAACATCATCGAATACTATATACTGTTGTAGTTATCAACGATCTCCAGTTCAGCTGTTAACGTTAGGAGGAAATAGCAATAAAATTGATGTTTGTACTAATTTAAGTTATAGAGATTTTACATTTTCATTTTCTTAAAATATTGATTTATCCGAGTATTTTTTTTATACTTTTCTAATAAGAAATGGCTATGTAATAATTTATGTTAATTTATAATGAAAATTAAGAATAGATTATTGTATTCTGAGAAAATTATTCTCCAAGCAATTGAATGTAATTTTTTTTATTCCTTGTGTATGGTGTATAAAAGTACTAGTGACTTTAAAAATATATGTGATATTTTTTTTAAAGTAATTACTGTATTTTTTTTTAATTCCCTTTTATTATTTGTAAAACAACAGTGGAGAATAAGAAAACTCAGTTAGTGGCACTTTTTGAAAACATACGAGTTAATTACAATTATAAATGCACAGATAAATGTATGAAACCTGTGGAATAAAAAAGACATTTGCAAACAAAAGTATTTGAAAGTGAAACATTTTTAAAATTTAAATCGAAATTTGAGTGTTTTAAACATTATACAGTTCGCGTAAACAACATAACTTATGAGAAAAAATTGAAATTAGATAAAACTAGAGAAGCCTATTTTCCCTCTAAGTGTTAAAATATTAGTTATAAGTAGTAAAACAGAGTATAGTCTCAAGATCTATAAGTAACGTTTTTGTACTCTTGCACACGATGTAGTTTAAATTTCTTCAGTGACAAGAATTTCTTACTGTCCAAAGGACCTAGCTAATTCAACTATTCCATGTTCGATGAATAAGTAAAACTATAAGGGTATATTAAAATAAAAAACAAGTAAAAATATTAGCAAATTATTGTAGACAATTTTTTGTGTTCGACGAAAATCGCTTAGAAGGATATCCCTGACAACTTTCGATTTGATAACATTTTTAATAATGTAAAATAATACGATAAGCAGCACCGCTTTTTCCGATAATTTTATTCGATCGAATACAATACTACTTATTAAATCTAGGCCACTAACATTGTTTCAATAATTGTTCAATTTAAACGTGTTTTATAAAATACGTACATGTTTTATGTTGTGCAAAGTTAAAATGAGAAAACTGTCAAGAACAATATTTGAAATTAATAAATATTTTGAAACAAATAATTTAAAAGTACTACTTGAATTGATGCAGCAGAATTAGCAAGCAATAAAAATAATAAAATTACACGATACATGAACAATATAATGAAGATTTATGGTAAAATGAAAACTACAATTATCTATTTCCCAACCATATCGATAAATGCTTAATAACGTATATTTATGTCGTAAATAATATATTTTCATCAGAACCTGTAGAAAATTTTATCACAAACATTAATAATTAGACAAATATACGTCATAAACGGTTTCATCCAAACATCAGTTATTTCCGCCTGTCTTTTTGATGTTACTCAGTTCTTACGTGATAATTAATAACTAATTACCTTTTAAAATGCCCAGCACATATAAATAGACGCAAAAACTTTATTGAATCATAAACTACATGAGAACATTTTAATAACATACCTTGTACCAAGTAAAATTCTATCTAATGTATTATATTTTAAAAATAAAATATGAAATGGAGTGAAAAACTATGAGTAATAAAAAAAAAAAGGAGCTGTTTGCAAAAATGTACAATCTGAAAAAATAACTTCAGGAATCTGCTGAATTGTCACTTTCATCATCCTATTAATACCAGGAATTGAGGCATTTGATTTTCCGGTTAGTGACTTTTGCATACACCGTTCTGGCAAATTTTGCACATGAGGCGAGTTCTATTATTATTTTTTGATCCACAAACGTAACAAATCAGTACCTTATTACATGCAATTGGTTCTGTGTCTATGGTAGTTTATATATGCCTAAGAAAGCATAGTTCCTTCGAAAGTGATGTAATTGTGGGGCGATATTTTCGTTTTTTTTCCATCAAATCCATCGCCAATATGTACATAATATATTTTCTTCTTACTAAAGTGTTGTTAGGAAAATTTCCTCCCATTATTTTTAATGAATTTATTCCAGTGATGTCGAGCAAACGATAAAAAATAGTCATTTGCCATCTTTGTATTCTTCTGGAGGTGGAACATCTTGAATATAACAAGCCTACAACGTCTACACCACCTTGTATTATTATAGTCTATAATTTGTAACGGTTGTCACTATACTCATTAATCTCTTCAGTATCGTGCATAGTTGATAAAACAAGAACAACTTTTTTTCTTTTAGTAGCCATTGATACCAAAGTATAAAAATGATGATAAACGACAAAAAATAAATAAATAAACTCAAGCTAATAATGCAAAAACACAAAACGAAATAGAAACGAACACATTTACGATGACGGAGAAAAGAACAAGGACTCTTACATAAAACGTACGCGTGGATTGCCGCCCTGACGTAGTGTCAACTTTGAAAGCGGGTTTTAGGCGAAAAATATAAACAGAATGTTTTTGTCAAAGGTTCAAAATGGAGAATACACGTTGGTCTCATTATTCTAATCCTATCAGTCAAATATATCGTTGTTTTTTTTTAGAAAGGCGACCATTTGTAGCCCGCGCGTACATTCACGGGTTAATACGGACTTGTTTAAATTACTTTTGAATAATAAATATGAAAATAACATTAATGTTGCGTTACAATAATTAACATTAACATTGTTAATGAATGTATAACTTGATAAGAAATATTTGCTAATAATGAAATCTGTTTTCACCGGTTATAAATAAATACTTTATATCACGTTCTATCAAAAGTATTTGCGTTATCGACGAACACTATGATGTTTATGCATAGTAAAATTTTTAGTTATATCTCTCAGTTTTAGCCAATTATGTGACAATCCTTAGCCTTGACCTAAAACTAAATTAGTCAACTAAATAAATATCTTTAATTAAATTTATATCAATCTTTTAAGTTTTACTTATATTGCGTTCTAAATAAATTAGTATTATATTTTGTTATCATTATTAATATTTTCTACGCGGCAATTAAGGTTTTGAAAAATTTATTCCATCTAATGTATTATTACACCACATTAGTGAAAAGATACTCACGGATGAAATTAATTTGAACCTAACGTCTCCTATGTCATTCATAAAAGCAGGACATCATCAACCAATATATCAACACATTTTTAGTTTCAGGCGCGTAGTATTTTATACACGGGACAATGAATAACAATTGTACATACCTGGCTCATTACTAATAAATTACAACATAAAAGACTATAGAATATTCTTAACTACATATAAAAATGTTTTCCATGAAAAAAATTATCCATCATTAACTAAGAAACAGATTTTACTGTGTAGAACACACAGGAACATAAAATTATCACTAACAAACGTCCAGCTTCTTCCATTACAAAGTCATCATCCGAGTCTGAAAACTTAAACTCTGAACGGAAGGAAAATTTGTTGATCTTAGAAGATACTAATCTAATGGTTGATCTTGAACCCACAACGAATTAGCTAACATGAATATTAAAAGTAAGAAACCAAAATGGAAAAAAATGAATAATGTGTAACACAAATTTGAATTGAGAAGAAATTGATAAAATACACACATAAATAAATGCATTTAAAGAAAAGCTTTGCCCCAATATATGTCCCATTAATACAAAATTAATTTGTTGGTCAAGTCGTTATTTATAAATCTAGGTAAGAGATCTGATGGTTTTTGTAAGCCCCTATATAAATCGTCATTCCTGACGAACCAAGGTGCGCATACTATACTCCGTAGGGCCTTCGCGTGGAACCGTTCGATGATTTTAAGGTTAGAATTACTTAGTTCTATAAAACTGGATGTCATACGTCCATGTAGGTTTTAAGATTACATTATATAATTATTTAGTTAGCTTCTCCATAACTGAAGGTATCTACATCAATATACACTATTATAACAAAATATTTAGATATATAATTAACGATATAAAATTACAAATTTAGAATTTAATGAATCTAATTATCTTCGAAAAAACAATGCATCTATACAACATTATATAATAGCATTTTATTTTCCGCCGATATAAATGTTTATTTATCAACCAATTCATTTCTCGAAGTTTAATATCAAGCTGTTTTCTTTTAGTAATAATGTGATTCTTCCATGTTAATCTTTGATCTAAGTGCAGTCCAACGTATTTTACCTTGCATCTGGAAGGAATGTCCATTAAGATGGATATGTATATAATGTGAATAATAAGCAACCTAACTTTAATTCATTTACTTTGACCTTCCACATTTCGAACCACTTATCTAAGTTTGTTACATATTGCTGAAGATGTTTAGTTGCCATCAGAAGATCACTATTTCTTTTTGATACGGCTGTGTAATCAGTGAAAACGGCCGTTGTTGTATTGATGTTAATAATAGGGAAATCAGAAGTATAGATGATATATATCAGTTAGATATGATTTTAATAGTAAATAACACTGGTGAGGTAATTTCTGTTTCAGTTTATACAATAAATCTGTATGTCACATTTTATCGAATACTTTTGCAAACCGAGGAATACGGATGTACAGTATTTTTTGTTTTTGTTCAAAGGTTCTGTTTATAATAACAACTACTCGGTAAATCTGTTCTACTGTACTATGCATATTTTTTGCGCATCAAATATTAACTCCAATCTTTTTAAGACAAATTTTTCAAATACTTTGGATAAAATAATCAATAAATTTATTGGTCTGTATGAAGACACATCATCTTGAGATTTTCCTGATTTTGTACCATTATTATTGATGCAAACTTCCGCTGTATTGAAAAATGACCAATAAGAAGAATTGCATTCAAAATAAATGTTAATAATGTGACAGCTTTTTGGTGCAATGTTTGAAAATAGATGTAATTAATTTCATTTAATTTATTTATTTATTTATATATATAGAAGGAAATAAGCAACTTTCTCAAAAAAAGCTTAATAACTTTCGAACGACCGACGGATGCGGTTTAAATTTGCGACGAATCTTTAGCTCGGGTAGCACATCCCCAGATCAACCCTTCCTAGGGTAAATTCACCCCAAAAGAGGGGTATTTTACCCCTTTGCGTTATAATTTTTTCTATAAAACGATAATCAACTTTTATATACATATGATCGAATTATTTTTAGGAGATATAACTTTCCGTTCAATTAATTTAACATTATCTGAATTGTACTGTATCCTAGACGCAAATAGCCTATAAGTCGGGTATAA
Source organism: Coronaproctus castanopsis (assembly GCA_032883995.1). NCBI lineage: Eukaryota > Metazoa > Arthropoda > Insecta > Hemiptera > Monophlebidae > Coronaproctus > Coronaproctus castanopsis. The sequence goes on from CM065053.1 coordinate 167,356,324, forward strand.
TTTGAATTTGACTTCCGTACACGGTTAAATAAAGAAAACACGTTAAACACGAGGGTGACCATTTAGGCTGAAACATCTTGAAAATAAATGTAATCTAATAAAGTTAAAATATATGTTTTTAAATCGTCTTAATTTTATAAAATACCTGGCACATTTTTTTTTTTTAGAAACATCTGATATTAAGTGTTTTACAGTTTTATGCGATATTTATAAATACAGCAACTAAAAATTACCATCTTTAAAACTTTAGTTTATTTACACGCATTTTGTTAACTATTTTTCTTTATTTCAATTGATCTTTCAGTAGCCGCTTCTAAGGCATCCATAATAGCAGCTCTAAAAAAAAAAAAAAAAAACAAATTGTAATGATAATTACTTATTCTATAACAGTTATCATGGTTCACAATAATCTATGAATAAATATTAAAATGAAATTAATTGTGAGAATTTTAGGATCTAATATTCCTTACTTCATTTACTATTCAATAATTTTTAGAATTCATACATTAAGAAAAATCACTTAAATATTAACAAAACGTCAAAGAAACCGATACCGAGGATTATACGCAAAAACTGCATATCTGTTCTAAACTCTAGAATTACGGAAACGACATCGAGAAAATATAGAAAAAGTAGTCTGCAATAGAAACACATATCGAGTCAATGGGAAAGAGAAGTCTTACATTGCAAGATTCTGGTGTATAAAACTGACGAAATAAAATGAAAAGTATTACATTCATATGTCTTTTATAGTTGAAGTTGCATCAATGAAAATCTTTTAAAATGAAAAAAAAATAGATCATTTAAATTCACAAAAAATAAATGAATTCAAAATTTATTTCGTTACACTAAATAGCGCCGAATTAGGTCATGCAATTTCACAAATCATATTAGACAACTCTTGAAGAAGGAAAATTAAAGAGATAAAATAGAGAGAGGAACCATGCCAAAATCAAAAGTAATTCACAATAGAAGGTAAACGTTACGTTTATTAGTACCCTAAATAAATAAAAGCGTTGTATTAAGCAGTACAATAATTTACACTTGGTACTATTACATAGATAATGAAAACATTGTACACCTATTGAATAAAAAATGAATACGAATTTCATTCACATAATCTTATCATTCTTAACAGGAATATATATATATATATATATATATATATATATATATATATATATATATATATATATATATATATGTGTGTGTGTGTGTGTAACAACAAGAACGATTCATAAAGTAAAGAAATATTAAAAAATAAAATTTTGAATGTGAATTACTTCGATATCAGTAAGAAAAACAGCATATGTTTTTTGAAAAAGTTTTCCTTATAAAGGTGAAAAATATATCGATAAAAATAAATCAACATTGGTTCTCATCACTTACAACCTAAACGACAGAATTCTGTAATCTATATATCATTTTAAAAAATATTTTCACAAATTTAATTTATAATAGAAAGATGAAATATGTTTTTATTTTTTGCAAATAATAAATAGAAGAATTTAAATACTAAATACACGTATTTAAAGATTTGTATTAGTTTAATTGAATGTTTTAAAACGTACCTGAGACCGCCTTTTTCAAGGGCGTGTATCCCACAAATTGTACTACCGTTAGGCGAACATACACCATCTTTCAACATAGCTGGATGACGACTGGTTCTTAAAATCATCTGAGAAGCACCTGACATCATTTGAGCCGCTAATTTATAAGATAGTTCTCTCGGTAAACCTTTCTTAACAGCACCGTCTGATAATGCTTCGATTATCATATACATCTGTGGTAAGTAAAAATAATAAATATAGCTTGTTATTCAATGAAGAAATTGTAATAGCGACAATGCGGTCAGTTGGTTTCCAAGTTCTTTTATTTAAATAACTGCGAGAAACAACATTAACTACTAAATGGATTCAACCGATAAATTACATGAGGATATCTCTGATTGATTATATCATTTCTGAATGTGATCTCTAATTCTGGTATTAAACAACGTTTAATAATTATAGCTTATAGAAATAACGTTTGCATTTAATATCATTATAAATCATCCAGAAAAAAGTACTAACGACTGAAGTTTAAGCGTAAACAAAAATTAAAGATGCTGACTAAATTAAGAATACGTTTTTTTTAGAAATTTTTTAATCATACAGACATGAACCAAATCATAGGCGACAGAATTAGTGTTTCATAATGTACGAATACATTTTTTACCTTCTTTAGGCGTAATAAATATTTATAGACTCAGTGTGGAGGATGCTTGGCACAGATATGGATATACGACCTCACGTTTCGAACGTGTCGATAGACCGTCATTTTAAACATTAAAGCTGAAGAAAATGTGGCAAAGAAAAATACATATAGCTAACGTGTGCTTCTGACAGGTTATATATATATATATATAATATATATATAAATTACGTGTCACATTGTTTGTCCGCGATGGACTCTTAAACTACTTAACCGATTTTAATCAAATCTGCACACCGTGTGCAGTTTGATCCAACTTGAAAGCTAGGATAGCTTACATCTCAATTTATAGTCGTTATAGGGGGTTTGGGGGGCACATTTTCAAATTTTTATTTTTATAGATAACGATACAAGTTCAAAGCAAAAAACGGTTTTCAAATACGATCGATAGGTTTTGAGTTACACACCCGATTTTTTCAAAATTTCGATTTTTTTCGCAATAATTCACGACGATTTGAAATTTGTAAAAATCGTTTAAACGAAAGTTACGCTTGATTAAAATACGCGTCTAACTATGGTATTGCCGTATTTTTATAGCGAATACTCGCCGAGAAAATTGGGGTTAAAGGATTTTGGGCCCTTTAGGGTAAGGGGTTCGAATTGGTCTTAAAAGAAAGTAGACATAGAGAGATATAATTTATGTTATAACATAAATGTTACCAAAATTAACCGGTAATGAGAAATCGCGAGTTGAAAATTTGATTTTCGATTTTTAAAAATTCTGTGAGCATTTTTTGGTCGGTCGATTCTACAATGTTTTTAGCATGGGAAATGTTATTTATATACCTATATATCGTTATATACGCAATGCTTTTAGCATAGGCAATGCTAATTATATATCTATATACCGTTATATACATGTTATGTTCAATAAGCACTATGCACTAACACACAGCAGGCATACAACCTGTTTAAAACGTTCTTGCCATATTAATTGAATGAGTGCGCATTATGCACGCTACGTTACCGCGCGTGTTGTAGGCTTTATCATTACAAACGACTATAATGCGCTCAGTATGCTACCGCTTAATAGCTGATAATTATATATATATATATATAAAGGTTAGAATTTGGGGGTTTTGAATGGTTGATCTTAAACTTTAACTATGTTTTATTATAATTAAAGGTAATTTATTAATAAATTCAATTGAAAATGTTATGTTAATTTGTGTCATTTCTCGTTACCGGTTAATTTTTAAAACATTCACGTAATTACATAAATTATAGATCTCCACGTCTACTTTCTATTGAGCTCAACCCGAACCACCATCTATCATAGGGGCCGCAAAAAGGGCCCAAAACCCCAAAACCCTTTAAGCCCAATTTTCTTGGCGACTATTCGATATAAAAATACGGCGATACCATCGTTAGACGCGTATTTTAATGATAAATAACTTTCGTCTAAATAAATTTTTGAAATTTCGAATCGTTCTCGAATTATTGTGAAAAAATCGAAATTTTGGAAAAATCCCTTTCGAAATTTTCGGTTTGGGTTTGAAATTTTTTTCGCGGTTTTTTCGTTTTATCCTATAAATCTTATATAGTATCGACAAATTATAAAATCGGAATCGTTTAAAAATGTTTACGCCGGTCGCTATGCCTTGCCAAAGGTGGCAGGTCATCAATTTTCGAAAATTCGTAGCTCGACACCTATCCATAATAACTGAAAACGGTTTTCTGTTTCGTATTGGTCATTTTAATATCTACGAAATCGATTCTGTCGAAATTTTTCTAAAATCAAAATTTTAATGAGTCACCCCCCAAACCCCTTTATTAAATTTTCGAATTTCGACGACGACTCCGTTTAATAGGTTTTTTTACGACGATCGAATTAGGTAATAACAATTTTTTTCGTATCTCTAAACGTAAGCGATTTATAGTCGATTATATAATTAACATTGGCCCGTGCTAAATGCATTGTAGAATCCGCCGTCCAAAAATCGCCGGCAGAATTTTTAAAAATCGAAAATGAAATTTTCAACTCGCGATTTCTCGTTACTGGTTAATTTTTAAAACATTTACAATATGACATAAATTATAGATCTCCGCGTCTACTTTCTATGGAGCCCGACCCGAACCCCCATCTATCATTGGGGCCGCAAAAAGGGCCCAAAACCCCAAAACCCTTTATGCCCAATTTTCTCGGCGACTATTCGATATAAAAAAACGGCAATAACATTGTTAGACGCGTATTTTAATGACAAATAATTTTCGTTTAAATAAATTTTCGAAATTTCGAATCTTTTTCGAATTATTGCGAAAAAACCGAAATTTTTAAAAAATTGCTCTTCGAAATTTTCGGTTTGGGTTTGAAATTTTTTTTCGCGGTTTTTTCGCTTGATCCTATAGATCTTATATATAAATGACAAATTATAAAATCGGAATCGTTTAAAAATGTTTTTAGATCTATCGTATAAAGCGAAAAAACCGCGAAAAAAAAAATCAAATTGAACCCGAAAATTTCAAAAGGGGGCACCTTGCGGTTTTTTCAAAATCGAATTTTTTCGCGATAAATCGGGAACGATTAGGAATTTCAGAAAATGAATTATACAAAAATTAAGCGGTATTAAAATGCGGGTCTAACGATGGTAGTTGCGTATTTTTAGGTGAAATAGCCATCGAGAAAATACGGCCTAAACGTGTTTTGGGTTTTGGGACCTTTTTGGGGCTCCTATGATAGATAGCTGTCTCAGGTCAATTTTATACGAAAATAAACGTCGAAATCTATAATTTATGTAATTGAGTAAATTTATCAAAATTAGAAATCGCGAGTTGAAAATTCAATTTTTGATTTTTTAAATTTTTCTGGCCGATTTGTGCTCGGCCATGTCTACAATGCATTTAGCATGGGATATATATCTTAATTCATTGTTCAAAACTCTTTAATCAAAATATATACATATAAGTATTATCACATAGTTATATATTATCACATAGTTCTTCCTCATTTCAATGTGCTGAAATAGCATGTTTTTCAGTTTTTTTTTTTTAAAATTAAACGTTTAAATTAACATCGCTAAGAGCATTCTATATTACTTGGCACAATGGCATTATATATAAAATGATTGCAATTTTCCACCATATTTGGTTAAACTTGTACATAGCTACCTAAGTAACAGGATATTTTAGGTTGAAATTAATGAAACGCATTCTTCCAGCAAGACTTGTCTAGCTGGTGTACCTCAGGGCAGCATCTTAGGACCGTTTCTTTTTTCGATTTATATTTACGATTTTCCCAAATTAAACAACATCGAAGTTGCTCTTTATGCTGATGATACAGCTTTATTTTGTAGTTCCTTTATACCACGCGCAATTAGTAATAGATTACAACAAGGATCTTAACGCGTTTTAAAATATTTCACTAAATGGAAAATTGTCATCAATCCTTTAAAAAACAGAATCAATACTTTTGGCTCGCAGACGACCTTTGTTACCCGATAAAATTAATATTAATGACGATCTGAGTGGTCTGATCGTGTTCGTTATTTAGGCATAATTTTTGATAAAAGATTGGCATTTACAAAACACATTGATGCTTGATATTACAAAAGCGAATAAAACTATATGTTCAATTTATTCGCTTTTTAAAAGTAAGTCTCAATTGAATATTGATAATAAGTTAATTTTATATAAAACTATTATCCGTCCCACAATGACTTATTCTTGTCCGGTTTGGTGTTCTGTATCTAATTGTAATTTTAAGAAACTGCAACTTGTACAAAATCAATGTTTAAGATGCATTTTAAATGCATCTCGTTATACCAGAATATCAGATATGCACCACGTGTTAAATATCCCATATATTAAAGACTATATATTTAAATTAGCGAACAAATTTTTTCAAAACTACAGTGTACATAGAAATGAACTAATAACGGCAATTGGCAACTAAGATGCCACGCAACTTATGTTCATGTATCTACAAACGTCGTCGTATTAAACATAAGCTGTTGTAATGCACGCTATTAATATATTTGTAATATGTTCAATTGTTATTATTCGCAATTATATAGTTAAGTTATTTTAATACTTATTTATACCTCTTGTACGTTTTATCTTTCATGCGCTTCGAAACGAGTTTATTGTTTTGAATTTTTTCTTTACACCTCTATTTTTTTTTTATTTTAACTTTTATGTGTGTTGTTATAATTTTTGCCTTTGTATCGTTAAGTTTATGATTTTTTAAGTTATAAGTTATATGTATATATGTATGCATGCGTATATGTATATGCATTTTGTATGTATATATATATGTATTTTTTTATTGTTTGTGGGTTTTTTAAATCTTCCCCCGGCTTGTCATACTTGCGTTTAAACTATAGTGTTGTTATTTTACTATTAATACTGCGGTCGAGGTGATGCTCATGCCGGAAATCTACTATGTAAATAATTGCGTGTACGCATTGCAATTTGATAAAATATATTTTTCTTTCTTCCTTCTTTTATATATATATATATATATATATATATATATATATATATATAATGTGTGTGTGTATGTGTGTCTTGACATTATCTACTTTAAATAAAATTTAAAAAAGTAAGTATACTCACAAATGCAGGTCCACTTCCTGATAACGCTGATGCTATATGCATCTGATCTTCAGGTATTTCTTCACAGATACCACCGGTTAATAATAATTTCTTGGCCAAATTAACACAATTAGATGGCGTATTCTTTTCGGTGCACATAACTGTAAAAAAAAAAAAAAGAGTTAACAATTATTTGTGTATAAGTATAATTTGGTCAATTATTTATTACTTTCCCAAGATACTATTTATAATGTAATTTTTATATTAACAATTTGTATTTCATCAAATTTGAAAAATAGTTCTTTCTAGTGTAAAATTTAAGACATACGTGTATGTTAATATAATACCTAAAACTAAATATCAATTGCACAAAATAAATAAAAGCAAAGAAAACAATTTACATGTACAAGTTAAAATAATAATAAAACAAATAACTAGCATTGAAAAATTAACTAACAATTTGTTATTAAACGTACTTTTCTCTGCATCGGAAAATAATGATTAATGAAATGGAATTATATACAGCTAAACTTAACGAACATATTGGAAATATTTCTTCAAACCCAACATGTAAGTTACACATACGTAACAGATTCTACATGAGATGCAACGATGATAAAGTTAGTTTTTCATGAAAATCTGCGTATATATAAATTAAAATCAAAATGGGTAACACAGAATCATTAACATTAATGAGCAAAATTTATTTTTCACGATATATATCACTGACACACCTTAGCTAATTTCACCGTACACGAAACCTTGATTGTGAAATATAAATATGAAAAATTATTACTAACGGCAATATGAAATGGAAAATGGTATAATGTAATATATAATTCATATTATTGCATAAAATATAAATTTCGACGGCTCGAAATCAATGTTGAAAATAAGTTTTTAAGATATAAAAAATATAATGGATAAATTAATTAAACATCACAATATTATAAAAACTAAGTTAATTACGATAGCTGTTATAAATATAAAAAGAGAAAGGAAATTTATATACTGCAGGCCACGGTAAATAGAATACACGGTAGGTATCACGAACTAGTTGCGCAGTAGTCAAACGAAATTTTGACGTCACTGGTGCCCACTAGTTCAGACAGTCGACTGTAGTAGTCGTTCCGTTGTTTCGCGTGTTCTTCCGTATTATTTCGTGCTTCTGTCGCCGCTTGTTCGGGTATTTTTTTATTTATTTTTTATTACGGTCAACAAATTAACTTATGCAATTTATGTGGGTTTTTATTTCGTTTAATACTGCCTATGTTATCAATTTTTATACATATATTACGTCATCAACATAGAAATGGTTAGATCGTTTTGATACTATATTATTATTATTAATATTTTTATTATGCCTTGTTGTGTCATCGCTGGGTGTTCTAATCATGGCAGAAACGCTCATAAATTAGGAATCAGTTTTCATCGGTTTCCCAAAGATAAAGCTGTAGGGAAATAGTGGTTACATATGAGCAAAAGAGCTGATGACTTTAATATTGAAACTGCCCGCGTTTGTTCTCGTCACTTTAATGAAAATGATTTTGAACGTGATTTGAGATCAGAATTGCTTGGGTATAAACCAAAGAAAAATTTAAAAAAGGATTCGATTCCTCATTTGCGAATACCAACATTAATTGAATGCGAGTCAGATATTCAAAATGAACGAAGTGAAAGGTATAACAAACGTGAGTCTAAAAAAGTTGTAAATTCTTTGTTAGGAAGCAACGCTAAAGACAGGTTTAACAAATAATGAAATTTGTTCATCCAATAACTCTGATATTAGCGATAATAAAAAATTTATTAAATTACAGTTAGAAAATAATTCCTTAAAACAAACTAATGAAAGCCTTTTAAAGGATTTGGAGACAACGAAGGCTGAAATTACGAGTTTAAAAGTTCGGCTAAAAGCGTTTGAAGGAACTTTCTCGAAGTATCAACAACAAGTAATCGTTAGTGGAAAATGTTCCAGCTAGTCTTCTGACGACATATCGAAGGCAGTATCGTTAAGGGTATTTCAAAAAAATCTTTCAACTTCGTAAAAGAAGCTTATAAGTATCCCATTCCAAGTGAAGTGACTATAAAACGTCGTTTGAGCGAATTTGTAGTTGCCCCGGGTTTTATAAATTTAAGTTTGAATATTTTGACATCACATTCAAGAGTATTTACGGACTTTGAAAAAGATGTTGTACTTTCATTCGATGAAATGAAAGTTCAATCTGATATATGTTACGACAGCATTTCGGATATAATCCGCGGTCCTCATTCTTACGTGCAGGTTATGATTATTCGTAGCCTCGTTGGAAAATGGAAACAACCCATATATTATAACTTTGACTGTGCAGTGGATAAAAATTTATTTTTTGAAGTCATTAGAATGATAGAATCTACAGGATTCAAAGTTCGCGCGTTTGTATGTGACATGGGCCCATCAAATAGGAAACTTATGGCCGACCTTGGTGTTAATAATGATAAAACAAATATTACGCATCCGCTTTGTGAAAATCGTAAGATCTGGGCTTTTTTACGATGTTCCTCATGCGTTGAAACTATCGAGAAATCATCTTCTTGATCAAGGATACAAATTATCTAGCGGTGAAATTGTAAATAAAGACATTTTTCTAAAATTAATTGAATTACAGAAACAAGATCTTAAATTTGCTTATAAGATTAATCAAAATCATTTACTTCTTTCGGGGATCGAGAGACAAAAAGTCCGGATAGCAGCTGAGTTACTTTCAAGAACAGTAGCTGACGCTATTAGTTATACACTTCCAGGCAACGATCATGTTGTAAAATTCTTAAAAACAATTAATGACGTTTTCGATGTGCTGAATTCGAGAATTCCTTTTCATCCAACTAATGAAATGAAAAACGCATTTGGTAAAAATTTAGTGAAACAGAATGAGACATTAGAAAAATTGTATAATTTGTGCACATCGATGAGGGTAATCGGTAGATCGAATTTGTTACCATTTCAAATTGCTTTACAGGTTTCTATTCGAAGTCTTCAGCGGATGTTCTCTGAATTATATTGTGAAGGATATTCTTACATAATGTCGGCGAGGTGCAACCAAGATATTCTTGAATCTTATTTTTCTTAGATTAGAGGCTTTGGTAAATTTTATAATCATCCCTCGCCAACTGCTGTAAATCAAAGAATTAAGTGCCTTCTCTTTAGAGTAAAAATGCGGGTTCGATAATAAAAACTGCTAATTCGTGGAATTAAGCGCTGGTAACATTAAGCGCCGACGTAATAAATGAAATTGAAAAAGGTAGCGAAAGTAAATCATCGGAATGCGAAGAATTAGAAAAATATATAAATTTTCACGAAGAAGAAAATGACTTTACTCGCGTGATCGAAACATAGTCGGGCCAAGTAGAAGGTGAAAACAAAGATCTGTTAAAAATGCTAGCTGGTTACATTGCATATCGTGTAAAAAAAAAAGGACTAGATACTGTTTTTGAGTATGGGCATCCAACAAAAATAAATCCAACTAAGCAAACAGACTGGCTGGCAACAATATCGAGGGGTGCGTTAATGAATCCAACCGAGCAGTGGACAGACATAGTATATAATATGGAAAAAGATTTTAGCAATTACCACGGCAGTGATAACATCAATAGGAATTCAGAGGTAATGAAAACACTGATCAACATTTTAAAATTGAGATACAGCAGCATCGGGATTGATGAATTCGCCATTTCCTGTTTCGTCAGAACACGAACATTCATCAGAATTAAGACGCTAAACAAAAAGAAGTCCAGTAAAAGAACAATCTACGGAAGCAAAAATACCGACGATGGACGAAAAAAAAGGAATAAATTGATAAAATTGCTATAACTAAAATTTGGCGAGTGAAATATTTGCTTATATAAATAAATTTTTATCATATTTTTGGTATTATTTAAAATATCCAAAAATTTAAATGAAACTTGCCTCATACTACAATTTTTAACGAAATTATTGCGTTTAAACAAGTTGAAAAACAAAACAGCGATATACTAATTGCATTAAATAATGTTAATAGATATAATGTAATTGTTATAAAATTAAAATAAATTAATTATATCGAAAAGAGAGGAGTGTAAAATTGTAAATATAATCACAGCTAGAGTAAGGAACCGAAAGTAGCGTTTACGTTGTACATCGTCGAGCTCAACTGGACACCAATGACGTAATAGCTGCTAAGCAGCCTGCGCGTGATCCCTACCGTGTATTCTATTTACCGTGCTGCAGGCATTTAAAAAACTATTTATACTCAATGTTTAACTACTTATGCACAATGAACTTAATAATTATAAACTAAAGTTTGGTCGATTTATTAATTTAGTTTTTATCGAAATTGAAATATTATAAACAAACTGAAATTAACTAACCTATATAAAATTTATTATGACGTTGGAAAAACTAATTGGTTTGTTTCATATAATGTACGTGAACTTCTCTTGTTTTTTGAAACCAAGGAATGATGTTATGTTAATAATATATTACCTGAACAACCTTCTCCTATCTCCACTGATGTATTCGGTATAACCCTTATGATTTCACGTTTTGAAAAGACCGTATCTAGTTTCTACAATATTAGATACGTAAATTTAATAAAATTTAATAAGATCATAATTTGAAATTATTGTTAACAATAAAAAATATTTTAAAAAACACGCATTCAAATATTTTTTTTAATTATTTACGACAAAAACAAAAAATCATATGTTTAAGTCACACAATAAAGAAATACGAATAGTAATAATCATGTCTCTATTAGATATATCACAAAGTAATATAAACTTTACATATAAATTCATTGATAATACGACCTATTTACGAATACATTAAACAATCCAAGTCAGAGTAAAACAATCTCCAAAACTTGTTACCTCATTAATTTTACTCGGTTTTTTATGTAAAATTCGCAAGAATTAATATACTTATTTCTAGCACACTTAAACTGTGTCTGACATAAAAATTCAACTTTTTTTTTAACTCTTTAACTCGTTTAATTGTTTGAAATACTTTTTTATCATTTAGATTTACATTCATTTTCAATGAAAATTTAAAATGAAACACTAAATTTAAGACTTACCGAACGTAAAGTAACTAGAGGAATTGCAGCTAAAACAGAAATAAACAAACTAACGTTACAATCGGATTTAGCATTAACGCGTAAATGATCTAATACTTCGTCCAGCTGATATGGTTTCATTGCTAAGAATACAACATCGCACTTTGCAACAATTGTAGCTGAAAAAAATCGAAGTATATTGAAGAATTCCTTATAAAATAATAAATAAAAATACAATAATTGATACACATTCTAACATTTGATTAATAATTTGTCTTATTAAGCTCATTAATCACATCAACTTTACACAGCAAAATATATTTTTATGCGCTTATTAAAAACATATCAATACCCTGTTTATACTATCACTGGAAATGTGCTCTTTTCTGTGCAAATAACGAGTTTGTTTTTACAAGATATATTCTACTAGTGATATTTTGCTAAAAACCGTTTCCTATAATTATTCGTTATTTAGGAATAAAATTTAAAAAACGTTTATCATTTTATTTCTTGAAAGATCCTAATTCAGTTGTAATTATGACATTAGAGCTTCAATCCAAAATTGGTAAACATACGGATACAATTCAGAAATTTCACTATTAGACTTTTACACTTATAACAAATTTTCACAAATCACAAAAATATCAAACTACTTTATTAACACATAAAATGACTTTTAATTACTTAAGAAAAATAAAATAAAATAGACAAATCGAACCTAATTGAAACAAATTTAATATACGATGTAAGTTAACACATATTTTTACACATTGCGATATTATGCAAGAAGTACTTAGTATAATATTAGTAAAACATACTTATAATATTAATAAACTATATACATTTTCAACACGATTAAAGCAACTGGGACATCATTTTACTTTTAAAAATATATATAACTCGTTCCACATATACCAAAAATAGTTCAATAGCATTATGCCACTCAGTTCCCTAAATAGTACCTACATACTCGGATTCAGCATAGTATTCAATGTCAGTTTGGCCTTATACCTCAATTTCCAATACGAATCGAGCGACTAGGTCTTGATTTCTCTACTTCACAAGCTTTTTGTCCATACCGTCATCAATGTTATTTGCAAAATCACTAATTATAATTATTTCGTTTACTTTATGTTAATCACAATGTCTCACTCGTCAAGACTATTATTAATTAATCTATATATATATATATGAATGAATTACCAACGATAAAAAATAAGTAATTAATTTTTAGTCCACGTGATGGTGACATTATATTAGTAAGTGATTCATTTCAAATACAAACCATTTCAAAATAATGGTATTACAAAATAAGATTAGTTTTATAAAAAGAAAGTTAAAATAAATATTGTTGTAAAGAAACAGTCGTCAAATATTGAGTGTAAATCCAAAATTCTACGAACAAATAAAAATTATAAATGTTACTATATATGTATGTGTGTGCGTATATATACATACAGCACTCAAAATAAATCAATTATAGAAGACAGTCATTTTTATAGCATTGTCGGTTCAGCGTTTTATGGATATTACGTTGGACAGACAACGTACCTACCGAAAACATATTAAAGACACGGTCGCAAAAATACGAACAAGAGCAAATATCATACATAAACTCGCAAGGACATCATGGGGAGCCTATACACCAACTCTAAGGACGTCAGCTTTATGCTTAGTATGCTCAGTGGCCGAGTACGCAGTTCCAGCGTGGCTCAACAGCACTCACGTTAAGAAAATTGACGTTGGGCTCAACTCAGTGAAGAGAATTATAACTGGTATTGTAAAGTCAACTCCCGTCGCATAGCAATCAGTTCTGAGTAATATATGGCCACCAAATATCCGGAGAAAGAAGACTGCAGTAAAAGAATGAATGAAATATAATAACAACGAAGCTCTTACGATACATCTAGACACAAACGTAGCAGAGCGATTCAAATCAAGGAAACCGGCGCATAAATTGAGGGCTCAACTAATTTCCGAAAAGTTCGACGAAATTCAGGCATGGACACACAGCTTGTCTAATGACAATCAAGACAAACGTGAACTCATTAAAAACCCAAGCCTCGAACGCTCAGGATTTGATATACCTAGAAATTTGTGGACTAGACTAAATCGCATTAGGACGGAACATGGAAGATGTAGAACAATATTGCACAGATGGGGATCAAGACCAACGCAACATGCGACTGCGGAGATAAAGACCAAACAGTCAATCATATACTAATGGAATGTCAAATGCGAGCATTAAATAATGGTTTGAGAGAGATCGCGGAGCTAACTGATCAAGCAAAAGAATGGATCGAGGAACTAAATATTACTCCGTAGAATTAATTACGAAACCAATGACTTTTATTTGTACCCGGAAACATACGAATATTAAAATAAATAACAAATTTGTTTCTACTATATAAAGTGTGTACAAATTCATTATTTTATACCAAATACGCGATATTCTACGAGTACATAAAATTTCAGTAATGTCTACTCTATACAGTGTATAAAACCAAAAAGTACTATAACTATTGCAACTAAAATTATAAGTAACACTTGTTTTTGTAATAAATCAATACCAAGTGGTTTTTAGAACCACAAAGAAGTAAAGAAATATTTTTCAACGCAGAGGATATTTAAGAATAATTTTCATAAATACTTTAACATCATTATTACTCTACTCTAAAAATAAAATATTTAATCGTATCCGTATGAACGCAGAATTCTTAAGCTTGCTCTTCTAATTGTATAAATTTTCAAATAATTAGTTATTTTTTATCCTAATTGTGTTCAATTTACAATTAATTTCTATTATAAAAAAACAGATGACTAAATTAAAATTAACGGACGTGTATTGGAGAAAGTCAAGTCTATATATAATCGCTTAAACAATTATGAAAATGGCATAATGTTGTGTTTCGAAAAACAATTAACATAAATATTTTACCTGAATCGTGTGTTACATGAACCTTCAAGGTGTTTAACCAAGTGTTTAAGTTACGCATAGTAGGTGCACAAGCATAGATTTGATCTGGACTGATTATGTCTGAAATATATGAAAATGCAATCTTACAAATATATTGTAAATTAAAGTTATTAATAGAGTTAATTAGCAAGACTAACCACTTTTTAAAATGGAAACAGCTAACGCCTTCGCCATATTCCCAGCCCCAATAAATCCAACATTTATACTTAGCTTTTTATCTAAAATAAGCATGGAAATACATTATTAAATGGAGTATGTTGAATTTAGAATTAAATGACAAAATATTACATTAAAAGAATTATTAGCATTACTTGAGTCACCTATTTCAGCCATGACATTGATTTGGTGTTTCACGTCAGTTATGATTCTTTGTGTTCTAAATTAAGAAATATATATTAATAACGAAAAAAAAAAGATATTATAACCAAGGCGGAATTACGAAACTTCAAAAACTAAGTTACTAGTTCAACATAACCATTGAAGCTCATTAATTATAAGTATATTTACTAACAAATATATAAAGTGTAAAGCAGAATATAATAAAATTACCAGCATCAACGAAGTAAACAAGAACAAATCAACTAATCCTTTAATATTTTTTATTGGCCACTGGAACCCATCAACCGGCTTTTAAAGATAACAAATAAATAACACAAAAACATTTTTTTTTTTAAATACATGATTGTTATTTTTATATAAATTTCGTTTATATATGTACACCAGTAAACGTTTTTATCATTTACATTTTTATATTTTGAAAATAAAATATATTTAAAAATTTTGAATAGTAGGAAAAAATAACGGTTATCACAACGTAATATCTGGATGGAACCCGATATGGCCGATATAGGACCAATCTTAAAATTGTAAGAGAATAAATTAGTTTGACAATAAAAGTTAAGAGGTGATGTAGTAATAGTCATATTTATTTATATGAAGTGTGTGAAAAATAATTTTATGGTTAAGATTAAAACGTGAACCGGAATTTTTTTATTGTGACAAATTTTGGCAGGATCTGAAAGGTAAACATAATCATACAAAAATAAAACAAATCAAATCAAATATATTTAATCCGTTACAGTTTTACAAATGAAGTATGTTTAAATCTAACTGCCTATGTGCAAACATTGCGCGAATGGCAGAGTACAATTGATATATTATATAAACAACGTAATTTTTAAAATGTATCACTCTTGTTTTTCATAAAACGTTAATTACTCAAAAATGTTATATTTAATGATAAAAAAATTTAATGTAATCGGATAAGTGCACATTAAAGCCCCTTTAGCAATTTTTAGATTATTGAAAAATTAATATAATGTAATATTTGATATATATATATAGGTGATAACAAAAATGGATGAAACTACAACACAATCGAGTAATCATGAATTTACAATCGGAAAGAATAATTTTACCTCAAGAACCAGCGTTCCTGAATATTCTATACGAATTACTAACCTTCCTACAAACACAACAATGAATGATGTACAACAACTAGTTAAACCATTTGGTCCAGTTCGGAAAGTATATGTAAGCAAAGATAAAAGTACAGGCATATGTAAAGGTTTCGCTTTTGTTCGGTATAAAAATAAAGTACATGCTGAAAGTGCTATCAAAAAGTTGGATGGCTATACATTTGGTGATTTAATGTTATCATGCACTTGGTCTAAGTAGTTTGTGTAATTAAAAACTTCCCATCTGCCCAAGAGATATCTAAAATAATAGGTCAATACTTTCTTATATTATTTTTACCGAAATACTATATAACCAAATGTTCCCGAATATTCATAATATAATTATTTAGTTCTAACAATTTCATTGTTTAAAATAAGTTACTTTTAAAATACATTTGTTCGTTTAATCGGAACATATTGTTATTAAATTATAATACTTTTTTTTTTATTTGTTGATTACGAAAAATCTAAAATGGAAGTACGCTATTAAATAACTTTAGTTTTATCATTAGTTTATACGATATTGATCATGATCAGTGACTTGTATGTAATTCTAACTGATCAAATTTTTTGACTTAAAGCACCAATAAGTTTTTTCGTTGAACTGTTGATTAATGTTATTTTGATATTTTACAAATGTACAATATCTAAATTATAGTTTTTAAGTTTCAGAAATTACAAATATACTATTACATGCAGAAGAAATAACCCATATCACTTTTTTTACCTTACTAACAAAATGTCTTTATTTGAGTTTAATTCCTTTATTCATTATCATCAAATATTAAATATTTTGATCTATTGTGTAATTTAACGTTTCTGAATTTGAGAAAATGGCATTTTTTGCCATTTGATTTACAGTCTTTTTATTATTTAAATATTTTGAAGTATTATATCACTAACATGTAGTACAATTAAATACCATAAATTTTTAAACAAAGTAGTCCAAACAAACTTCTTATATTCTTAAGAGAAAAACAAATCTTATTGAAAATTATAAATTAGAAATTTTAATTACAAGATGTGATACAATCAATGAATACACTAAATGCGCGCCAAATAAATTAAATTAAAATGGCATAAGTATAATTCATTCAATTAAAAAGCTAATTAACATTTTAATTCCACCTCAAGTTTTCATTTTTCGAATACATTGATTGATATTGCAATTTTTATTATGTTTACTGTGCTCTTATTATGTAATTCTATTTCGTTTAAATAACTTTTTGCATTATATGTATTAAATAACAAGAGATATTATACAGCCTTATCTAACTCCATGTTTAACTCTTAAATTACTTATGGTGTTTTCATATAGATTGTGTATAATTCTTATTGTGCTCTGGTACTTTATATCTCACAATTTGCTCCATTTGATTGACTCAAATACAACATAGATAACAAAACTAGTGTGTAAAATATGCCACCACCTCTATTTAACAAATACTCAGAGGTGGTAGTGCATAATTTAAAAAGTTTCAAGGTGTTTAAATTTGAGGACAAGTAAAAATTATCAAATTCACAGATCTTTAAGTACTATTATCAAACAATCTACAATGACTGGCTAAAATTATACAGAAATTAAGGAATATATCAATGAAATTTTGCATGGAAATGAATAGCGAGAAAATAAATATTGCATGTATTAATAAAACATGAAATAAATGATATGCCAGTCAATGGGAAAAAGTTGGAATATGCCAAGTGCATATGGGATACATAACAGCTGTCAATGTATATTTTTATAAGGAATTCGGCAGAATTGTAATGGTTGAGGAGACATACATAAGAAAATGATGCATAATTATTCATAATATGTTATCTCACCAACAGTACCACTTTATGTGACTGAAATGTAGATGGAAAAAGAAGATATAAAAAAAAATGATTTGAAACATGGCGTTGAAAACACATGCTTAAAGACTCGTCAAAATATTAAAGTTTTTAAAAAGTACAAGATGAAAGATTTATTTTGCAGAAATTTCAAAAATCAAAACTATAATGTATAACCACAATTTAAGGCATACTTGCCTAATTTATCCATAATTAACGTTTCAAACATGACACTCTTCAGAAATATTGCATTCAGTATTATTTTAATTATATCCAAAATAATTATCTTAAGTATTCGTTTTACAATAATCGGCAGATATTGTTCTATAAACAGAATACTTTGATCACAGTTGCTGTTAATTTCAGTTCATAATTTTTTACTTCACTCTTTTAGGATGCCTATTATAGTCCCGCTACAAACATGGCATTAATGTTTTATAAAGCAAAATCCAATTGCTAAGTACATAAAAAAGTATTAAAGTCCTTGATTGCAATAGAACAAAAATATAAATTTTTTGGACTAAATATAACAAACTAAACAACATAAAACATGCACTGTGGTAAAATTACATTAACATATGTAAATAATGCTATTTCAAAATAAATAAACATTTTTGAACAAATTCTAATACAAATAATTTTTTAAATATATCAAAAAATCACAAATACTATTTAAATGAATAATAACACTAATCTTTACTTTCTCAGCAAATTCATTTAGTCCTAGTATCAAACACACATCTACAAAATATTAACTTCCATATCTCCAAATGATTATATACCTATTTGCGTTGTAAAATTATGGAGAACTATTGAAAGGTTCAAATTTATAATCATTTCACAACCAATCTAATTAAAATATATGTAGATGAAAAGTTGAAAACACTAGAATAGCTCTTGTTGTTGTAAAGAAGGAACTTGACAACTTTATTATTGAAATTTGACCCTCTTCCTGAACTCAAATCGAAGAATCAGCACAACATTAAAAATTATAAAAGTAGGGGTTAATAACGCACTATTATTACAACGATATTTTATAAACGACATCCATTATTGGCAACACAATTTTCTAGTCATTTTTCAAAATCGTAAACACCTGTAGAATTTCTTTCAGTAATTTCAAGATGAATATTATTCTTTAACTTGTCCAAAGTTTTTGGATTAAGCCTTTGATTTTAAATTATATCAAAGATGAAAGACAGTTCAGTAAATATGGTGATCTTCATAGTCAAGTGTTTCTTGAGATGATTGGGATGTAAATTTTTCATAACAATGCCAATTTTTTAAAATTATACCATCTTGCTGGAACCGAGTACTTGCACAACAGTTCCCGTATAAAAAAATCCACAGCATATCTGTAACCAGTTCACCAATAAACATGTACATCCAATAAGTGGAGAGTATTCTTCAATCTATATTCCTACAATGGATATGACTTAGCATTGTAATGACAATAAACAAACATGAAAACTTGGTTTTATTTACAATACTTGTTTTATTGAAATTATCTACACACGCTTTTATATTGTTTCACACAGTTATTCAGTGTTTCAGATTTAACAATTTCTTTTTTCATTGTATTTGTATATTAATTTAATGTCTCCAATGTGACATTAGATTGCGATATGATAAATAATGAATAGGTATAGATAATAATTAAAGTATCATGCTACAAGAGTAAGTAATATGTGAGATAAATATATATCATGATTAATAATGCTTTGTAGAAGTATAAATTAAAGTAAATAACATAATAAGGAAATGTATCGCATAAGAAAATTCCAGTTTCTGGGTAATTGGAAAGCATCCCGACAACATTTCATTCTCAGTCTTAGCTGGATTATCTGGAAGTCCTAATGAGTGCATTCTGGCAATATTGGGATTACTGCTATGCTTTAGTTTGTCAAATAGTTTTTCATTCTGGCTAATGTAAATATCTTGGACAAATGAAATATTTAGATCATTATTTAGGGTTAAGTTAGTAACTTAGAATGGTGCGGAGATTACTACACAAAGTACCTTCAACTGCTGCTGCTGTATTCTGTTTAGGTTATTTACACTGATTGATCCATCACGGCATAATTATTGTGAGATAAATGCGCTTTTAGTTTTTAAATTCAAAGTCAATTGATGCTACAGCAATGGATATAGTGGCCCAGTGCAAGTAATGATGAACTTTTGAATTTGGGCGACATGAAAATGCCATGTAAGCCTTCGATCCAAATACATTCCGAGATAGTGTACAAAATCAACTTGTGGGATTATGTCATTATTAATTATTACAAATGTATGCTCAACTGGTCTATTTGTAAACAAATATGTTGACATTTATCTAATTGTATTCGCCAACATTGAACCAATTGAACTATTTGATTCAAGTGATTCTGAACAACAGTGTTTGCATATCTGATGTCCAAATTTGACACAAGGATAGCTATATCATTTGCAAATGTGGCTGGTATTGTTTAATTATTGGTATGTAAATCTGATGTCTAGACAGAATACCAGACCCAAGTAGACGACCTTGAGGAACTGATGCTAAGATTGCATGTTCCTTCAAATAAGATTTGTTGATCCTAACCACAAATGTTCTGCCAGTTAAATATTACTGAGGTAGCATTAAAAAACAATAAACAAGCAAAAAAATTATATAAAAACTTGATTTTAAACGTTTTCTTTAAATTATTACAAAAATCAAAAAACCAACTCAAAAACTAAATTTTTCACGTAAAGATCACAAGAAAGAAGTTGTTTTAATAAGTAGTTCAGGCTGCCAGACTTTCCCAAACGACTGGGCAACATCAAAAAAACCGCACACCATATTTATTTTTTTCTAGCATTGAAGAAATAGCATCGACCAGTCTATGACACTGTTGAATCATGAAGTGCATAACACAAAAACCAAACTGGTGATTTGGTACTTCACTATTCTTTATAATTGGGCCTATATGACTTAAAATTAGTAGCTGAGAACTTTAGAGAGCAAGCTAAGTAAACTGATAGGTCTGTATGAGGTTACATCAGTTTGTGGATACTGGGTTTGTAAGTCATAATATCACCAATTTTGTTACATGTTGGAAAAATAGTTAAACATGTAGCATAACAGGGGTGCTAATTTTCTTAGCAAGTGCGAGATAATTTCTCCATTAATCCTGTCTAAACCAGGAACTTTCCATAATGGTACTTTCTGAACACATTTAAATACCACTTTGGAGGTAATGAATTTGGCACTTGCATTAGAAGTAAAGGACACTTTGATGAAGATTGTGAGATGAACTGTTTGTTCGAAGGGTCAGAGTATGAAATGCTTCTGCAAATTCATCAGTTTTAGCCCAATTTGTATTTAATTTTATAATGAATGCCTCATCTATTTTCTTCAGTAATTTTTTTGTATTCCCCCATAAAGATCTGTTATCAGTATCTGTTAATTATTTGCGCAATGCAAGTAATTTCTCATTGTGTAAAATTTATCAAAGCTCTTTTTTCCTTAAATGCATTGATCTCAAGGTTAGTATTCCAATACACGTGGACACATGGAAATTTATCAATATAAATGTGCGTTTCTTTGCTCGCTCAACTGAATGTAATATTATTATTTTGGTCAGTATATGTTATATACATTCTGAAAATTATGATATAAATTATTGGTAATCTCTTTGTAAAAATAATTTCTGGATAATAATAACTCTATCATCGGTATATGCTTTATTTTCCAAATTTTGCTATTATTAACTTTCCTCCACTTCACATCTTCCTTTTTGCACAAAGGAAAATGCTGAAAAGGATCAGTGACAGTTTCACTTATGTCCAGATCCTCATCGATGTATTCTTTTCAGCCATTTCATCATCAACTACCTATAAATTTTAATGATATAACGTTAGGTTATTTTGTATTCATTGGGAGCATTCTAGTATATAGAAATATGTTCAAAAAATGAAGTTTTTATTTCAAAAATCACACTTCATAGAAATGTCTAGAATTGATTTTTTTGGTGGGAAACCACAATTTTTCTAGAAAAACAAAATTTTGAAAAATTAGACCGCAACAATAAATTTCGACAGTGGTGCTATCTATCGTAACAATACAAATCTTACATGACTCTTACTTCTGATAGTATTTCTTTTTTTTCCTTCTTATATTTGAACATTTATAACTAGCCAATTCAGGTTATCAAACAAATTTTATCATAAATGAATGAGAGGAAAAAGAAAAAGTAAAGAATAAGTAAGTATGTGCAGAGGATACATCCAATAAATGTATCCTTTTGTTTTCCTTTTAAGTCTCCTAAATGTCTCGGCCGGATGCAATGGTTCTGTTATAAGTTCATTAGTGTGACCTTGTAGCCTAGGTCGTGTGTTATGGCTTTTTTCTTGTACTGTGCAAACACATAAATCTTGCTGGATAACGTCATTCTTTACATATCAATGTATTTGATAAATTAATCTGAGTGTTTTGCTTTGAAAACGTCGCATTTTATTAATATTTAATTTTCTTACACATCCCCATATCAAGTAGCACCATATTGGTTTTACCGAACTGGTGCATAACAAAACTTGATTGTATGGGTTAACTTGCACACAAGCCAGGTCATACTTCTGAGATTAATTTCCAGTTCTTTCCTTTTCTTATCTATGTGAGTTTTCCAAGTTATCGGCTATCTAGGTGTACTCCCAAGTATCTAAAATTATCTATTTTTGGGATTACATGATTATCAAACATAATATAATGATAATGTTTTGCTCTGTTGGAAAATGTTACATGACTAGACTCATGGGTTTATTTCTATTTGTCATCTTCTAGTTCACTTCACTATAGAGTTGAGATTCTTTTGTAAGTTGCGACAGCAATGGAAGGATCTATATTTGAAGGGATTGTCATTGTATTGTCACTGTTCGTACTGTTGCCTGTTGGCATATCTACCATATACACAGTATACAGCAAAGTCCCTAAAATACTGTCTTGGAAAACGCCGGCAAATGTGTTGTTAATATCTGAGTTATCCTCACCACAAAGTCAGGGTGTTTCTTTTTATCAGAGGGCCAATAATTTGGTTCACTGGTAGTAAGAAACTCATCATGTGGTTCTGTAACATATAGTTAAACCTTGTGGTGTAGTTACTCAGGAGCCATAATATTGGTGCTTGGCATTATAATCGCCGACTGCTATAAATCTAGTCCCTAACTTTGAAAGGAAAAGTTGAAATACATTCTCATTGACAGTTTGATGTAAAGGACAGTATACAACAGCTAGTAGGATGTTTTCAATAGTTACTAATGCTGCTTTTGTGTTGCATCATGATGCTTTGTTACTTTTTATAATTATAGTTGCTCCTTCGTGAGCTTTTTCTCCCAGATGAACTGAGTGATAACATATATAATTTGGGATGTGAGTGTACATTTTATTGATACAATGAGATTCCGTGATAAGTAATATATCTATCTTTTCAGTATTTAATTAGTATATTATTTCAAGCATGTGGTTAGATAGACTGTTCTCATTCCTTATAGCTATTCTCAAGGAATTTCTATTCATTTAATCATGCTCATTATGATTTGTATTAGCATGTTTAATATCAAATTATTTTGGTTCATTAATTGGAGGAACATATTTTTAAACTTGACCAGAAAATTATTTAACGTACTTTATAGGAACTCATTATTTTGGATGGGAGGATTTTGTATATTATCAGAGGATACTACTTTCAGATATTATTTATTTTTTATTGTAGAAACAGGTTTTATATCAGTCTCATTATCTGTAAGTAGCCAGGATTGGTCTAGTCTAAACTCCTGTACACGTTTACAAGATATTGATTTGAAACCTATAGGTTTTTTTTGATGAGATTATTATATATTTTAAACCATTTATAATTTGCAGGATGATTCCGATTGCAGACTGCACATACTGTTGGTAATTCTGGTTTTCTAGTGAAGGCTTGTGTCGTGTCCTTCACCGCATTTAATGCACACATGTGGTCTGTAAAAATGGTTTTTTGGTTTGGCATTTAGTACATTAGGGTAGTTTTTTTCCTTGGACCCCTACTTCTATCTTAACATTTAAAAGATGCTTAAGTTGGTAAATTTGCTTATTATTTTTAGCTGGCTTTATGTTAATGTAAAACAAAGGAAGAGGCGTTTTAGTAACTCTATGATGTATATTTATTGCATTTCTTAGACTGTGATTTTCTTGTAATATTTAATATCTGCTGTGGTTATTGCAGGGTGTAATCCTCTAATGACCAATTTATAAGCGCGCTCATTTTTAGGCTGATGAGTATATCAATAATTTTTTTTGTCCCTAAGATGTTTACATAACCATCTATATATTTCAATTTCAGTGGTTACTATTTTAATTTTGTTGTTAGATAGAGTTCTAGTTTGAAATTGCTTCTCATTTATTATTATAATAATAATGATAATAATAATAAACACATTTATTAGATAATTAGGAAATATAAATTTACAATAACTAAAACTAAAAGCCCATATTCTGAGCAACGTCTTCCCTTAACCTTGCCCATTCCGTACAGTCCTGGTCCTGGGCAATTTTATCATATTGCTTATTATATATAAAATTAGTTATCCTATCTCAAAAATTACCTACCCCTTCTTCTTTTACTTGCCATATACAAACTTTTAATCCTATAAGTCCATCTATTATCCATCAATCTCATAGCATGTCCAGTCCAATCCCACTTTTTCCTCTTACATACATGAACAAAGTTTACTGCATTTTTAAAGTTTCCTCTGATAAATGTATTTCTGATTTTACTCTTTCATCAAATGCTTAACATAGACTTATACATCCCATTCTGACTATTCTCTATTTTGCTCTCTTCATTTTAGCTGTGGACCACATTTGAGAGCCATGTCTGAAACCACACAACTATTGAATACGTCACTTTTTTCTCTAATTCGAAATGAACCTTTAAATATGTTGTTTTTTTTTTTTAAAGCGGGAGGGGGAAAATCTTCATAAGACACTGATATATAAGAATTTTGTTTTTATTGCTGCAGTGCATATAGATGCACTACAAGGGAACCAAAATCAGCGTGTGGGATTTTTACCCACTAAAAACCCCCTCCCTTTAATAAAAAAAAAGGAGTTAAAGTAGAGAAATGGAGGTCCCGACACAAACGAAGAGACCTCTACACTTAAAACTAACTTATTGTGATGGAAGAAGGGATTTTTTCAAGCTAATGATATTATTTTACATACATCTCCTTCAGTCATATTTTTCAAATCTAATCTGCCCTAAATAAATTATTTCATCTACATATTAAATTTTTTGGCCATCTACTTCATTGTTATTTTTTCACTTGTGTTCATAAAGATTTTTCTTTTTTTCTAGATTCATATGTAAACCAGCTTCTTTCCCCACTACATCTAACTTTGCAATTATTTCTTTTCAATTAAATTTTGATAAAAACGTAAACATAAACATTGAAAACACTTCAGAAAAATTATTTTTGGCTTTCTTCTGGGTAACTATAAAGAGTCCGCGACTATTAGTAACGATGGTACCTGAATAGAAATATTTAAAACCAATGCTCATTTTTTCACACTTGTCAGAATTTCATACAAGAGCAAACATGAACGAAACTAATTATCTTTTGTTTTACTTACACATTTCGAGCTGTATACACTTATACAGCTTGATCTCAGTAATTTATCATCCAACTTATTTATATAATAAACGATATATTAAAAAAAAATAATGTAGCAAAATACACAAAATCAACTTATTGTCTAGTTGTCAGATTGTTTTACTGACTTTTAATTTTGTCATAAAATATATAAAATTTTTCATATGATGCAAAAGTGTTATAACATATATATTTTTAAATGTAATATTAAAATATTCCATTACAAATTTTATTTTCATCAAATGTTTTGTATATTTTTAAATAATATGCAATAAAACGCGAAATAAGTAACTACACTAATAATTTTCAAGAAGAAATTTTGTGTGTGTCTAATTGTCTATTAACTATTCTTTCATCACTTAGTTCTAATGAAATGTGTAATCGTCCTGATTTTGTTTTTAACGGTATTCGAATCGAAAATTGAAAGTTATAATTGGTTATTAATGTTATTATGGTTGTCGCGTCGCTCGAAAAGTCGAGATTGTTCCATCTGTTCTGTGTTTCAGGTAATAGTCATGTAAATATTTCCTAAAATCGCGTGATAATGCTTGTTAGGTACGAAAAAGTAGACGAAGCAAAGAATAAACTTTCAACAACTGAAACATATTTGATACCTGGGTAAGCAAACTCTTATTTAAATTTCTATTGTATCATGTGTACCTAAATTATTTTTTTTAATGACTAAATAATTGATTCATTCGACGGAGTAATGTTATATGTAAAAATTAAGTGTTTATTTGTATAAAACTGATGTTTCACATTAATTTATCTGTTATATTTTGATATACACTGTCTCAATTTATAAATTGACAAGTACAGTATAATTGTTCATTTGTTCACGTAGTAACTTAATATATTGAATTCACGTTATGTTATTCTAACTGTCAGAAGTAAAACTTCTAGTTGTACATATTATTTAACTGACTTCTACAAATAGTGATATTGTGATATTTTCAAATAAACTGTTTTTCTACTTCTGCAAATTCATTCCTAGTCATGTAGGCTATCTATGAAGCAATCGTCGTCTTCTCTTGTATGGAGAATACATCCATTGATGTATTCAACCATCTCTTAAGCTAGGTCGCGAATTCTAGTTCTTTTCAATCTCCCGTCTGGTGGCGGGACGTCGAGAAGGGCAGCTATTAGTTCGCTGTAGTGTCTGCGTATGCTGTATAACTTCGAGCCCGCTGCTTTAACCATGCAGACCCCAAGTTCGCGATGAATAGCTTCATTGGTAACGTATCACGGCATTTTGTATATCAGTCTTTTAAAGTTTTATTTTGAAAGCGTTGTATTATATTTCTTTTTGTCTTTTTCATTGGTGCAGCATAAGCCCATGCTCTCGTTATATATTAATACTCTATTAGCTAAGGATAGGTTCGAATGATACCCTATTAGCCAGTAGATAGATCTGAATTTGATATCTAGTTGCTTTCTTGTTTTTTTTTTTTGTATATGTGTTTTCCAGCTTGGTGTACGATTTAAGTGTACTCCTAGATATCCGATGCAGTTTCTTCTTGGTATAATATTTTTACGTGTAGTTATATTGGTGAATGAGATATGGTGCATTTATCAATATTCACTTCTAGTTTCTAGGATCGAGACCACTGTAGAATAGCGTTCGAGCTTTCGTGTAGTGCTGCAACGGCCACTTTAGACTTATTTTCTTGAGCAATGAGCAATGTATCATCGACAAAAGTAGCCACTTTGACATTATTCACGGTTGGGAGGTTCGCTGTATAAAAATCGTACATTAGTAATCCCAGCATACTTCCCTGAGGAACTCTGTTCGTTAGATATTTCATAAGTTGATAATACTGTTCAGAAAATACTGTTTTAATTTTGTATGATAAACCTTTATGCTATATTTTGTCAAATGCTATATATTATAGACAACGCTTCATTATATAATTTGTTTTGAATACTTCCTTCAATTATTTCCACAATTCTATTGATCTGTTATATCTGTTATTCTGTAGCGTGAACATTCCTGAAACCAAATTATCGTTGTGGAATAACTTTCTTTTCTTCCATTATATTAGTAGTTTCAAGGGTAAGTTTTATTTCACTGGTCTGTTCATGTTTTTTGCTGCTTTCCAAAGGTTGTAATCAGATTTTTCGAGTAGGTACATATTTGGAACATAATTCATTGTTTATTTCTTGTAATGCATATAACTTTTCAAGTTGTTTTGAAAAAAATAGCAGCGATAATAGCGTTAAATATGTATGTCGACAAGATTACTGATTTTTTGGTAATTCTTTTAGGATCCTAGCAGTTATCATATCACACCCAGAATAATTTCTATTATTTAAGAATTTAATGTATTTTTTTACCTTGGCAAGAGAAAACATTTTTATTTTTGTGTTATTTAGTTGTATATCGGTAAGTGGGTGGTTATATAATTTGTTTTAAAGGTATTAGACACATAAAATTTTAGCCCACTGTTCATCATTCAGTTTCAAGGGTAAGTTTTGTTTCACTGGTCTGTTCATGTTTTTTGCTGCTTTCCAAAGGTTGTATCAGATTTTTTGAATAGGTACATATTTGGAAAATAATTCATTGTTTATTTCTTGTAATGCGTATAACTTTTCAAGCAATTTTGAAAAAAAATAACAGCGATAATAGCGTTAAATATGTATGTCGACAAGATTACTGATTTTTTGGTAATTCTTTTAGGATCCTACCAGTTATCATATCACACCCAGAAGAATTTCTATTATTTAAGAATTTAATGTATTTTTTTACCTTGGCAAGAGAAAATATTTTTATTTTTGTGTTATTTAGTTGTATATCGGTAAGTGGGTGGTTATATAATTTGTTTTAAAGATATTAGACACATAAAATTTTAGCCCACTGTTTATCATTCAGTTTCACGGGTAAGTTTTGTTTCACTGGTCTGTTCATGTTTTCTGCTGCTTTCCAAAGGTTGTAATCAGATTTTTCGAGTAGATACTTATTTGGAAAGTATTTCATTTTTTATTTCTTGTAATGCATATTTAACTCGTTAATTTGTGTTTATTTTCTGGTATTCTGTTCCTTTGCCATAAAGCACACGCTCTTCTTTCCTGGTTTATAAGTTCTCTTATCTATTTAGGATAGCTGTCATGCTTCATCTGGAGTAGAATTGGTAACTGCATTCTACAATTGTTCAGTAAATTGTCTCACTGCCTGCTCAATTTGTTCCTATGTTTTTAATTTGATTAATAAACTTAATATGATATATTTTTCAATGTGCTTGATTAGTATAAATTACTATAATTGAATATCTCATAAATATCTATTAACTTGGTATTTTTTGTCATTTATTCCCCTGAAAAGTAGGTATTTTTTTAAAGCTCACATCTGTAATATATTTTAAAACCGTTTTTATTTAGCTATTTTTATACATTTATTAATATTTTTGTTTTGCGTGATACCATCATTACACTCTTATGAAATTACAATAATTTAATTAAATTCGGAATGGTGTTAAAATGTTTAATTTAAAATGAACCACAAATAAACTTTATTCTAGTTACCTATGTGTACATTCATTTTTTTAACGTTTTATGTGATTTAATTTTTCTATGATTACTTAGTAGAAATTCCTTTAAAATGTATTAAATGTGAAACTGAATTTATCGGAATGATGTCGCTATTATATTTTTACTTTTATAATCAGATATTAGGTATATATAGTTATATTTTAGTATTTAGTACTTGTTGGTATGTACTCATATTCGTGTAATAAAATAAAGAGAGCGTAAAATATTTTAAAAGTATGTAACAGACAGAAGAATATAAAACATTAATTCGTTCATTATCTCAATTTTTTTTTGTATTTTTAAATTTTCCCTTCTGTAATATTTTTTAGATGATACGTGATGTAATTTACGCATAAATATTCACGTTACGCAATTATTGCGGTTAGATAGAATAGTGTAACTAATCTTAATTAGCTACAGTTCGGTACATTTAAGATATTTGTTAGTGGTTTTCTGTTAATTTAACTGAGACTGAATTATGTTGATAATACTCTGACAAAACATAATTTTAGTAAATTGTATAACGTTAATAAATTACGTAACAATATTTGTGACAATAATAATTAATTATCATTTATCTTGTGCAATATAAGACATATACTAGATAGCGGATAATTGTACTGGCTGCTTTAAGATAATAATTTAGAAAAGTAATCTGAGCAGAAAACTCAAATTCATAACTAATAAAATGGTCTGTCAGTACAATATTTTTTTTTCAGTTTATTTTATAAATTCGTCGACTGTCAATTTATATTATACTACATTATACCTACTACCACTGTTATCACGATAGTATCAAATTACACATTACAATTGATCTGATGAATTATGAAAAACGAAATCGCAATATATTTTTTTATCTAAAATCTTTCTAAATCTATGTTACCTTCTCAAATAGTTTTTCTTTGGAGAGTTCGTATTCAAAAACCGAACATGTCGATAATTCTACTAGTTTTAAGATTAACACATTTATGTACTTTCATATGTAAATGTATTAGATAATTTATTGTGTTTTTTTTTTTTACATTTATTTTGAAAACCTAATTTTCTATGGAAATAAACTAAATTGTGGAAAATTTTCTTTGTATACATTTCACCGGATTATTATTCTACTTCTAATATAATCTAAGAACCATGCTATATTTCTGATATTATTTCATAATTGATTTGATTACTATAGTGATTTTATAAATGATATAATAACTAATTTTCAAAACAAAATTATAGTTTTAGTCCAAATTTAAGGACATTTTACACTAGTCCCGTAAGACATTTTTATCATCTATTAAACCTTTTTTTTTTTCAGTGTTCTTTATTTGTACATACATATTTTGCGATTCGTTATTCTTACTAATTAATGTAAGCTTAAAATTTTATTGTTACAGTATCTTAATAACACACTTTTTCCATATTTAGTAAACAATAATCTATACGTTCCTCTGTAGGTATACTGGTCATTGTCCTACATTGAAATTTCGTTTTGGTAAACGATACGCTGTAAATACTAAGGAAATTATACAAGTGAGTTATGTTTGCATATTGTATGTTTTATTTTATTTATTTTGATATATATATATTATTCCGAAATACACAGCCTTTTGTATAAAAAATTATATGTACGATTAAAAAACTGCGCTGAATTACGAAGAGTTACATTTATATTTATTTGAACAAAAACTACATGTATCGACATTTTACACTTTTTATAAATTAAGATTTGTAAACGTTAAAAAGAATTGGTACGGTAAGTATTTATAATTTCTATGTAATAAATATTTCACCTTTTTCATTGAAAACTAGCTAGATAATTTAAAAATGGGATAAAAATTTACTATTTTAATTCACGGTATGCGTATTTTAAATCTGTGTCAGGCTATGTACGCGCTAATATATATATATGTATATATATATATATATATATATATATATATATATATATATAATCTTTATTTAGCATAACTAAATTAACAATTTATAAATATCTGTTACAGCTAAAATTAATTTCGAATGTAGTCATACTAGGCCCTTTCGAGCGAAGGTCTCTCCCAATTTTTCCCAGTTGCGTTTGTTGTGTACCAACCTATACAGAGTGCTTCTGGAACCTAGGAATTTTTGAAGTTGTCGTCCCAACGTGTAAACGGTCGCGACTTTTTTCAATTGCGGTACGCCAGGAACCATTCCGTTACTTTCTTCGTCCACCGTTTATCTCTATATCTTATGACATGTCCTCTTCACTTACATTTCAGCGCGCAAATTGAAGTTATGACATCCCTATTATCACCCATTTGTTCCTTAATCGTTTTTAATTTGACTCTATCTAGTTTCTTGATTTGTAATATTGATCTTTCTAAGTTGTTTTGGCAGGTTCTTTAGAATATTTTCCTGTCTTTGCGTCATCGACCATGTTTGGGAGCCCTAAGTTAAGGATGGTAGAAGGCAGCTGTTGAACGCCATGCTTTTTAGATTGGACGGAATATTGCTCTTAAAAATTGATTTCATCATCCAGTAAATTTTCCATGTTATGCCCACTCTGTGGTGTATTTCGACTGTTAATTTGCTTTTAAATGAAATTAGTTGACCTAAATATATAAGTTCGGTGACTTGTTTTATATTGCTATTTCCTATTGGTATAAAGCCTCTTTTTTCTTGACACAAAATTTTAGTTTTTTCGTTATTTATTTTTAATCCCGATTTACTTCCCTTTAGCTGCAGAGAGAGAAACATTTGCTCCAATTGGTTGAAGGAGGATGTAATTAGCACCACATCGTCTGCAAAGCGTAAGTTGTTCAATAATTTTCCAACCAATCTAGCGCTTTGAAAACCTCCTCCAAGACGCAGTCGAACAAAATTAGAGATAACGGATCTTCTTGGCGTACTCACTGTGCTAACGGGAAATTATATATATATATATGACTGTAAATAATAAGCTGTAAATTGAAAGGGGAAAAATGAGAGCATATGAAGTGAAATTTAATAAATAATTTACCTTAATAATTATATGTATATAATTTACGCATAAATATATACGGTTATGTATGTGTACACATTATTTTTATTTAATTGTGTTGCTTCTTCCGAAATCCAATGTGAACAATGCTTGTAAGCTATCACACACGAAAAAAAAATGCAACAAGGCAAATTAGAATATATTTTATACGTTCTTATATTAGGATTTTAAATAATTCATGTGAAAACATAAATTAATCGTTAAACACTTCCTCAGGGTTCGATATAATAATTTAAAACTTCTTTATTATAATAATAATAGAACTATAGCAATGGTGTAATCAAATACATTCTATCACGAGTAGTTACCAATACATTAAACATTTGGTGTTTAATTTATATATCTATGCTCTTCGATAATATAGGAAATTCTTTTATCCAAACGAAATCTCTACAGATACCTGGATCAAAATTTAGTAATTCTCATCCTCTATATTCTTGCAAAAATTATGCCAAAAAAAAAAATATATATATATAATATACGCTCTCGTGCGTGTATTTCATTTTTTTTAAGAATCTAACAAAAAATTGTACAAAATATTAGTCAATATTTTTCGTATTATATAGGATTTATCGAAATACAGAATTTCGAATTATGATCTGAAAATATTGGATAACTGTCAACATCATTCGATTGTGGAAAATTTTTCAGTATTGAATACTAGAACAAAACAGTTAAACAATAAACGTGGTAACGACGGAGCAACTCATCAACATAGAAAATACATCCTCGGATATACGGGTTAGTTTTATGTCGAAAGTATTTCATATTTTGTACCTTGTTTCACTAAATCGTCCGCATATTTACTCAAATCAGGATTTTTTTATCATTATTATTATTATATAAATAAATTCTAATTAAAACGTGTCGTTAAATGCCAAACAAAATTTATAAATTATATTTTAATTATTTGTGGTAATAAGACTTTAAAATCCACCGTTTATTATCAATATGTAATTCAATATATCAATGTATATATCATTATGTATGTGTATGTGTGTTTTTCATTCACTTAAATATATAATTGAATAGGTTAGAGCATTACGCTTTTCCATTATTGATTTGTTTGGTAGAATGATATTAAAATGCCTTAATTTATTGTTTTTTCCCTCGATCTAACTCTCAGTTAGTCGTTTTCTTAGATCGTTCGATATTTTTTTTTGAACGACAGTCGATTCAATATATATGTAATTCAACATGCATAATGTATCTCATTTAGTTATATTTAGATGAAACGTACGATTTGCAACACCATTTCATAAGAAATATATATATATATATATATATCTGTGAATCTAAAAGAAAATCAAATATGATGTGGAAAGAAGTATACCTCGACTGTCAAGAAAATCCTGAATACGTGGGAGTCACATTGGATATGAGATTTCGGGTTCATTGTGAAAATGTTCAAAGTAAATACAAAAAATGGAATTATCACAAAATTAATTGAACCATCATGCAAGCAAATCCAGATATAGTTCGAACATCAGCAATGGCATACATTTCGACAGCGAAATATACTTCCCCTGTATGGGCACATATAACACATGCAAAAAAAAGATTGATTTGGTACTATTAACGATACAGTGTGTTTAGTTACTGGCTGTCTTAGACCTTAAAAAGTTGGCAACTTATATATTCTAAATGGAATAGCGCCGCCTCGTAGAAAGAACCAAACAAATTCTGTGTGAACAAGCTGCAGCAAAGGCGTGTTTTAAGTCCAAAAATAGCTTCCTCAAGGTTACAAAAGAATACCAAAGTAATATCGATAGAGCACGAACACGCAATTAGATGGAGAAAGGCGGATATTCCAACACAATATGTACAAGAAATCCCTGCAGCACCAGGCTTCAATCAAGAATGGGTAATATGGAAGACACCAAAAACAATGCGAGCTGGGTATGCTCGAACAATATGTCGAAGTGGTCATTGACAGAGAATCCAAGCTAGTTGCGATTGCGGAGAGATTCAGTCGATGGGCCACTTATTGGAATGTAAACTTGCCGGACTCCGGTGCAATATTATGAACGCGGATCAGCATGCTCTGCAGTTAGCAAAGTATTGAGCCCAGAAAATATAATAATAATAGA
Source organism: Coronaproctus castanopsis (assembly GCA_032883995.1). NCBI lineage: Eukaryota > Metazoa > Arthropoda > Insecta > Hemiptera > Monophlebidae > Coronaproctus > Coronaproctus castanopsis. The sequence continues at coordinate 167,390,715 of CM065053.1, forward strand.
ATGGCCTGGACACGACACGAACAAACGATATATATATATATATATATATATATATATATATATATATATTTATATATATGTATGTATATGTATATATGTTTTGGAACAAAGTCGGCAAAATATAAATGATAAATAAAAAAAAAATTGTCTTTCATATTGTAAAGATATTCCGAATACGATGTTAATTGCGACGTTGTTTATTCATTTATAACTACTTCGTTACTGTTGTATTCTTCTATTGTCACTAATTTTCACTTCGATTTACTTCATCTTTATTATGTCGAATAACAATTTCTCGCATTTTTAAGACCTTAACTAATTTAATTTTTATTCATTGTTTCTAAAAATACAACAGATTTTAATAATGTATTTGTATATTGAAATTCGAACTTATATATCTTTTTATTAATAGGATATATTCCTGGAATGTATTTTCGATTTGGTAAATCGTTTTCCACTTTAGCAGACGAATGCGAAAAACAGCTTTTAAACGAGAGAAATTTACATCGAAATCGAAACGGCCATACCAAAATGGTAAACGATAAACGTAAAGTGTTTGACGATACCATACAGTGGAATAATAATTTCGACAAATGTAAATATGGCGAGGTTGTTGGTATGAAAAATATGGAATTTATAATATCGCACCGCCTTCTACTTGAAAATTTCAAAGCCATAATATGTAGTGTAAGTCGATTTTATGAAAATTCTAATGAACGTGCTTAAAACTATATAAATTCTAAGTAGACAATTTTATACGTATTTGGCAGTATATTCACAGTATATTCATTATCATTGTATTATTTTTCGTTTCCAAAAATCGTTGCTAGCCCATTGTGTTTTATTTTTGCGTTCTTCAATTATATACAACGCGCAGGCATATATATATGTTATACGATGTGAGGTGTAACTGCCTTTTACGTGATAATTAAGAGTTATATGCCGTGGGGAAAAACGTTATATTGCGAGCTGCGTTCGAACCCTAGACTGATTCACAATTATTATAAAATATAACCGGGAACATAATAGTTGTGTTTTTATCACATACTGGCATATTTTTACAACCGTCGAAAAAAAAAAAGATAAGAATAATTTGTGTAGATGTATTCACGTTTAAAATAATTGTACAGTATTGTCTTATGTTGTAATTAATTTTCGTCTCCTAAAAATGGATTTTTACACCGGCCGTATGAATTGTTTAATACAATATATTTAAGTTAAACCTATGTCATATAAACTTATCACGGAAAAAGAAAGTACTTTATTTAAATAGTACGATACGATAATACATGTACAATAGGTACTTAAAAGTACTTGATACCTTAACAGTTAAACCAGTCCTGTGTTAGGAAAAATAATATATATATAAGTTAAACAAAGGACGGAGAAAATATCATATAACGGCGATGTATATAATTTAATTTCGGGACACTAAAAATTTCGTATTAGAATTTTCAAAGAAACGACTACACTTCTATGGCTTTATAACAGTCGTTTATAAATTGGTGATGGGAAACATTTATACAAATTTTATAAAAATGCGATTTACATATGTGTATATATTGAAATATATATGCTTGTCAATCCGCAGTAAGACAGCGTGACAAGTTCTATGTTCCAATATCTTCATGAAAAACAACCAGATTATACGACCCTCATTCTCCGGTGACTTGATTGATCCGGAGGAATGTAGTATCTTGAATAAAACCAATAAGGGCGAGGGTGCTAAGAATCCGTGTGGAGTATAAACTACTACTACAAATGAAGTTCGGTAAAGTTACATTTTGAAACACTGAATTATTGCACGTTATTAAATCCGACGCGTTTAATAGATCTGGAAAAGGAAGCAGAAAACATCAAGCGGGATTTAATAGGACTGTGTGAAATCACAGAAGTAAAGGTGAAGAACTAATAAAACTTCAATCGGCATTCTACTTTAAAGGCATCAGGCAGAACGGGAAGCGTTGGTTTCTTAATAAACAAAAGAGTAGAGGATAAACTAATAGAAACATACAGTATATATCTAGCCTTACGTTATCACCGTCAAGTAGATATAATTTACGAATTAATACCCCAATTTCCAGCCACTCGGATGAGGAAGTTGAAAACTTCTATCTCGATATAAGTAAAGAATTAAATCCATAAAAGACCATTTACAGGTGACTTAAACGCTAAAATATGGAAAAAGTATCCAAAAGAAATAGTAATTGGAGAATATAGAGTTGGTAGCAGAAATAAAATTGACTTTCTATTAACGGATAAAAAAGACACGGTCAAGATGTCAATGTGATTATCAATTTTAACGTAGGTAGCGATCACAGATTTCTAAGGGGCAAAATACACGTAAATATTAAAAGAGAAAGAAACAGGCTTGTTAGAGAGGTAAACTTACCATTAGATATACAAAATCTAACAGCGAATAAAGTAAAATATCAGGAAACGCTGATGTGAACGAAAATAATATTATGGAGTTAATAAAGAACACAGTTCAAGAAATAGAAATGAAAAAACGTAAAGCTATTAGAAAACTACTCTGACGAACGAAACGCTACAGCTACTGAAGAAGGGAAATGAAAAACAACATTAACAAATATAACAGATATAATAGAAAGAATAAATAGAATGAAATGGCAGTGGGCCGGTTATATAATGAGAAGAACAGATCGAAGATGGACAGCAAGAATCTCAGTGGTACCCACGAGGGGGAAAAAAGGCCCCAGCGACGATCGCATGAGATGGGATTGCGAGTTCAGAAACAAAAATCAGGAGTTACTTGGACCAGAGTGCTCAAGACCTGAAGAAATGACGAAAAACATGTAGTTAATTCATGAAGAGGCTACACCATGAAATATTGGTTGATAAACTGAATATGATCTTATAGTGCGCTATTTACTGGAAAGAAAAATTGTTGCTTTTTGTTACCTCAATTTTTATTCTGGAATTAATGATTTTATAATTTTTTTTTTAGGTAATAATAAAATATGTTCCCAGTATTCTCCTATAAAAGGTTATACAGGTCACATTCCAACGAAGAAAGTTTCAACTTTGTCTATAAGTCGACCTTATCGGGACGCTGTTAAACTAGGACTTCCCAAAGCAAAACAAGTAAGGCAATTTTTCCCTGAAATTTAGAAATAATTGGTAACACCTGCGTATTATTATCGCATGTTCATTTTTAATTTACTATCAATTGAGAGTCGCGTTCAAATTTCTGCCAACGATTTTTCACTTAAGTTGTCAGAATTTCAATTTCGGTACTTGTATGGAATTAGTTCGAAATTTATTTTTATAAATGGAAAATATGTTGTTTTTAATCAGCGCATATTTACGAAAAATAAGTATATAAATGAAGTATCAAAATATTTACCGGATTAATATTTTATTTATTCAGTTTTACAAAGTGTTATCAAAATATTTACTTGATTAATATCTTCTTTATTCGCTGTTTTACAAATTGTTTTAATTGTATGTTACAGAAAGAATCTCCTTGCCATTGAAATTTCCGATATTTAATTGTCTCTAAGGTAACTGTACGTTTCGTTATATTATTTAAACATTTTAATATTGTTTATTTATGGCAACATTTTTCATTAATTAGATAATAATCCTCGTAATTGACGTTATTAATCTTTATTTTCCGATTTGCGTGTTTGCATATATTTAAAGCTTGTAAAAATTAATGTAAATATATAAATTAACAAATCAAAACGATAATTTTATTTTTAATTTATACGCTTTGACACGTTATTATAATTTTGTTACAGGTATCAGTGTAGAATGCCGTTCTTATATAAATAAAGTTTTAACTATTTTTCTCGTATATGTTGTGCCTATTTTTATTTTCTTATTATAATTTATTCCGACTTCTTTTCGTAGTCTTTAGTAAATTTTAAACCCACTTTGACATTATTCCATTATTAATCGTCAATTGTGGTTTTTTTTATATATATAATTAATGCGCAATGCATGTTGGACATTACTTCCATTTTAGTGTAGGTATGTTTGTTGTACGTGAAAATAAAGAAACAAGCTCATCAAAAATTACTTATAGTACACATTACGCTTTTTACATATGCATTACAGTTTCAGCCACACATTATAATTTTTTACACAAGTTTATACATTTTGGTTTGTGAAATAATTTTAGAAGAGTACTGGAGGAGATGAACATATAAAGTAATATTTTGCGCAGAATTTACATATTTAATGTCGACCAAAACGAATATATTAAAAGTTTATGTTTACGTACCGTATAGAAGATATTCTGACTGAAAGAACTCCATCGATAAAAACATTATTGCGTAAATACTAAGATTATTTTCCTGAATTAATTCTTAATATTAATAATTATTTTTTTATTTGTTAAAAATGAATATATGATTCGAATATTGTTGCGCATGATATATACGCGACCTATAGAAAAAAAAATATATACATCGACCATTATTACCAAGTGCTATGACAAAAATGATCTCTGTTCACGGTATTGTTATATTTGCTTTAAAAATATGTAAAACATCGGTCTTTGTAGAAATAACATTTTTATATTGAAAATATTTTTTTTTTTTTTTTTTTAATTATAGAGATCGCAAGTTATGGCAAGAGTTCGGGTTTAATACTTTTCACTTCCTATTTCATACAATGGTATTTATTATTTTCCGAATATCATGTTGAAGAAATAATTATTACGCAATACGATATTGTTGAACATCGATTATTCGTGTCTTAAATGTTTAAAGCTATACTTATTACACCAGTTGAAAAATACTAGCTCAAAAGTTTTTATAAGATCGCGCTTGGACTAATCTTAAATTGTAATTTCAAAATCACAAGTTCAGCTTAAAACCATATTTAAAAAATATGGTTTATACATGACGTTTGAGACTGTAATAATTCGAAAGTAACAACTGAGACGTAAAATCAGATACTGATTCTTATTCGTTTGTATTTGCCATTTCTAAACAAATTTTATTTTTGTCACTATATATATATATATGTGTGTGTGTGTATGTGTAAATTTGCTTATGTTTAAATATCTGTTTAAAAACATACTTATCTGATACTTGAGTGTTAAAAATAATATAACAGCTGCACATTAACAATTTAAAGCTTTCATTCAATAAACTTATTATAACACAAAGTTTTTAATATATACATTTTTTTAAAATTATTTTTCACATGTATACTAGTTATTAATTTTAATAACTGGCAAAGTTGGTACGTCGGATAGAAATCCGCCACCTACTGAGAACTGCCTGATTACATTATCATCCATATTAGTGTGGCAAACGTGCTCCGAAATATGTTTTTTCAGTTTCATAACTTGCTTTTTCTGAAATCATAAAGTAATCGTTTTAATTAGTCAAACGGGGGGGGGGGAGAGATAAAAACTTTATATTAATTATTAGATATATGAAAATTTTTACTTTGTAATATAAATTTTCAAATTTTAACTGGGATTTTGAAATTCAACATTGAAATTCAACATTGAAATCGGCTTGTTTATTTTGGTTTAGCGTCAAAATTAAATTATACAAAACAGCATATTTATAAGAGGTTTTCGCCGAATCGACTTATATTTCTGTTTCATTTTCATGCGAAAGTAATCGTATTTACTCAAACCGTCATTTAAAATATAAATGATGACTGAAAAAATAATTTCGATACATTACGTTCTTTCATATAATTATTGAGAAAAGTCTCTAGTAAAAATATACGTTTACGTAACGAAAGGTTTTCAAATAAAAATAATTCAAATACGTAATTGTTCTCTATATCGGATCGTAATTATAATTGTCTAAAACTTTATAAAATTCCAAATGTCTTACATCAAACATCGTAGTTAAACTATTACACTAGTATAATATCACCTATTAACACTAACCATGTATATTTTAACATAATAAAAAACAATAATTTTAAATAATACCTGCGGTAAACCCCAAAAATGGCTCATCGTACAACAGAATTAATATAAAGACACATAATATATATATAAAAGAAACATTTATACTTATTATACTTATAATGTAATGACAGTAAGAAAAAAATATATATAAAAAAAACTGTACAGTGAAAAAGAAACGATTATAATCGTAATAAAACAAATGAATGACACGTTTATACCATAAGTAAATATAGAAGAAATAATAAATCGTAAAATAGGTCCCGCATAAATTTACTGTACATAAATTGAAGTTGCCTAGAATCTTAATTACCGATCATCATCGTCATCATTAAGTGCCATCTCCGTATCAGAGGTAGGCGACTACTTGCTATATGGTGTAAGTATCGTACAAGGTAATTATGGCGCTAGCGTAGATAGACACATTCACCCGGGATAGCTGATTTTAATCGCTTTGTTGCCACGACACAATGCAACCCCACGTGTTTTTGTAGTGTACTATATTCCACGCCATAATAATATCGAGGATTATTTCGATTTTTATTTTCTAATGATGACATTTTTGCGTCACCGATCGTATTCGAACCCGGTACCTTCCGTATGTGTTCTTAACCACTCGACTATTCCGACGACTTGCCGATGGTAAGGGGCATGTTTTAGTATGCATATAAACGATTTTGTAGTATCTAGGGACATTTAGTACACATCTGATGTTTTGTAATTGTAATTTTTAAAATTGGTGATTGAAACGAAACTCCAAGCTGAACAACAGTATGTGATTACGGAACGAATAAGTTTTTTCTATAGAATTAAGTTATTATTAACATTAATAAATGATTTTTTGTTAATTAGTGGATATATGACAGATATGCCTTTGTTAGCTTTTAGCACGATTGACATGTCCGACAAAATTTAGTCTATTATCCAAGATTACCCTAAGATAACAAACATGTTTTGACCAGCTCACTGCGAGGGAATTAACCCTTATCTCAACGGGTAGTGTGGGACGCCTTTGGGTGAAAAATATAGCCTCAGTTTTATCGCAGTTTAACTCAATTTTTCATTTTTAATAATAACGCAACATTCGATTTATTCCTGTCTGTAACTTATTAGTAATTATTTTAGGTATATAAGAAGGACAGACAAGAGCTGTGTCGTCCGCGTAAAGAGCAATCTGAACATTAGGCAGATTAGGGAAATCAGATAAAAAACAAAGTAAACAGAAAGGGACCCAAAATGCTACCTCGAGGAACCGTCGGTGAGCATGTTTTCATAAACGTAAAATAATCTGCTTGCTAAATAGCTGTGAATAAATTACATAACGAGGGAATCGGCATTGTATAATTTTGTAATTATGCCAAGTTGTATCGAATCTTTCGCTACCATCCAGTAGAACCATACCGGTATGTTTATTACGATTAAAGTTGTGCGCAATAAACTCCAATTCGTGCTACATGTTGAGTGATTAGCCCGGACGAAAACCAAACTGTGTTAGGAATAATTTTTTGGTTATCTGCATGAAGTCTTAAACGGGATAGTATAATTCTTTCTTCTATTTTACCGAGATTACTGAATAAATTAATAGGACGTATGTTAATTGCATACGAGACATCTTTTCCTGGTTGTGGGAAAAGCAATAATTTTGGCTATCTTCCAACTTTTTGGATAATACCCGAATCTAAAGATGGTATTTAAAATTGTAAGTTCAATTACAGCTTTTAATGGCAACTTTTTAATAATAGTAGTCAAAATATTATTATTATTATTATCGTATCCGGTCGGTTATTATCTTCGTCCAGTATTTCGGAAGAATTAATGTTTCTTCATCAATATGTTCATATAATTTGTCACAATCAAACTTCCCAATTATGCTATAGTTAAACAGGTGTTCATTATTCTGAATTTCGCCACATTCACATTTTTATTTTTGTACCATTATTACTTGCCTTTGTAAATTTAATTCTTTTGAATTTTCCCGTATTTATCTTCATATCAAACGTTTTCCCTTCATTGTTGATTGTATAGCATCATCGGCATCTACATCCCGGTTTCTGCAATTAATACCCTGTCATGTGCATAGCTTATGCTTTTAACTACTATTCCATTTATTTTACAGTCAGTTTTCTATAACACATCATTCTTCATTATTTCTTCAACATATGCGTTAAACAAACGTGGTGACAATGGACATCTTGTCTTAGCCCTTATGTATTTTAATTCCTTTCTCAGAGTACTTATTTTTGATTTTAATATTCGCTGATTATTCCCAGAAAGATTTTTAATTATCCTTTTTATTTTTATATATACATTTTAATCATTTAGATAAGCGGTCTTTATAATAACAAAGTACATAAAACGGTAAAAGCGTAAAAATCGCATACAAAATATCAAAATTACGTTTATATTTATATAATAAATATTAATTTACACGTATATAAAAAAACCGATTAATGTAAACGTTTATAATGTTGAAGATTAAGTGTTTGATCGTCGCGGTTATATGTATTGGTAAGTATAACCACAAAAAAGATTCTGACATACACCCCCTTGATAATGCCTTTACATTTAAAAAGGCGCTAATACCGTCGCAGGGCGTTATTAGATACATGTAATCTTCTTACGATAGAGCCAATATATAAATTGAGACCGCTTAAATAACACTCATTTTCAATAGTTAAAAACGCGGAACAGAAATTATAGCTGTTAACGTAATGAAAATTTTATATACATTTTTATTGTTTTTCCGGAAAATATATTTAGATAAGAATCGCACACTATTAAAAACCGTTTCACGCGTAACTATTTTAACGTTGTAGAATTTCGTGCCAGTTATAATTATTTCAGTTTCGAGAAATATCAAGAGACCCGCCAATGTTTAATGGTTTTTTTTTAATAAATTTTTGGAATTTTTCCATAGGATTTTTTCTTCAAAATAATTCTTCTTTCATAGGTTAAAAATATTTTCGAAGGAATATTGAGATGTATTGTGTCGAATCGCGTTCAACTTTTTATTTATAAGCCTACACTATAATTGGCTTTTAGCTTTGTGTGGCTTCATTAAATAAATAAATAACTTATTCTTCGAATTCGTAATTGTGTATATTCGTCGCATTTATTTCTTCTATCTTTAATCTCCGTTTATAAATCATTTTCTCGATGAATTACATTAATAGTTTTCAACTGCGCAAGCGTTATCATTACCGGCTTGCTGATAAGCAGGCAGGTTTGTACGTTCGGTTTTCGTTATATCTTGTTTTTGCGCGCGTGCTAATGCTCGCGCCACCATCAGCCGTTATCATGATACTACTACCGAAACAACAACGAAAACATAACTGCACGAATTTATCTTCCACGTGTTCCGGTAACGCTATCGGTAACAAAGATAACGCTATCATCCAGCGCGTCGGAGATTCTTCCTCCTCCTCCTTACACGAAACAAACGTACAACCATCGACAAAGGATATCGATAACGGCGAGTTCGTTCCATGTTACGGTTTAAATAAAGACATAAGTAATAATAATAATTATTATTATTATAGGAACGATAATAATAATAATACTGGCGAAAATAACTCTAATAATAATAATAATTCTTTTACTGCTGTTATTAATAATGATAATAATAATAATAATAATATATTGCCGTTTAAATCAAATTATGCTAATAACCATATAACAGACAAATTTACAAAACAAATACGTCCAATTCAACTATCCTTGAACAAAAATAATTCGTGGAAACTCGTTCCGCATACTAAAAGACGGAAATCATTTGAACAGTCGCAATCTTCTGATTTATCACCAAAAGCCCAAACGAAACATTTTTCAATTTCTTAGTGTCGATGAGAATGATGAAGACGATCATGGAAGATACAAACGCGGATCTCGATGATACTAAAGTCGAGGACTCTATTACCAAAAACGTCAACATTAAGACTCCTGGACGGGAAACTAATAACTCCACCAGTACACAAAACAAATTTATCAATCCTCCACCGATTATGGTCAAAAATATAACTAACTTTAGTAGTGTTAGAAAATTTCTTTTGGCCATATCTGATGCAGAGTTCGAGTTAAAATCTACACTATCTGATGTTACAATCAAACCGAAAAATCCAACGAGTTATCGTTATTAAAACTTTAAAAAACAAGAATTACCTATTTTATACATATTCTCTGTCTGAAGATAAACCTTTCAGAGTGGTACTTAAAAATTTACACCACACTACGGATCCAATTGAAATTAAGAAAGAAATTGAGTCAAAAGGTTTCGAGGTGATAAAAGTCACAAATATTCTCCGTTATAAAACGAAACCGCCTCTTCCAATGTTTTTCGTAGACCGGCGTTCGTCAAAGGATAATCATAAAATATTCGAAATTCGTAATGTCTTAAATACTATAGTGATAATTGAAGAACCCAAAAAGGACTCTCGACTCAAGCAATGTAAAAGATGTAAATTATTTTTCATATGTGGTGGAGACTATAATTGTAAAAACACTGCATGGGGATCGAGAATTACGAATTCATCTGGTAGAAAATTATATAAAGTTATACAAGCAAATTCACTCACTATCTTATCTCCAATGACTCCTACATACTGAACACTCTAATAGAACTCCCGACGTATTAGATTTCTTTATCATTAATGGCCTTCGTAGGTACAACCGGGAATGTAGGACACTTACGGATCTATGTTCCAATCACGTTCTTGTAGTTGCTGGTCTGGATATAAATCCAAAAATTATACAACGCCAATGGAAGCGCACAAATAAAACTACAAATTGGAATCTATCTTCAGATATAGTCGAAAACAACATAAATTTAAAAGTTAAACTGAAGGAAACATGTGACATTAGCAGTCAAAAATTTTTCCGATCTCATCGAACGTGCATGTAAAAATTCTACTAATTACGAGTCGAAAAAGTTCAATAACAACATTTATGTACCTATCGAAATAAGAAAATTAATAAAAGAAACCAGAGCAGCCAGAAAGAAGTGGCAACGTAACCGGTTAACCATCATTAAAAAATAAAATCAACGAATATAAAAATACAATGTTGAATCGACGTATTACAAGCTTTGAATAACAACGATAAATTGGTCAATTACTAAAAACTACTGAGACAATCGAATGAACAATATAACATCAGAGTGGAGGATTGGGCTAAAACGGATACAGAAAAGGCTGAAGCTTTCGCTAAACATCTCGAAACAATCTTCACTCCACAACCCGACTATAGCAGGGGGCATTCAGCTCTTATACAAAATGCATTAAGAAAACCTCGTCATAGTGAACATACTAAAAGCTTTTCTCCAAAAGAGGTCTCTGCCTTCCTACGGAAAGCACCACTGCATAAGACCCCTGATATGGACAAAATCACAGGAGAAATACTGTCGCATCTTCCGAAAAAAGCATCTATTATCCTATGCTATATATTTAATGCAATATTAAGATTCGGGATGTCGATTATCATCACGATTCGTAAAACGGGAAAAAAGGCATCAGTGGTTTCCTTTTACATGCCAATAAGCCTGCTCTCCGCACTATCAAAGATTTTGGAGAAACTTATCCTTAATCGGATGAGTTCGGTTATAATAAATTGCAACATACTGCCGAATCATTAGTTTGGTTTCCGTGAGTAGCATTCTACTATTCAGCAATGCCATCGACTAGTCGATGCGATTTCACTAACATTCGAAAAACAAGAGTTGTGTTCCGCTGTATTTCTCGATGTCAGTCAAGCTTTCGATAAGGTTTGGCATCCTGGATTGTTGTATAAAATAAGGCAGTACTTTAATGAAGTCGTCTATTTATTGTTAAAATCACAAATTAGGCTCTTCGCCATTCTGTACCCATCTCTGCGATGCAGATCAGATTGCCGATGAAAACTACCTATTTTTTAGCTGCAGTTATTACAGAATGTAAAATCCCTCTCCCAACTAATCTCATCAGATGTCTGCTCAGCTCACAGAATAATAGCGTATATACGCTTATATTTGATTACATATTAGCCTGTAATATAAATATTTAGTCAGACATGTAGTCCGTTCGTTACAGCCCTGGGTGGAATCACAAAAGCCCATTCAAAAAAAAAATTACAGATATATACAAAAAATTTCATTTAAATCGTCAGTCATTTCCGAGATAGATATATATAAAAAAATTGTTCGTTTAATTAGATACGGATCGTTAATAAAATAACAGATTTTATTTAGACGTCGCGTATTTATTTATTCCCAATTTGGTTGACATTTCTATAAAAGCATACTGAACGGAACGTAGTGATTTTGAAATACTTAAGATAAAAATAATTTTTGAAAATTTATTATATTTATATAAAATCGACTATTAAGTCTTTCTAAAAGTTTTGTATTCTAATATAAATATTCGGTTAATTTTTTTTTAATGAGCCTTATTTAATATTAAACTATAAACGAATGTTTACGTCGAAATTAATTCGGAGATAAATTTATTTCTATCAATACTTACGTTTTTAAATAATTGCGTTTTTAAATCCGCTAACGATTTATTCTTATTTTCGACATCGTAGCGCCAGTCCATTGCTTGTGATTCATACATGGTCATTTCTACCAATAAGCACTAAAAAATGTACATACGAATAAATATAACAAGCACACCGATGAAGATAATGATAATAATGTTACAAAGATACCGTGGAGTAATTTATACTGATTAAAAATTGATCTGTTTTTAAACATTTCACGTCGGGACTCGTTCGATAAGTTTATCGTTTTCGGCATTTTTGATTATTTTACGTTACTTAAAGCAGATACTTTTTTTTACAGTTTTTTTTTTAAATTTTGTGTTTTCACAAATTATCAATTATAAGTTATATTAAAGATTCACTATCGAAAACTATATATAAACTAAAATAGTGCATATATATATAAAAAATTTATAATTTCAATATCACTTCAGATTTTACGGCTTAATCCTGAATTTTATTTAATCCGTTTTATACGAAAAAGGAATATTCGCGATTATAATAGCGTTCGGGCAAAGTTGTGCTAACTAATCAATCACCGGGAGAAAAACTATATTAATAAATCGAAGACCAATAATTATTTCTTAACTTTGATCTGTTTATAAGTATTCGAAAATTATACATCTTCTCCACTCTGCTATACGTATTTGCTGAAAACAATAAGTTAAATCTAAGCCCTACAGTAAGGTTAACTTCGAATGAATTCAAGGAATAAGCTTCAGCTTATCTTTTGTTACGCATGTTTATTAAGATCCCACTCAGCGATATCAAGGAAGCAACGAAGGGCATATTTTGTAGGTTGTAGCAAAAAAAAATGGACGGAACAACAGAGTACATCACACCTGCATAAACCGTCAGTTCGCGAATGGAAGTTTCAACCTGAAGACCGAAGGGATCAGGTGGTGATGTGTCGCCTCCGGATCGGTCATACGCAACTTACACATGGACACATATTCCAAAAACTAGTCCCACCAACCTGTGATAGATGTGAAGTTCCGATTACAATTCACCGCCTCTTAACAGAATGTCCCAAAATCTCAAATCCTTCTTCCTTAAATATTTCATCAATTCTGGCCCAAGATTTCCAATCCGTCTCATCTTTTCTTGTTAAGCTTAGGTCGGTAAACCTATTTAACAAAATTTTAATTTGCTGCTCCTAGTCTCGCTCCTGTACATAGCGCGGAAAACGAAAAAAAAATGCTAATGAAGATCGGACCACGTACGTACTAACGGCTTTTATAAGCTTATGCCCGTATATATTTGTGTGACTCGGATCTATTTCTAAACAATTTTTTTCTGAAGAAATAATCTAATCCACTTTTACATTAGCATTTAGCCGAAAATGAACTTCAATACTTCCTACTTAGTTTTTTACTCATGCACCGAGATTAGGGAATACTTTTCGCGAATTTATTACTTTATTTTACCAAGTAGCACAGATATCTATTTCTATATTGATTATTTTCGATAATGTTTCACTTTTATTTTTGTTAAGAACTAAAATTATCGATAGCGTTTATTGTAAGTTTTTACATATAGGCTTTGCGCTACAGTTTGGTTTCAAAACATAAAAATTTTTCCTCACCAATACATCATTTAGTTTATATATTGATATATATATATATATATCATCATTATTTATCCTCAACCGTTAGGTTGGTGGCAATTTAAGCGACACTTACCTATAAACTTCTTTGCTTTATAGTGTAAGTAATGAACAAAGCAATTATACAATGGCGCTAGCGCAGTTAAACACACACACACACACACCCGGGAGAACTGATTGTAATCGCTTTGTTGTCACGACACAATGCAGTCATACGTGTTTTTGTCGTGTACTGTATTGTTACTAGCGCGCATATGGTGTTGTGCGCGGTGGTTTGCAATTGCCTTCCGCGAATATATATATATATATATATATATATATATATATATATATATATATATATATATATATATATATATACGTTAAGCGAAATACACCTAAAAAATATATAAGCTCAATTAAATAATTTATTTCCGATCTTTATTCGAGAGAAACAGACGACAACGTCAACTTATTATCTGAATATCAGTTATTGCGGTTCTAGTAATGTTAATTGCTTTAAAAATTATTGTTTATCCTACTAAAATAAATATCTATAAATTTATATAGGTAGCTTTATGATCAGTATGCGGGTTTTGTTAGTGGTTTTTCTTGTATTTCTACTTTAGTTAAATGAGCAACTGGGCATACTTTTTAAACTAGTATACGTAGTAAGAACTGTGTACGCGTTATATATTATTTATTTGTTTTTTTTTTTGTAACATATATTTATTTCTTGTAAATACATTTTTTATCAATCAATCAATTATATGCTTAAAATTATTTTTAAGAAAATAACTTACCTGAATTTTTTTAGATTTTTCTTGCGATTCTTTTCGCAAAAAGTGAATTTTGTTTACTAATTCCGGAATAGAATATTTTGCTACCGCGTTCTTAAGCGTGTCACACATCATTTCTGTTTCTTTTAATTGTTGTTGTTTCTCTGCCGCAATTTCCGTTTGTATTACAATTTTCCTTTGAAGCATTTGTACCCTGTTTACGAGGTCGTACATATCCGGATCTGTACCCTGATTATATGAAAAATTTGCGATTAAATTTCAGAATAATTCGTTGTAATATATATATATATTTATATCAGTCGGATAAAATTTAAAAATTGGTCGAAAAGAAAATAATGTAAAACGTCGAGAAATCCTATTGATAAGGCATTAAACGAATATTTTTTAATAAGTAATAAAACTTTAAAAACATACTTCATCATTGACACAGGTATAGAGAAATTGGTTCGCTATTATTGACGCGTTTTCAACAACAACAACAACAACAACAACGTATATTTCAGCATAATTTACAGTGAGTATACACAAACCAAACATTTTAAATAATAATTACGTAACGCCTAGGATGGCTCGCCGTACATTAGAAATAATAATACAAAGACCCGTAATAAATAAAAGAAGTAATTATACTTATACTTATAATGACAGCAAAAAATAATTGAAAAAAAACTGTACAGCAAGAAACAAAAAATTAAGATAGTAATAATAAAACGAAAGAAAAAACACTTTAGACATTAAAAAATAAATAAAGAAGGAATATTAGTTTCTAAAATAGGCGCCGCAAAAACATTACAACAGGTTATGTTTGAGCCTCCTATGTTTATATTTACTATACATAAATTGGAGTTGCCTGGAATCGTAATTACCAATGGTAGAAATTAAACTATTATCGTGGACTAAGCAGTCATCGCAGAACTTACGCGTTGAATTTAAGATATGGTCCTTAATATAAGGCATGTTTAAGGTAGCATGCGTGTCAACGATTTTGTGGTATCTAGGGACATTTAGTACACATCTGAGACACCTATTTTGAAATACTTGTAACTTATTAAAATTTGTATTTGAAATAAAACTCCAAGCTGGACAACAGTACGTCATTATGGGACGTATAAGTGTTTTATACAGAATTAATTTATTATTTACATTAAGAAATGATTTCCTTTTGACAGATATACTCCTGCTAGCTTTCAAGGTAGTATGACTAACATGTTCAGAAAAATTTAATCTGTTATCCAAGACTACCCCGAGGTATCGAACATGTTTTGACCAACTTACAGTGGTAGAGTTGACCTTAACTTCAGCAGGTAACGTGGGACGCCTGCGGGTGAAAAATATAGCCTCCGTTTTATCACAATTAATATCAATTTGCCATTTTTTATAATAACGAAAGACACAATTTATTCCTGACTGTAATTTATTAGTAATTGCTTTAGGTATATACGAAGTACAGAAAAGAGCTGTATCGTCTGCATAAAGAGCAGTCTGAATATCAGGTAGGTTTGGGAAATCAGATAAAAACAAAGTAAACAGAAAGGGACCCAGAATACTACCTTGGGGGACCCCCGCTGAGCACGTTTTCATAGTAGACCTTGAATCATTGATAGTAACGTAAAATAGTCTGTTTGCTAAATAGCTGCTAATAACGTTGATTACATAACGAGGAAACTGATATTTTATCATTTTGTAAATAATACCTTTATGCCAAGTAGTATCAAAAGCCTTCGCAACATCCAGGAGAACCATACCAGTATGTTTATTACGATTAAAATTATGTGTGATAAACTTGTTGTTTTATTTATCGAGATGAGTATTTTGAAAAACCGCAAAAATCACCAATGGAACCGACGACTGTATGCTATTAATATATGCTCGATGAAAATAATGCGGAATAAAAAAAAAAAAATGAATATTCCGGGCATTAGAGGTGAAAAATATGGACCAGTAAAATTGATAACTAGAAGAAAACTTAAGAAGACACGTTAAAGAAAATAAAGAAGGATTTCTCGATTGAAGAATGCGCGACAATGGACAAAACTGGTTCTCGTGTTGTCTACTAAACAAGAAATCGGAACTATTGGCTGAGAATAAACTTTATAAGATCGTATAAATATATATAGTTTATTCAACGAATTCAAAATTAAACCTATTCGTACGGATTTAAACACTCCGTAATAGACTAGCAGTTTTGACTTTAGAATAATATAAGTAAGCTCGCAGATTAATTATCTTCATCGCGACGTCGTTTGCATAAAGTAATAATAAAAATTATTATCGAGAAATTAATGAAATGCGTAAGTTTTGTAAGTTGTGTACCTGAAAACATTAAATGCGAACATTCGAGTATAACGAAGGTAATTATGAATAAACGTAAAAAAGAAAAACCCGCCACGTTGTAAAGTAATACGAAATGAAATTAATAAAGCAACAAAAATAAAATAAACATCGCTAATACAGCGAGCTATAGTATTAGTTTTATTCAACACGTTACTGATAGAATAAAAGAAAATCGGGAAAACATCTCGAGACATGAAACATTGAATAGTTAATATGCGTCCAATAAGTAAATTATTTTCAAGGAAAATGTACGGAATCAAAAACATATTTCGGCCGAGTTGCAACAGACAAACAAGAAACGGCCACTTCCATTTTCGAATAAAATATATACGATCGAACAGTTTTCCATCAACACTCCGCCACGATATTTTCTAAAGACACACACGCGCATGTAATAAGTAAATTCTATTAAGAAATGCTCGACTCTACGACTATAGAATGCATATATGCATACGAAAAAAAAAAAAAACGAGAAAAAAAAAACTAAAATTACTTCTAACTTTCGCCATCGATGTATATTTATAGGATTTTGTAATTCTTCTTCTAAAGCGCGCGACTTGATTCTTTCTTTCGTTAATTCTTTTTGTGTCTGAGATAATTCACTCCTCAAATGAGCAACATTATCGAAGCTTCTAGATAAACCCGCTTTCTCCATTCTGCGATAAGATTAATTTGAAAAATGAATATTATTTCGAATATACATACTATGAAATAATATTGTAATTGTACCAGTAATGAAAATGTTCAACATATTTTTTTTTTTTTTTAATATATTTACGATAGTAATAAATGTCACGACACAATGTAAGCATAGCACCATTACTGAATAATCGTTACGTCGCGAACTGCTAATAGCATAACTGTTTCAAAAAGACAAAAAATAAATAAATCGCTATTCGAACTAGTTTCACATAATTGTACCGCGGAACTGTTTCGTACTCACATTAAAAGATCCTAATACAAATTACGTTAATACAGTATTATACACGTAGTTGAAAATGACATTACTTACATCACAAATAATTCCTTGTTTTCACTTTGTTTTTCAATTTCATAAGAGCGAATGCGAAATATCGGTTTGAATATATTTAGTAAAATATAGACACCGATTTCGTACGATGTTTAAGATAGTACATATCCAAACAGGTAAAATTTTAAAAATTCACTTTAATGTTTTGTACCATATATATATATATATATATATATATATATATATATATATATATATATATATATATCAAATATTTTAAAAATTTTACCATATATATATATATATATATATATATATATATATATATATATATATAAAATTAACAAAACAAAATAAAAACAAAGTTAATCACTATAAAAATTATTTCATTAACGCAAAGCTTTTCGACAATCACGTCATTTTCAACAATACACAAAAAGATCAACAGGTTTTGTATATGCTTGAAAATGACGTGATTGTCGAAAAGCTTTGCGGTGATAAAATAATTTTCATAGTGATTAACCTTAACCTCTCCAATACATCATTATATATATATATATATATATATATATGATGACCCGGAGAAGACGAACGGTTTTATTTGTTGAATAACTCAAAAACTACTGGACCAAAATTTTTAATGAAATTTGATTTCATTAATAGGAAAACGAGAGATTAGCTCAGTCATTTGTGCGATACATCTTTCATTGCAACAATACATTCATTCAGTCGTTCCAAAATTTTCGAAAACTTTTTCGAGCATAGGTCGCTGAATTTTTGAAATTTCTTCAAAATTCGAGTTCTCAAGTCTTCCATATCTCGTGTACGTGTTTCGTAAACGGGGCTGTTAAGGTATGTCCAAAAAAAATATCGCGTAACTTTGAATTCGTTTCGAAACATTCTTTACATCCGATTCACACCAAAAATAACATTCCACGCGAAATACGCGCTCCTTCTCGTTATAGGATGCCGATAACTGAAACTGGGCAAAAATGACGTTTGTATATTAAACGTGGAGCACGCGATTTTGCGTTGTAGCAGTCTTACTAACTGCGCAATTTAAAAAACAAAACCGTCCGTCTTTCTAGATCACCCTATATATAAATAATATTAACAAATATGCAAAAAAAAATGAAAAATCAATTAACGTTAATAATCAATTTTCTAATTACTCATGAAAATTAGATCACAAATTTTATATATATATATATGTGTGTGTATATATATGCGGATTTAGGCAACATCTGTCCCTTAGACAATTAGTAGAGAAAACCAGAGATACCTCATTATGTATGGCCTTTATTGATGTTAAAAAGTCGTTTGATTTAGTAAACAGAACGGACCTCTAGGAATGTTTAAAAACAGTAGGATGTCCACGAAAAAATTTGATAATTCAACTTTATGATAAAACAAAAGGATCAGTCATATGTGACGATGGACGATCCGACACTTTTGATATTAATACTGGCGTAAAGCAGGAATGCGTATCCTATGCTCTTCAATTTCTACATGGGCATGATAGATATTTACAACAATGTTTATCATCGGAAGCAGGTATAAAAGTAAAATTTCGGTTCGATAAAGGCATATATAATTTAACGAAATATAAAACTCGTTCAGCAACCAGCACCTTCAAAATCGTTAGTCTACAATATGCTGATGACTGAGTACTTTTTTGCAATAATCCGCAAAAACTACAGAAAGCGCTCGATTGTTTTGTCCGTGTTCGCTGAATTTGGATTGACTATAAATCCTAATAAAACAGAGATAGTCCAGGTTGACAGCAGTATATATAATTTTCATTTGTCTGGTAATCGGCTAAGTATCGTCGATTCATTTAAATACTTGGGAAGTATTGCATCGAACCGATGCAAATTTGGATTGCGAGGTAGCGTCGAGGATTAGAAATGCAAATGTTGGATTTAGAAAATTAACGCTGAAAGTATTTTGCAATCGAAATTTAGAGATAAAAACCAAATTAGCAGTGTACAAGACTATCATAGTACCAGTCATGGCTATATGGGAGCGGAACATGGCCAATAATGAAAAAACAAACCCGTAAACTTGAATTTAGCCACCAGAGGCTATTACGCAGAATAAGCAGAATATGATGGAAGGATCGTGTGACAAATGCAGAAGTGTTAACAAAATCCAATTGTTAATCTATAGAACAATATTTAACACAGAAGCGCATGAAACGGTTGGGTCATGTTATTCGCATGCGAATGAGCGAATACCCAAAAGGATGATATACGGTGTATACGGAAAAAGACCTCGCGGACGCCCGAAACTTCGCTTCAAAGATGTTGTAGCGCAAGATCTGAAGATAGAAAAGAAGACACCAATGTCAGTAGAATGGGAAACTGTGGAGCAAAATCGTCCCAAATGGACAGCGTTAGTTAAGAAAACGGTTACCATCAGGAAACTAGCTGTAATGAAAAAGACAAAGACGGTAACACAGAAGAAGGGTAATCACAGTGACATGTTCAAGTGTAATAAATGTAAACAACACACCGAATAGGACTTATATCACACAACCCCGGCACTGTCATTAGCAGACTAAACCGCATCCTAATTAGGGGATAACCTCATACTCGAAAACGAGTGAGGAGTAGAAGAATATATAATATATACAATCAAATTACTTGAGATGTTTAATTTCTGCATTAAGTGTCTTTATTTCTTGTAAGTAACGGTCGCATTCGTTTTCAAATTTCTCCTTAGTCGCGGTCAGCTGTTTAATTTTTATATTTAATTGTGCGATTTCTTCTCCTTTTTGTATAACGTACGCTTTGGATACTTCTTGTTCGCCAGCAATCTAGACAAAATGCGCACGCGCTATTACTAAAATGTATTTACCTAAATTGTATTTTTCTAATTTTAATAATATCAGTTAATTAATTTTTAAATTACATTATGTGCAAAAATTAAATTAATTTTCGTACCCTAATTTTTTTATTCCATCGTGAAACTAATGTATCCAGTTCTCAGCTTAATGTTTGAAATACATCACAGTTTCGTTATATATATATATATAAGCTTCATACTTTTAAAAGGTGAATGAGTCAAAAATAAATTACATGTTTTTTTGCGACGTTAATTTGTTTCCTACTCATTTCAAAATATTTAGTCTTTTTTAAAATTTTTATTTAGATTTTTCCCGTTTTTAAAACTATATACATGTTATATATATATATATATATATATATATATATATATATATATATATATATATATATATATATATATATATATATATAAAAGCGATGCTGTTGCAAAATATTAAGTTTTTCGCATTTATAGAAAGATTTTGCAGATGAGAAAAATTGGTACTATTTTATGTGCGTAAGTTGAATAAACATGAATAAATATATAAAATGAAACCACGGATACTACTTAAATATAGAATTTAAACAAAATCGCATTCAATATATAACACATAAAATTACAAGAGAATGAGTACAACACTAATAAAGACATTTGTACACAAACGAATGCACGCACACACATATAGAAAAAAATATTTACTCAGTGAAGACATGATATATCATTAATTATGTATAATATAATAATTACTTTTTCGATCTCTTTATCCTTTCGTTGTAATTCCAATTCTAATTGGCTAATATTGCCGTGTAATAATTTCCCTTTTTCGGCGTATTCTGATATGGTTTTTTTCAGATCAATTATACGATCTTTATAATAGCATAATTCTGTTTGCAATTTTTCTTTTTCCCTTTCTAACTTTTGAATCACTGAATTTACATAACATAATAATACATTTATTCATTAATTCGTTTGTATACCTATATACATATATAACAATATAAACACAAATCGAAATGAATTGTCGTTAAACTCCATATGACATCGTGATCGTGATAAACCAATCATCTCATGAATAATTTTCGTCCACTGACATCTTTCCACTTGCAACCTGCTACATATTGTCAGTGTCGTTATTTTCGGTTGTATACATTCAATGTTTGATCTGACCATTTTCGTCTCCTCCCTTTTTTCCGGATGGTTTGTCTTCTAATGTAAATTTTTCTAGAAGCAGATTATTTCTTCTAGCAATATAATCAAAACAACGTAAAATTCGTAGTCGTATTACAGATATACAGACTAAAACAATACTATTTTATTCGTGATTTTTTAATTTTTACAATATTCACCGCTGGATATTACAGAACCGAAATATACAAAATCATTCATCACTTCTAATCGTTTGCCATCAATAAAGTTCAGTTTTCTTATCAATAATACCATAATTTGTTTTTCTTTCGCGTGTTTATACTCTAAAGGATCTACTCACAGTCTATAATTTAACCGACAATGGTGTTAGATTAAGTAGTTATTAACACTGTGTCACCCGCATATCTCAAATTGGAAATCATTCTTCCACCGACAGAATAACACGAGCCTTCCTCATAATTAGTTCACTAAATAACAAGGATCCTTCTATTACTCCACCTTTTACATTAAATGATTTTGACAATATACCGTCGTCAGTATTTATTGATGCTTTACTGTCTTTATAGAGATTTGCAATCAAGAGTAGCAAAAAATGTCCAAGGCTTCATTCCCATAACTTTTCCCATTTAACACAATCGAATGCTTTAGGTTAATCGATGAAAGTGAAGTAAACAGGTACGTCATATTCTCTTGATTCTTCAATTATTTTCCGTATATTAAATACTTGTTCTCTTGTACCAACGCCCTCTTGAAACCTTATTTTCAAAAATTTAATTTATTCTTTAATATCCTAATACATACTTCACTTGCATGGGAAATTAATGTAATAATTAGCGCAACATTCTAAATTTTATTGCACATATACCATATTTTCAGTTATCGAGAACCCCGTAATGCCTCTGCAGCGATATTATCCGAATAGCGACAATATATTCGGCGTTAGGAGCGGCTGTGTAACAGAAGGTAATACTATAAACCGTAACTTTAGCAGAAGAATCCGAGTTGATTTATTTTCTCACAATTATGATTAAACACGGATAAAACTATTTTATTTGACCTAATCAAAAAGGAAAAAATATAGATATAGCTGAATTTTTGTTAAAATATTTGTTCAACGGACTATTATATTTTAATAGTTACTAAAGAGAATATTATGTATCTGTACTATCTAATAATATCTCAAACACGAAAAAAAAGATTAAATATTTTTAATAAACAACAAGGAGGACTTCCATAATTTTGTGGAATATAATGATTAAAAAAAATAAATAACACAAAAAAATCACTGAATGAAAAAAGCTTCTCGCCTGTTAATTCATTATCAAGTGAACAAATAAAATATAAAAATAAAGTGAACATAAAAATAAAATGTAAACATATAAAATGTAAAAAATATTAATTTAGATATACAATTTACAAAAATTAGCTAAACGAAAAAATAGCATTTAGAAAATAATCCGATAGTAAATTTCATAAAGAAAAATATTAGTGATTTTAATTCTTTTTTGTTATTTAAAAGGAAAGACGTTTCAAAAAAGTTTTATTCCATTTTACTAATCTTTTTACAACTTACGTATATGTTCTTTCGCAAACCGATCTTCAGCGTGAACTGCTTCCATTTTAAGTTCCTCAATGTGCTCATTGAAATGTTTAATTTCATTTTCTAATTTCATAATTTCATCCTAGAAACACATTATATGTTTATTAGAAATATTTTACATGGATATATATTTAACAACTAGGTAATAATAACAAAAATAAACACGAAAAATTTACATTAATTACATTATTATTTTAGCCCCTCGGTAAGCTCTTTCTGCGTACTTTTTATTTTTCCTTGTCAAACATCATGGCTAGCACATATTTTTTTTTTTTATCAATTTACTAAATGTTGGCTGATCGTTTCTTTCGCGTCTTCTTCGGGGATAAAAGTAGCAGATGATGGCGAAGAATAAACAATGGTTTACCTCAAGGTTCCATTTTGGCACCACTGTTTTTTAATGTATATCTTCAAGATTTTCCAAACATACTGAATAGTATCGTATTTCAATACGCTGATGATATTGCAATTGCAGTGCAAGATAACAATATTGTCGAATGTCAAAGGAGGTTACAGACGGAATTAAACATAATAAGTGCATATATGGGAAAATGTAATTTACGACCAAATCCGAACAAAACTGAAGTTGCCCTATTCCACCTTAATAATAGGCTAGTAAATACACAATTAAATCTGACAATGGATGGAACGCAACTTAATAACAAGAAGAATCCAAAATATCTAGGAATAACGTTAGATCGTTCGCTCACGTACAAAACACACCTCACTAATCTAAGCCAGTACTCTGTAAAACGTAATACTTACACAGCATTACGATAACATTTAACAAAACAGTGATATAATTATTCCAGTTAAAGATGTTGATCTTAACTAAGATTTTTATTCCAAATCGAAGGAATAGCCTTTATATAAATAATCTAAACGATAATCAGGTTATTTGTAAACTTTTGCAGTGTCCGTATTGACTATATATATATATATATATATATACGAAACATATATTTTTATGTCCCGATTAATAGCGTTTTTTTTTTTTTTTTGGATTGTAAGGGCTAATTAACAAACTCCTTTTACATTTATTTCTCGGAAGATCTCTTTATTTGGTTAATGAAATCTTACAACGTTAAACGGAAACAATTTTCTAAAATGATTAGTCGTGTTAAATGTGATTTTAAAAGAAATTAAATAAATGGAATAAAACCACACAACAGTAACTATGACTAAAATTGTATTGCTGTAGGACTGTTTTCAACACCTTCACAAAAATTATAAATTTATAAACTTATTTAAACACTCGCGATTATTAACCGTCCATCATATACTCAAGGTTTGCCAAAAACACGCTCAATATCGTACTAAGGAGATAAGCTATCCCAGACGTTTACAACCTGGACAATCTTATAGACATTCTCATCCAGACTAACATTATTAATAGCATCTAGTTATAGGTATTACAATTAATGATTATGTATAGATCGAGTAATAGCCACGAGACATTAATTACTGGTAAAATAATAATAATAATAATAATAAAATAAACCAGTGCCTGAAAGTATAAACGTTGATGTTTCAAAATTGCTCTTATAACTGAAACAATTAAACTTTACCTATGACAGTCAACTAATTTTGTTAAAAAGTTTGATGGTTTAATGTTGCAACTGAGCACAGTATGTCTCCAAAAAATTTCGATATTCATAGTTTTTATTGATTACACCGAAAACGAATTAATTATAAATATTCTTAATTGTTTCAATGATGAATTTTCCCGGGTAATATTTCTCAATATGTATATTGATCATTATAAAATATGTTAAATATTCCTTAACTAAAAAACTTTCAATTATCAACCACCGATCAGGTTTCTCTTAACAACAATGGAGAATTTTCATGCAAAACGCATAAATAATTTTAAGACGGACGTTTTTTTAAATATTTCTACTTATCACCCGGATGCAGAAAGTAATATTTTTAACAGTAATACCGTTTGTGATGAAAAATGAACCAATGATTGGAAGTCTGTAATGTCAATCAATGAAAACCATGATAATAATAGATACAATAAAGAAAGTATCGCTAAATCCGATTGGGAAAAGTAAAAAAGTATTTTTTCCTTTTATAAATCATGTGGTTTTTAATTACATTATTATGAATAATTAGTAAACTACAAGAACCACACAATAGTTTCCACTTTTTAAGAATCACACAATAGTTTCCACTTTTTAAGAACCACATAATAGTTTCCACTTTTTAAGAACCACACAATAGTTTCCACTTTTTATTAAACACTATTTTTTGATTATAAAAATTGTTTATTCTTACTTTCGCCTGAATTAAATTTCTATTGCATATATTTCGTTCGTTGCGAATATTTTCTAATAATTTCGACTGATGATGAAAATTCATTTCTGCTTCTAGCACACGTTTTCTTAACGTCAGTGCTTCTACATCTTTTTTTTTTACAACGTCGTTTACCTCTTCGGTCTTACATTCCAGTTCAGAATTTTTACTGCGTAACCTATAATGTCAATATATTATTAATTACATACGTAAATCAAATGATCTAGTTTAATATTTTTTAAAATGAAAAAGAAGTAATGAAATTTCTCTAATATTTCTTATTTTATATTTTGCATAACTTATTTACCTCTTTATTGCCGGAGGTACTAAAAATTCATCTTAAAAATTATAAACGGCTACGTGAACCTTTATTGAAGTATATCGCAGGGGGGAAAAAATCGAAAAACAAGCTTAGTTACACGATGCGTTTTATTTATACTCCCTATGTTATTTTATAATTATATACGTTGTGTGTGGTGCGTGTTCATGAAAGTTTGAGTTAAGTACGGGTATTAATGTTCCTTAGAATACTGATTTGTTGTACTCCTAAATTTTCATGTGTAAATTAAGATATTAATTGTAGAATATATTGTTAAAACGTATAACTCATAAATAAGTAATGTGTATGTATATTGGCACATAATTATTATTAAAAGAAAAACCTGAAGTATAAAAATATGTGCAGAGCCTGACCGATCCACCCTAGCGTGTCATCACATAGAGAAGAAGTAGCACTGACAATAATGCGGACCGATAAATTAACTCATTGTTACATATTCAATAAAACTAACCCTCCCATGGTTTGCATCTTGTAATATCCAACTTTCCTTATCCCATCTTCTACTTTATTGTCCCACCTACAACATTTTCCGTTCTAACCTTAATTTTCCTATCACGATCAATAAAATACTTTCCATTGCTAACCTAAATAATCTCCTAACTTTCCTCAATCAGACAAATATACTACACCTATTGTAATAACTTCATTAGTTACTTTTAATTTAACGCTTACTGTATTAATTTAATTATACAGTACGGTATATAAATTTATATATAAAAATAAATAAAAAAGAAAAAACAAAAATTACGAGATTGAAAAGTATGCATGTGGATATATTAAATGTACACATAAAAATGAGGATATATCTATAAAAAAAATAAAATAATTGGCGTGTGGCAAGCGCCGATAAAAGGAGTTGAAAATGGATACGAGTTCTTTCAGTCTTTTAATCGAACATTAAAAGAAACGGTTCTGAATTTTCTGATTGGCTAGTCCCGAAAGAGAAATCGGAAGGTTTCGCGGAAGTAACAAATTTTCAGACAATTCGTAAGGATCATATACAAATGATAAGAAAATATAATTTATAGAAAGTGCATTATATGTGTTATGTATGTGTTATCGCTGACCGCCGTACTAACAAAAATTAAATATATATATATGAAATTTTTCAGGTTTCCCTCGATAATTTGGCGCAAGAGCTGTGACCTCTTCACGAGAGTATGTTTTAACCTGTTTGTCCTTTTCCGTGTTTTAGATAGATCAGTAACCCTTTAAATATTCAAAATTTTGAACACTTTCTTAACTAAATTGAAGTTTTTCTTGTCATTAACAGACACCAATACTTGAAACAATGATAATTTTAATTTTAATTATTTTAATTTATACATTTTCATATTTTCTTACTACAACCAACATTGTAACAAATATGGTTGTTACAATATATATAAATTGAACAAACGTACTATTAAAATATAGCTTATAAAAGGTCAATTACTTTTCAATTTCCTTTTCTAAAGATTGAGTTATATCATTTTTCTTCCGAATTTCCTTATTGAGGTGATTTAACTCCGTATTCAATTGGTCTTTAGAATGAATTTCATGTTTGATTTTTGTATTTTGTTCTTCATTTGCGGCTGTTTATAAAACCGTATATAAATAAATATACTTATCAAGAAATGAACGAATATAAAAAGAAAAAATTTCACAATATAAAATCACAAAATTTGTTAACGGAATTAATTATATAAAGAAGAAATCTTATAATTTTGATCTACAATATATAATCTATTAAGTCTCATATTTCAGACAAGGGGGTTTACAATTTTTACGGCAATACTAGCGCTTATTATACAATTCTCAATAATCGGATTCCAGTTAATTTATTAATACTGAAATTGTTAGATAAAAGATAGTTGACGGATTCTATATTACACAGATAAAGCTGTAGTACAAATAACTTTTGAAATAAAGAAATCACTAAAATAAAGTTAATATTAAGGACCAAAAATTAAGTTTAGAAATATAAAAATAAAATTTTAAAATTAAAATATAAAATTACAAAAATTACATCAAATTATAATTAAAAATGATACAAAAATATTACACTGCCCGACAGAATTTCGAAAAAAAAAATTCGCTGAAACATGATGTAAATAATACATTTGTAGTGCCAAACATATTCATTTGACGTAAATTACCCGAAAATTAAGCAAGATCGGTAGATTTCAATAATGCTACGTACAAAAAATATAATTATCACGATTTATTTGTACATTACGTATCGATAAAAGTATTCGTTATTTATCGATACTCGGTTTTTAACGCTAGTATCACCGCAGAAAAATGTAAACCTATTGTGGACCCTAAAATAGATTATTCATATTCATATGATTGCTTACGCTTTGAGTAGTAAAACTATGCCACCTGTGTATATTTAAAAAATTAATAAAATCTAAAACTAACACAACATTAATAAATTTACCTTGAAGACGCTGGTAATTCTTATTAATCATCTCCTTTTCTTTGTTAATTTCTTCTACTTTTTTCTTCTCATTCATTACTATCTTCTTTTCTTCTTCTAAATCTTTCTGCAAACTAGCCACGTTCGTCAATAATTTATCTCTCTCCACAATTAAATCCTTTTTTTGGCATTCTAAATGATGTATTCTTTTCTGCCACGATTCTTTTAATTTATTTATCTTGTTTACTTCAGTTAACATCCGAGCTGCATTATCTTCATATGTCTGAAAATAATATTAAAAATAAATAACGAGAAAATATAAACGTTTAAAATTTAGATCCCAAAATTTTATCGCTAGAATGATAATAATAAAAAAATGCGCATGACACAAAAATAATATAAACGTACGACATTGCTGCTCTTTACATAACACAAAAATATTATTCATTAAAATCGGCACTTCATTAGATAGAAATCAATAAAATAAATTATACTAAGATGTTAATACAAATATAATTTACGATAATTGCATGTATTACCTTCGTCTGATTCATATAAGCAGCACATTTCTGCGTAACATCTTCCAACATTGCTGTCTGCGAATTATATTCTTCCTGTACTTTCAATAATCGTTGAGCGATGTGATTATTATTTTGAGTTAACAATTCATTCGTTAGCTACATGAAGATAATAATGTTAATAAATTAAATAACAACAAGAGCAATTTAAACATTTTAAAGCAATAAACATGAGAAATTTCAAATTTAAATTCTTATGTTTTTAGTGCATGCATACATAACTTTTTTTTATGCAACAACATCCTTCGAGTATGCCAAAATATGACATTTATAATTCTTCAAATATAAAGCGACGGAATTTAATCAAAAATCTCATTAATTAATTTTATTTACGTTTACACGTCGATTGGTATACATTTACTAAATACACGTTATACGAGTATATATTTTTGTGAGAAATCCGACACTTATGTGCATTCTGAAAGATCAAAGAATATATATATATATATATATATATATATATATATATATATATATATATATAATATATATATATATATAATGTTTATAGACTATACTAAGGCCTTTGACTCAGTAAAGCAATCATATATATTTCAAACACTACAGAATCAAGGCTGTCAAAGAAAGCAAATAAGACTAATCATGAAAATGTATAACAATGTTGAAGCTAGAATAGTAACAGATGTGGATGAAGAATATTTCCCGTTAGCACGGGGAGTACGCCAAGGAGATCCGTTATCTCCAATTTTGTTCGACTGCGTCTTGGAAGAGGTTTTCAAAGCGCTAGATTGGTCGTACATGGACATTAATTTAAATGGAAAATTAATGAACAACTTACGCTTTGCAGACGATGTGGTGCTAATTACATCCTCGTTCAACCAATTGGAGCAAATGTTTCTCTCTCTGCAGCTAGAGGGAAATAAATCGGGATTGAAAATAAATAACGAAAAAACTAAAATTTTATGTCAAGAAAAAAGAAGCTCACCACCAATAGGAAATAGTAATATAGAACAAGTCACCGAACTTATATATTTAGGTCAACTAATTTCATTTAAAAGCAAATTAACAGTCGAAATACACCGCAGAGTGGCAATAACATGGAAAATTTACTGGATGATGAAATCAATTTTTAAGAGCAATATACCGGCCAATCTAAACAGCGTGGCGTTCAACAGCTGCCTGCTACCATCCTTAACTTAAGGCTCCCAAACATGGTCGATGACGTAAAAACGGGAAAATATTCTAAGAACCTGCCAAAACAATTTAGAAATATCAATATTACAAATCAAGAAACTAGAGAGAGTCAAATTAAAAACGATTAAGGAACAAATGGGTGATAATAGGGATGTCATAACTTCAATCCGCCCGCTGACATGGAAGTGAAGAGGACATGTCATAAGATACAGAGATCAGCGGTGGACGAAGAAAGTAACGGAATGGTTCCTGGCGTACCACAAGAGAAAAAGGTCGCGACCGTTTACACTTTGAGATGACGACTTCAAAAAAAAATTCCTGGTCCCAGAAGCACTCTGTATAGGTTGATACACAACAAACGCAACTGGGAAAAATTAGGAGAGACCGTCGCTCGAAAGGGCCTAACATGACTACATTCGAAATTAATTTTAGAAATTGATTTTAGCTGTAACAGATATTTATAAATTGTTAACCCTGAATAAATATTATTATTATTATTATTTATATATATATATATATATATATATATATATGTGTGTATATATATACACAGAACATACAACATTAAATTACCTTTTGCTCATTTATTGTAGTTTTGAATATGTTGATTTGTTGTTTTAAATTCAATATCTGTTTACTTAAGCTGTCAATTTCGCAATCTTTTATTTCTATATCTTTTTGCTGTTGCTTCATCATCTCTTCCAAATATATTCTCTTATTGTATCCTTTATCTGTCTCATTTACCTGTTCCTGGAATATAAAATTAACGAATATATACGGAGGGTAATTTACAGTGTTTACCATAATTAAAGTAACTAACATTTTGATTTTTAAGATATTTTGATACAACAAGTGTGTAAAATTTCAATATGATTAAAATTTGATATAAAACAATTTTAAAATAAATTATGGGACATATATATACAACTTGAATGAATAGGTTTTTTACTTATTTGTTTGATCATAACGTGTTTGGTTTTTAAGTTGTCTATCTTGAATGTCGATAGAGACGAAGTTATTATGTGTCGATAGACAACTTTCTAAACTAGTTACTTTAAAAAAAAAACAGTAAACAGAAAATTGAGTTGGCTGGAGGCACATTCCATCACAAAAAAGTCATAGGCAGATCTTTTCTTGTTTTTGATCTAAAAGTTAATGTTAGTCAAATTTAATCATGAAAACATAATTACCTTATATTATATGTAGTAACTAGACGACTAACATAAAATTTCACGGCACATACCATGAAGCTAGTTTGATTTTCATCAAATGTTGTGCTACCTGATGACGTGAGTATACGTATGATTATATTTAGATATATTTCTTAAAGAATCTTAGTTAATAGACTTCTTTCAATAATTTTATTTTAACTTTGTGTAATTAAACTTGGCATATTTATTGTAAAGATATATACATTTGATACCTCTAAACTAACGCGTAATTCTTTCACTTGTAATTCCAATGCATGAATCTGAGAAACTAATTGGGCTTCCTGTTCAGTAAACGTAGAAATTTTTTTATGTAATGTCTCTATCTCTTTCTCCATACGTTCTTTCTCGTGTTCAAAAATTTCTTGACATGCAGAACTAGAAAACATATAATTTTAAAATTTTGAGTGTATCAAAAACGGTTTCATTAACGTGTCAAACGCCACATACATTTATTCGCAAGGCATATAAGCACGAAAATACATGTATATAAATACAACTGAAATCATTAAAAACTTACACATTTTCCGTATGGATCGAATCAGTGTGTTCACATACTGCCAAATTTGATACGTTTAATTTCTAAAAACATCAATAATAAAAACTTGGGAAGAGGAAAATTATTTATGGCAATAACAATATAGATACCAAAATTATATAAATTCATAATTAGTTCTATACATCCTACACAATTCCCTCATTGGAACAAATAGAACATAAAATGTTGAACATTCGCAATTTAGTACTTTCTCAGAATTTCCAGTATAAATATTTTGCAGAAAAAGAAAACAATTGTTTTAACTGTTATTAAAAAGAAAACATTGTTTACGTGAAATTCAATAAAACAAACAGAAATAGAATATAAATTAATAATAAATACCATAATTTCTGAAATTAGAAAATAATAATTATATATTTACATGGGTTTATAAAAATTAGCTAATATTTACATTTTTTGTTTCAAGTACTCGGCGATCTTCTAAAGTCTGACACATTTCCTTCAAAATTACATTGCGTTTTAATAGTTTCTGTATTCCTATCCAAAGCTTCTTGACGTTATTCTCGACGTCCGACAATTCATGGTTTACTCTTATGTTTTCTAAAATCTACATATAAATTTAAAAAAATAATAATAACCTTAAACATTCACATTTTAAAATATCACGTAATTAAACTTGGTGTATATATATATATATATATATATATATATATATATATATATATATATATAACCTGCTGATAATCATTCTTCAAAGTCAGGCATAATTTATCCGAATCTAATGAAGTCAGTATATCATGTTTACTATTTTCCTGTCTTGCTGTTTTTGTGATTGTCTGTTAACAAAAATGAAAAAAATATTAAATAAATCTATCTGTGCAAATAATTATATATCAATATAAATTAAAAATAATTTCTCTGCCCAACTTTTTTTGGCAAAAATTCTTTTTACATTAAAATCTAAGAATAAATGCGCCCATTTAAACTTTTTTTTTCAACCAAGAACTCCTAATATATAAATCTGGATGTAGAGGACGAACATTTAATGATGATTCATAAAAAGGAGATAAATGTTTCGAACTAAAGCAATAGATTTTTTATTTTGAATCTAAATATAGTAAATTACTAAAAACTATAACGAATTTGAAAGCTATTTTATAATTCTTGGTGTACAAATGTGAGAATAACATCTTATTATTAGAGACTTAACAGGAATTTACACAAGTTGAGAATAATTTATTCAAATGAAATAATTATTAATCGAATGATCACGAAATTCAGCTGCAATTTGGCATAAAGAATATAACTGACGCAGTATAACGCTATATTCCGAAAATTGGGAATAAAGTTTACATAATGTATACCAAAATTTAAAGTTATCAAGAATACCAAAAATCAATCTGAATTGAAGACTTTCAACACTATGATTAAGTTTTTTCAAATTACCCAAATCTTTGATAGTAAATATGTAAATTGAGAAAAGAACATTAACATTATTAAAATTTAAAATTTAATCCAGTCAAATATCAACACATCACATCTAGAAATAAACAAGTCATGTATACGTTTAAAAAGCAACGCAATTTCATAAGTTGTGTTTGTTACTGTTACTTTATAATATATATCTACAGGTAACTTACGTACCACTATCCTGCTTTGGTGGAAAATATTGGTTCTGAACGCGAACACCAAACGACAAACATAAAATGATTTCATAATTTTTTTCTTTCATATACCTACTACATACTTAGGTTTATCTACAGCATATTTTATATCATTCTTCTAATTGCATCATCACAACTACTTTAATTCTAATTCCACACCTCAGTGAGATTGCTAGATTAATCTTACTGTTCTTGTTTCCCAGTCGTGATAATAAGCAACATAAAAAAATTATTAAATATATTAATCTTACCTATGACAAAACCACAACGGCTCTTCGAATTCATTTAGTAATGATAATTATTATATTTTACTAATAAGTGTAAATTCGCAAGATTAATTTCATTGTTCTTTACTTTTATAGGTCTCGTCATAATGCAGAAAATAATTCAAATTTTACCCTTACCTATTATAAAACCGCAATGACTCCCCCTAACACGACAAACATATTTAATAATTTTAATTATTTTATTTCATTGTTTCACATGACAAACAAAATAACTTCTTATGTAAAGTATACGGACATTATAACTTGTGTCAAATTTTTAAATATGCAATGAATTTTATTTCCCCCCTTTAACGTAATATTAAATATATAAAGATGAAAGATATCTGCTAATAAAAAAATACGTTAACGAGTGAATGTCTTTTAAAAAAATAGTAATCTATAATTTTTATAATTAATGTTTCCTAACATATCTACTAAGTAATTTACAATGTACTATCACAAGCATTCATGCAATTATACAAATTACCATAAATTTTAAAGTTGTTCTTTGCTTCTGCAAAATATGTTTCATTTTGAATAGAACAATTTAAATTCAATTTATACTTACACAAAAATAAAATCCATGAAACCATAACAACAATTTCAATAATTATACTATATGCCGCAATCTATATCATTGATTGAATAAAAAAAAAATTAATGCAATGACAGAAATTAAAAAATTACACATTTTTTTTTATTATAATTAAATTTTAATAAAATTACCAGCTTCATTTTGTAAGTGCACAGTGCACACAAGTATATACAAGCAAAGTATTAAAATTAACAAAACAAATTAAATGAGCTAATTATAAGGGTTACCTGATAAAGCTTTTAGTAAATTTCTCACTAAAAATACACGTATAATTTATCTAGGAAAATACTTTTATTTTTATTTTTTCTACACCTTTTCTGGTATATTTTACAATGATACTAATTTTATGAAATTTCATTCAGTGTAACTAGGGGTGAAGTTATAATTTTTAAAACTGTAACTGAAATTTCGAAATATATATATTTAGTAACTTTATATGAATATATAAAATTTAAACGACAGTAATAGACTGGCATGAATTATGAATTCGTGTTTACAGAATAAATTTTTAAAATTGTTCATATCATATCAACTATCAAGTTCACATATTAAATTGTTATTTGGATGGGGGTTTAAAAAGTTTCAATTGTTAGTAGTAATCTGAATAAGTGAATACTGTTTATTTAAATTGTAATTTGTTAATTATTCGTTTGTTGTGTTTGATAATTTTTATTTTGAAAAGCATTCTGTAAGTTATCATGATCAGTAATGAAGATACTGCTGAAAAACAGATAAAACTAGTAATTTTAGGTGAACCTGCTTCTGGAAAAGTAAGCATTATAATCTTACAAAGTATAATATTATATAACTACGTGAAATTATTAAAATTAAAAATTTTTAAAGACCAGTTTAGCTTCTCGATATTGTCACGAAGAATTTACACGTCAATATCACCCGACAATGGGAATTGATATTTTCTTGAAACGTACATCAGTAGAAACAAGCAACGTACGGGTTATAATTTGGGATGTAAGCGGTAATGCATTTTCAAGTTCTTTGTTAGACAAGTATTTGCACGGAGCTAACGTAAGTTTCTTTTTTATTTTATATTGAAATAGATTGAGAGAGGCACCATGTATACTTGCTTCAGTGAAATTTTTGTGAAGCTAAAATTTAATCTATATTTATATACTACTAGTTGGTTTATAATTCTTTAGTATTTTAAATATATTTCATGCTGTATTACATTTTTAAAAAACAAAAGTTAATTGGACGCAAGATTGTCAGATTTTAGTCATTATATCAAGTTTAAATAACGTTCTTTTACGCTTCGCATATTTATAAAATACCATAAAGGGGAAACTTTACATACTTAAATAGTGGAACGTATAATAAAATTAGTATTCTTATAAGAAAACAAAGTAATTAAACAACTTAGTGGAATCTTGTGATTTTTTTTTAATTGAAAAGCGAGTTGGAACTGACACTGATTAAAAATCGTCTTCAACCGATATTTTATTATTCAGTATTACTGAACTTTTAGAGGGTATTGTACGAAATCGTCACCATTCCACTTTCCAGTCGTGCAATTGTTTTCTTACTAGTAATTTTTTTTACAGACTCGATTACTATCTATTTTAATATTGTATAAATATCTAAAAAAAAGTGGTACTTGATTTTTTCAATGCCCATTAATTTTACAAATATATATAAAGCTAGCATGAGCAACAAATTCTCTTTGTTTTAGTATAAGTACTGTATTTAACAAAAATTCGAATGTAAATAAATCATAATGACTTAAAATAACCTGCTTATGTTTGTATTTACAATTATTTTTTAACGTCTATTCCGTAAGAGCATTTATGGGGATCATAATCTGTATTTGTATTTCCTATTATTATTTATCTGGACAATTCAGACATTACAAATGATCAGCCGTCGTCATGATTTCGGCTACAGCAATATCTGTTAGTATTTTGCCTTTTATAGATCTTTAAATCGCGAACATTTACTATTTGATAAGAACACTACAAATTCATAATTAATAAATGCTTTCTAATCTAAGGGGGTTTTATTGTTTACAAAGTTGTGACCACACAAAAATACAAATGATTAAATCAATTAGTCTTTCTTTTACATTTCCTGTGTAGAGTTATTGTCATGAATTAAACTCTCAATTCAGCATTATTAATGAAACATTTATTTCTTATGTAGTTCACAATTATTTTTTGACATTAAAGTCAACAAAACTATTTTCATTTTTTTGAGTTTGATTACTATTTTATGACGTGCACTGAATTATACAAATTTAATTCAGCGGAGCTGGTTTCTTCAACAAATTTATGTATAGAACTAATCCAAAGATTTAATGCCGTTTACAACTACTCATATTTTAGACTACATTTTTATTAAATTTTTCGTCGATTGGTATAATGCCGTAACAAAGTTTTCATTTTGTACTTAATCAACATCTTAAATAATTGTGAAGGAATATTCTAGCACTTTGTCAGTAACACAGTTTTACGTAACAATAATAAATTTGTCAAATAATTAATTTAAAAAATTATAATTTCTTATTTACGTTACATATATGTTTTGTAACAATTTATTAATATTCGCATTTATATTTAAAAGCAAAAGGTAATTAATAAAGAAAGTTTGAATTTTTACGTAATGAAAAATTTTATACTCACACACGCACAAAAATGATTTCATTCCCTTGTAAAAGAATAAAAATAATCCGCTAAAGCTACTTATAGAAGACAAAAACATAACGACACTATCTGTCTAATATATATAAAGTGAACGTTATTATTAGCCTTTTCTATTACTACAGTGTAAGGAAAGTATATAATACATATAAAAAATAATTTAATAAAAATTACTTTGTACTAGAAAAAGTGAGAATACATATTATTGCGTTCATATTAACATGGTTATAAAATAAAGTGATAAGTTCTTATTTGGCATCATTGGTAGTGTATATTGTGATCTAGTTAGTTACGTGTACATTAGTAAAAATATGTGAAGTATAAATATGAAAATCTGACTCCGCATGGGACTTCTACCTTTAAGGTCACACTATATATATATATATATATATATATATATATATATATAAATGTTGTGTATGTATATGCGTACATATAATTCTAGGGCTAATGGTAATTTAATTTATTTAGATTGTTTTATTGACTTACGACATAACAAATGGTACAAGCTTCTTAGCTATACCAACGTGGTACAATGCTGTGTTAAACACAATGTCTAATTTACAGCCTGTTGTTGCAGTTGTGGGAAATAAATGTAAGTTTCAATTCATTATAGTCCGTCCTTAAAAGATCTTAATCAATAACCGGATTTTTTTAGTCGGTTTTGTAATATGTTTATTTCCTATACAAATTAAGGTGACCTTGAACATCAAAGATCTGTGCCAACTGAAAAACAGAATAAGTTCGTTAACGATCATGGACTTACCTCTTATTCTGTATCAACTAGAACAGGTGAAAATGTACGTTCATTTAATTTGTATTTTTATATATATATATATATAAACACGTTTGTAATGTAGAAAAATATTTATTTACTCTAAAGAATGTTTATACGTAATATTATATGCAAATTTAATTTCATACTTAAGTCGCTTTATTGTAATTTTTTATACGAAAATTATATAATTAATCAAGAATAAAAAACAGAATAATAAAAGCTGAAAGTAAATAATGCCTAATAGGCAAATTTAGTGTATTAATTAAATAATCATAATTATGATTTTGATACATAAAGAATTGATTAACTGATTATTAGCAAGGTTGTAAGTATTTGTATGAGGTAATTATAAAAAATATTTGATAATATTGGGAGTATGTATTTCAGATTGTATAAGTTTTAAAAGCTACGTGTTTTCAAAAATATGATATGATAAATACCAAAATGAACACAACATTTTTTCTGCATGTAATTTATTGCATAAAATGAAAAGGTATTGCTATACTAATATATAGAACTTAAATATTTTATAAGTGCTAGAAATGTTATAGACAAATTTCTGTAATGCGAATCTGCGTGCATTGTTGCCACGATCTTAAATTAACCACCAGGTAGTTTGAGCGAATTTCTAACCTGTGCATTTAAAATTGATGCAGATTAATGCACGACTTGCAATTATGAAATGTTTGTAGCTGGTTTTTAGACTGTTGTTATTTCTTTTACATATTTCACAATCTTTATAGTTTGCAGCACGAGTCATGGTATACAGCGTAAGTAGGACTTGTTTCCTTGATTTAATCGCAGTCTGTTAAATACATTTGAAACATCTTAGTGTCTCTACAGAAATTACGCGAGTCTCCATAATATTGACAACGTATACACTGATTTAGGCCTCGTTAGTATACCGTAATTTTAACTTAAATATACCGGTACTTGGTTCGAAGTCCGTAAAGAAGTAGTAGTCCGTTTAATATTAAATAAGTTTCGTCAATATGACCTTTGTCAGACAAAACTCATTTAATATTATTGTTGTTAGCCGATGGACGAATATATTCTATGACAACTCGATACACTCTGTCCTGTTTTATCTGATAAGTATGATGTTATGTACGATAATTTGGTCGTCTATTTTTTGTTTATTTAATCTATAAAGATTAGCAACATTATTAACCAATATTGATTACAGACGAGTGTCAATATTTTCATCAATTATGTTGTAGTGGTCAGCGTAAGTTTCATCATCGGCAACTTCATTACTAGATTGCTATTGTGATCCGCCAAAAGCGTAATACTTATTTTTAGTCGGTATGATGTCCGACTGTTATTGGCGAGCTCGAAATTTCAATTGTTATTTTTGCACTTGTTTTTAACCACAGACCAATTAAAATCTTCTTATCGATTTTGAATGGCTAAGCTGTTCTGCACCCAGGATATTCTCAGTCTAACTCGACTTCGTTTTCTTTCTATTTTTCCTTGCAGAATTAGCTGCAGGAATTCGTATATGTTTCGTCTCAAGACGTATCCCAGATGTAGAACTTTGTATTTTTTATGATCATTATCAATTTGCATTTTTCCTGCAAACGTAGTATCTTTTTGTTACTTATTTTCTCCGTCCAATTCATCTCAACGAAAATGCCTCTATACCCAAATTTCAAACGTCACAATTTTCTTTTGATGCCTCTATACCCAAATTTCAAACGTCACAATTTTCTTTTGTACGGTTATTTTAGCCGTGATAAATCTGTGTAGCATATTTTATGAATTTTAATCAGATTAAAAATAATTTAAGAAAATTAATCGGCCTTGTATAGATGTTAATTGAAACCCGTTCTTTCTAAAATTGTATTAATTACGTCATCCTATTTCAGGTAACGTTTTGTTTTCAAAAAGTATTAGCTCAGTCGTTAGGAGTCAGGTTGTCAAAATTGGAACAAGAAGGTTATAATAAAGTTCTGAAAGCTGAAATTGTTACAGGACATCATCCAGTTATTCATCATCAATCATCATCATCGTCTATTTGTTCCTTACAATGATTTTAAGGCAATATCTAGTCAGTTTATTATATAGTCTATAGTAATATTAACTTTATGTTAAACTTTAAATAAATAATTATGCACTTATAAATCACGTATTTCATTAGTGTTTACGTGAAATCTTCTGTCGGAAATTTCTTATCTTATTTTAACTTAACGATAATTTTAAAACATTCATACAGAGTTTGTTATAAATTGTCGTAAAATTTTGTGTCACTTTTAAACATTGCTTTTACACGCTCGAAAATTGGATTTATGCAAAATAGATTATTGCACCACAGTAGAAAACAATTTAGGCATTTGGCAATAAAAAAGATATATTGGGTTTCATTTTGTTTTTTATTAACATCTTTGAAATAACAAATATTCAATTTTTATATAATTATCATCGGTTTAAACCGTCTTACATTATATTCACTTATATTTATTTAAATAAATTCTCGTAGATTTTCTGCAATGTGAGGACAAATTTGGAATAATTTTTGCAAATTATTTTTCAGATAATTTAAAGATAAATTTCACAAATTGGTTTCTATTTTCAATTAGTTATTATCGGTTCATATTAAATACAATTATTGTGAATTAAATAATATATTATGTTTTTATGTGTCGAGTATCGATCTCTTTTCTAAGAATTTTTCAAAAAATCTACATGAAGCCTAGCGACAAAATTCAATCATCTGTATTTGAATTGAACGTGAGAAAATATGGAAAATATGGAAAAAATTATAAAATTGGAGCTGATTAAGATTAGAACGTTTCTAAAAGAAAGTTCATTGTTGAAACAACCCACTTACAAAATTCAGTTACAAAAAAGTGGCAAATTGGCAAAAAGTAATCAAGGGGAATTAAATAATTTTGATAATTAACTTCTAAACCGCATGAACTCATGAAGTTAAACAGTGAAATTGATTAAACTATCAAATTCAAAATACTTGCTCTGAATCCTATTATACAAATAGAAACTCAAAATAATATAGACATAAAAAAAAGAGGCTGATTTTGACTGCATGTACTAAAACAGTATCTAAAAAATCAACCTGTGAATTTATTTAATTATAAGTTTAGACTTAAATGCATTTACATAGTCTAAAAATGTGTATAGGTAACAACCAAAAGATGAAAATGACATAAAAATAATATCAATCAACATAATTATTACCAACCATTGTAAGAATGTAAGGAAGACTAAAACGATTATGTTATAAACGCATCAGCTTGGATTTATTGCAACAAATATATTTTTATAGATCAAGGAAAAAATAATCACGTAATTGAAAAACATTTAAGAAACAATGTTAAATTTTTAAGACGTGGTGTAAGCCTCTAATCAAGTGTAGTCATTCCAAAAAACTAGACAAATTATGACAAAATACATCAGAATAGTTTTTTTTTTTTTTTTTAATATGACGGCTATAATGGCTGATAGTGTATTAGCTTTTTTTTTAGGCTTCCATACAGTTTACCCATATCTGCATATGGAATGATTAAGAAAGGGGTACTTATAAATTAGGCCGATTGAGAAGTAATGTAGGGATGAGTAAAATTAAATAATGATACCAGAATCTAAAATATAGAAGTATAGGTCCGTATATACTTCCGCATTTTGGAGAGCTTGATAAAATGCAACACGAAAATTACTAAGATGAGAGCACTCAAGGATAACATGGTCCGCATCGGCCACTAAATGGATATCCATAGAATGAGAGCAATTAGGAGAACTAATAAGTTTCAACTTGTGTAATGAAGCAGGAGGGCGATTACTGCCGAGTCTTAGTCGGCAAATGGTAGTAATAAAACCTAACAATTTGATCGTTTCAACTTTAATATTGTAGAACCATGGATTAGAAAGTTGGTCATGTGCATCGATAACACTCGAATGTCGAACCAAAAGATTGTAAAAACTATAATTAATGTATTCCAAACAATTACAGGTAAAAACGAATTAAATGAAAATAAAATATAGAAAAAAGAATAGATCAATTCGTGAAACATCTGGATTTAGAACCCATTAACCGGTTGACGATGTATAAACAAACATTACGACGAGACATAGATTTATGGTATTGCATTTGGCCAACAAAATTTTTATTTTCCCTTTTTTGAAGTAAACTTCTATTGGCGCGGTATATATGGGGAGTTAACCCGCAAAATAAGCTAGCGAGCGGAAATAGACGGATATATATATATATATATATATATATGTATATACCTACACCCGCTAATCAAACCACGTTTTGTTGTAGGTGTGTCAACGAAGTAATGTACAGATATATATATTCCGTTCACATTTACCGCCCTACTAACAGCCGTCTTTAAACCACGTTATATATATATATATATATATATGTGTGTGTGTGTCTGTCAATATATATATATATGTACAGACGCGTAAGTAATTTAAAAAAAAATTTGCATCGAAATTAATTAAAATGTCTAGGTTTCACTTCTTCCCTGTGCTTCGAGTCACAGTGTGTTTTTTTTTCATCTATATCTATGTAAGTAACCGTGTTAATCGACTATGTAGGTAATATTCATTTCAGGATTTATTGATTTATTTTTATGTTTCGTAAAACAATAGAGCTGGCATTGTGAAAGGATCTGTATCTGAGCATATTAACATAATGTCGTTAGCGAACATGGCCACCTTAATACTATTGTCTGTCGACATGTCTTCTATATACATAGCCCAACAATGACCCTAAAATATTTTTTTTTGTAATAACGGCTAGTACGCTGTGAATATTAACATCAAACTTCTCTTTATTACATATGGTCATAAAATGTCTGAATATAAAAATAAGTAATATTTTTGTAAGTTTCGTTTATTTGAATTATTAACCTGATATAGTAGGTCTTGTCAAAGGACTTAAGTTTATTAACCTGCCCACTTGTTCGGTAAATGGGTATTTTCGGCATCATCTATGTAGTTGACAATTATACGAATTTCATCTTCGATCTAATGTTTTCGTCTAAATAAAAATTGGTATGCAAAATTATTCCTTTATGTAGATAATATAATTCATTCTAGGATAAATCGATTCTTTAATAGTTTGACTGTAGATGATGGTAGAAGAAAATTGATGCCGAACTTTTGCTGTTCCTGGTTTACACAGCATTAATATTCGTGTAAAAATCGCGTATATTACATCCAAATAGATTAGTTGGAGGCTTATTAGAAAACAAAATACAGATATTTAAATTTTTAAAAAAGGGCGAGGGCAAAAGGAGCTAATCTCTATGATAGTGAAACTTCAGCAGTTAACATAAGTAAAGTCTGTAAAACAAATTGGAAAATTTGGGAATAAAAATAAAATTTTAAAATGACAAATTACATTCGTGTCTACCACAAACAAAATAATTTAATTCTTTGCATTTACATTATCACTTATATCATTTGTTAAAAGTTTGCTTAATTATTTGTAATACATTAAAATAAACACTAAAAGTAAAGTGTATTATCTCAATTAGTAAGTGGACTAAATGTGAAGTGAGATACCATATGAAATAACTAGGGCGATTATTGATAAGGCAACATGTTGACATGTGAAAAAGGAAAGTAAACATTGATCGGTTTTTAACTTATTACTTAATGACTGAAATAATTGTAAAGATTAAATGTTTTGTTTCGTTTTTGGTGAAAGTTTCTTCTAAGTTTTAATTAATACATTCGAAAATGTATGCTTCATATACGGCTGATTTTACATAATTATATTCACGTCGGTTCTTTTCCCCCGTTAAGTGATAAGTAATTGGCTATTTATTTAAACCGAGTTTATTTCCTCGTTCATTTATGAACGTTGAACGTAATATATTCAACGGAATTAAAGGATCAACCTTCTTAACAGGTCATTCTCATTTTTATTCCATCGTCGAGTAGTCGTTACGCGTTAGTTGTCTGGTTTAAAGCATATTTTGATAATAATTTTTGATTGGTTTTAATAAATATGAGTACTGATATATTTGGTGGAATTGAAGGGTACGTAACTTATTCGTATAATTTTTTTACATGTACATTATATTCACGTAGTTT
The DNA here is from genome assembly GCA_032883995.1 of Coronaproctus castanopsis. Classification (NCBI taxonomy): domain Eukaryota; kingdom Metazoa; phylum Arthropoda; class Insecta; order Hemiptera; family Monophlebidae; genus Coronaproctus; species Coronaproctus castanopsis. The sequence continues at coordinate 167,434,890 of CM065053.1, forward strand.
AATTTCATAATTTAAAAAATCTTATTTAAATATTCGCATTTATGTTGACATGATTATATTTATTTAAAATAACTTGTGATCATGGTTTATATTTTATGTATTCACCGACAGTGTAATTACCTCAGTTAATTGTTTCCTGTCTGAAAATTGTTCTTAATATCAACATTTTATTAACTTCACACTATCTGTGTGTACTACAGTTGTATTTATTAAGATGGTCTGGGAAGGTTCTGTTAAAACCCTTAAATGGTAATTTTTTGTTCAGTGTGTGTAATGTACTCTGACTGTTTTCGGAACTTATCATTTTATATTTATTTGTCCTAGAGGAGCTACAAAGAGCACCGTCGTATTAATGGATGGCGAAGGAAAACTATTGACTAGCATTGTAGGAGTTGGTACTAATATGTGGGTAATAAAATTGTTATATTACATGTATTTTTTTATATTATTACGAACTATAAAATCAAGTCGTTGATGATCATTTTCATATTTTATTTCAGAGCACTGGTTTCGATCAACTGATCAAAATTATCAATGACCTTATTTTAGAAGCTAAGAAAAAAGCATCATTAGATTTGAATGAACCATTAATTGGGCTTGTAAGTATCTTTGTAGTTCAGTTTAAGTGTATTGAAATTTATTATTGTATTAAGTTGAAACATGGTTACTTATTTTTTTATGTCACATGATCTAATATCAAATAATTTAAGTTAAGAATAATAAGTATTTTTTATATTTATCTTAATTACTTAGTTTTATATATTTTTTAATTTTTAATTTAAATTATTTTACAATTATTTGTATAGAGTATAACGTATGGTGGATGCTATGACGAAATTGTACTCATTAATAAGCTTTGTTTATATTAAATTCGTAGACTTTGTTCCATGTCGTTTTTAATATTTAAGTCTAATAAAGTAATAATCTTATGTTTTTAATCTAATGATATATCGACAGTTGCTGTTTATTCTGTTACGAATTTCATCATGAGATCTAAATAAACTAATATGGTGCGTCGCATCCGACGAATAAAAATATTTTTTCAATCATAATTCATAGTCGGATTGCTAAAATTTATTTCAAAAAAGTTAACTTATTTTCGATGAATATTTCTGATTTTCCTAATGAGGAAAATATTTTCGTTTAATAATTAGAAATGCCTACCTTATTATATTTCTCTTTACTTGTCCGAATATATTTTAAAGTATTTTTTATTTTAATATATGTATAAATATACTAGCTTATTTTATTAGTGCGCTTTCTTTATTTTTAATTACATACTGCTTGATATTTAGCATTATTGATTTGTTACACAGTTTTTTTGTGACGCAAAACATGGTTAAAGAGCTTGTGAATAATAAATTAACGAGTGGTTTTTTTTTAACATCGATGGATCTGGTCCCTAGTGAATGGAACTAGTTAGGATAGAAATGTAATAAAATAATAATTAGTCTAAAAAATAATTCTAACCAAAGTATACTGGAAATGTCATAATTCTTTTATTTAATAATGCAAAATGATTACCTTTTCTAACGTACTATTTCTGTTATTGCCGATTTAATTTAAATTTAAAAGGATAGTAGTGAATAATTGTAACATGCGAATATTTCGAAATAATAGTAGTTTTAAGATTTTTATGTATACATTAGTATTATTCGTATTCCCGTTTTCTTAATTTTTCTCATATTCTTGATCGACATATTTCTTTTTCTCTTAATTTAGGAGTAAATTATTCTTGAAATTCTGATTATCGTTTCAGATATGTAACCTTTGATTTGTTCCGTGACTTATTCTATGAATAACATCATTTTATGACAGACCAATTTTCTTTTGAAATATTCCCTAACCGGAAAAGTATAGTTTAATTCATTTTATTGTCCATGTGTGATGTAGAACTTATAATGTTTATTCAATTGCTCATTTCAATGAAATATTTTTATTTCTTTTTTCTTTTTTACATCATTATATATTTTCCAGATTTGCAGTTTTGACATCACGTTCGATTTTCAGCTATTTTTATTATCAGCAATTAATAACTCGTGTAATTCCACTAAAAACCATATTTTTTCATACTGCGACAAATAGTCCAAAAAAATGTTTAAGACGCCAGTTTTTTTATACTTTAATTCTGTTCGCGATGTTCTTTATGCCATAATTCAATTATACTATACGACTGAACGTTGTGGATTATTATTATACTAATTTATTCTTAATTTACATTTTACATCCGTGTTTTTCAAATTAGAGGTTATTTAATATTTTTATTTATTTTTTAATTTCAGAAATGTTAAATTACAAGTCTCATTCATATTGAGCGCCATGTTCAAGTAACCTTTCTTTTTCTTTTCATTTATTTTTAATCATATTTGACCATAAATCCGCCGTATTAAATATAATTCTATGAATTACTAGTATTTTTACTAATTGAATTCTGTGAGATTAGCGTACATCATGGTATATTTGTTTTCGGTACTGAAAGTTATTCAATTTTTCGCTTCTACATCTGCGATTCTTCTAACTTGTATGTTTTTTCATTTATTTGACTAAATGTATTAATTTTTGTTCGTTTGAATGCTCTTTTTTTCCTATATGATCGGTACAAATATTGAAAGTATTTAAAGGTAATTCTTTTTTCATCCGGTTTATATGTATTTCTATTAATTTCAGCTTTTTTAGTTTAACTATAATTAATTTATTCAATTTATCCGTTCAAAACAAAACGCGTACATTTATAACAGCGTCTATTTTAACATTTTATTTAATTTTCAATTTTGCAACAAATTTTTCAGACGTAAATTAAACAAAATGTTGCTAATTTTTTAACGCATTTTACGCTTTTTATTAGCATTTATATTTTGTAACTATTTTTTCCGATGTCTCTGTTTATAAACATCGAAACTAAATTTCATATTTTCGTTCATAAAATAAAACATTAAATAAACTGCGAACAAAAAATGCACTAGTGGCTATTTCAGATTGATATTTTATTATTTCGTCGGCAATTTAATAATTTTTCTTGTTAATTTAAAAACGCAATACTTAAAAAAATGTTTATTACGAAAGAAAAACTCAATTTTATAAATATATATATATATAAATATATGCGCTTTGATTTAGTTATGAAAATAATTCGATCGTAATGATATATTTTACCAGACACCTCATAGAAAGTGTTTTTATGTTTTTATTATGTTTGTTCGTTCGTGCGTATACAACATATAGACGGCTGTCTGCTTTTTATTAATATTCACGTAGGTGAAACATGATTATTGAAGTGTGGCCAAATTACGTAATAAGAATCGTTTAATAACGTATAACGCTAAAAGATAATATGAAATAGATAACGAGAAAATGTGTTTTTGAACGTATAAAATTGGACGAGTGTAGTTTATTAAAAATTAGATTAATCTGCGTTTTTAATGCATTACATTATTTTCATATGTTTTTTCCGTGGACCACAATTATATTTAAATTTGATTATGGTCTATTTAGTTGATTTCCTAAATTGAGCCGAATATGATTATGCAGTCGTATTGACCGTTTCTTTGTTCATTACAATTAATCAATTATATATATATATATATATATATATATATATATATATATATATATATATATATATATATATATATATATATATATATATTGACACAAGGGTTCGCTGAAAACGATGAATATTGAAATTGTACACGCTTGTATCATATAAAAATATTTCATTTTTTATTGTTAATTTTTTTTTTTGTTTTGTTTTTGACCAATTAAAGTTATCGACCATTACGGTTTATCGAACACTATCACTAATTACGAAATAAATTATACCGAGAGAGAAAAAACACAAAAACACTTTAAATGCGATAATATGCATAACAAATTATTTGTTCTTGGTCCGAATTTTCTAAAAAATAAAGCCACGTGGATTCATTTTCATATATTTATTTTTTTCATATTTATGTCAGTATATACGATACGTACGCATTACCTTATCTTCGAATTAGAAAAATAAACTGAGCTACCTAAAAGTAAAAGGCCCTGAACAAAGAACTCTCAATCTTATTATTCGCGTTTCAGTTTCGATGAGCCTTCTCATATTTTTGTCGTATATATCTATTTTTTATTTTTATACATCCTGCATTCGTTGATAAAGTTACGTATTTTAAAGTCTACCTTTAATATGCTTATTATTGATCCCCATTTTTGTGTCAAATATTTGATATTAACAATCTATACACATTTCATTAGTGCTGCTCTAAATTTTCCCTTCGCTCCTTTTTGTTGAGGTTGGTGACAACGTTTTGGGGCTTGTGTGACTGCGCTATTGATAGGACAAAATACTTATGTTTTTCAAAATCGAAGAATCTCATCGACGTATCGAAAAATAATATTGAATATGTAGACAAAAGTGGAACCGATAACGTAACCACGAAGAATACTTAAAAATATGATAAGTATAAACCGTTTGAGAAAGTTTCTAAAATAACTAAATGGGGAATTTTCAAATAATCTGCGCTTCGCCGATAATGTGAAATATTTGAAACACAAATATTGTAATGAAATCTAGCCCCCATCACAGTCACTAGTATACGGCACATGAACTTTTAACGACAAAAAAATGTCTTTTATTATAATAAAGGGCATTTGGTTGACATAGAATGTTTCAATTCTAAAAATATTTATGTAACACTAACAATTATCTAGTCACCTAAAAAACGATATTATACACAAAGTGTTACTTTATATTTGAGTCATTTTTTTTTCATACTTTGCACAAAAAAAAATGAAAGAAAAAATGTGACTGTGAACGGATTAAAAACAACACTCAAAAAAATATATATGTCTATACAAAATTGTATGTGAATTAAATGTGATTGATTGCGTTACTTTATTACATAATGTTACTTTGCGTCTACTATATAATCCCTCGATTTTATTATTTTATAATGCAATAACATAATATCTCTTGAAACATGTATATACACGAAAATATGTTGTTTATATTTGAAGCTTGAGTGTTGTCAGACATAATATTAAAAAAAAAAAATATGTAATATTTGGATTTTTCTTATATAAGATTACAGGTGACAAACTTCGAAGTATCTAACCGATCATAATTATTAAGCGTTTACCAAATTTATAATATTAACGAAGGTTCTCCGAGAAAAGGTAGGAAAGAAAATATATATATATGCGCGTACGAATGCGTAGATTTTTTCGGTTATGTGTATAAACGTTAAGTAGAAACCTTCTCTTCTAAATGCGTTATCAAAATTTTGTGAAGGGATGTGTATGTTAAATTTTTCAAGTTGAAAAAAAAAATTGCGCGTCGTAATACCCGTCATTTTCGTCGTTTTAAAGAGGTTATTTCAACGAGAAGGTTTTCTTAATTTAAGGATAAATATTATCGTACTTTGTTTTTATAATTGAAACGAAACTCGAGAAGTGAATTTAATAAATATTTTCACTTAGAAAATTTCGATAATTATTTTTTTAAATAAATATCTTTTCGATAACTGTAATATTGTGCGCGTGAATTTATAAAAGTGTACATATTTAATTTTGAAATGTGATAGTTTTTAATTAAAACCGATTACGTAAAACTGTAATATGTTATAATTTACGAATTTATAAATCGTTAATGATATTATACTAAAGTTTGTTTTTCTTTTTTTGTAAACTTAATGATTACTGCTGCTAGGTTGGAGGCACAGATGAGAAGAGCTCAGGTCATATTGAACAGACTAGTATCGTGCAAGGAGCGAAGTACTTGAAGATACGTGTTGCCATTCGAGTTTAACGGGCTTTGAGAACGTTGAAAGATGAAAATAGTGCACTCTAGCGGAAGATGTTTGACAATAATTTCCCGGTGTCCACAGGAACAACTGACAGGAGGTTCACTCCTTAACAAATGCACGTGTGTTATTAATTTGTGGTCGAATGTTATTTCTGCTGTTCTTGATAAATTAGGTATTTTCCAGCGACTTGTGTCCGATTTTATGCTTCTTAACTTGTTCGAGTTAGGTATGTACATAGATTTCCATTTTAGTTTGGTGGCGATGGCGTTCTTCACGAGGGATGGATAAATTGAGGTAATAAGGATACCTAGGCGAACAGCTAATTCATTCCAGGAAATGGGGAATCATCCGGAATCCAGGAAAACATTGGTCGATGAGTCTGATAATTGAATAATTTCTTTAGCAATTGAAGTTAAGGCTCCTCCTTGAATTACATACTACTGAGAATAGATAGTAAGATTTTCATCGATGTACAAAATTGCTAGTTTAATAGCGTATAATTTATCTGAAAGAAATGAATACGATTGCAGTATCGTATGAGGAATTTACTAGCGTTTAAAACAACACAGCCAATCCTGTCTAGCGATTTCATCAGTATAGTAGATTAGCATGTTTTTATACCGACGAAGAATGAATGACATGTCTGATCGATGTGACGCAATATAAGGTTTAATATCGATTAATTTTCTGATAGATTCTTTATTAAAATCTTCCGCAGTTGTTTAAATTTGAATATTCGAGATTATTCGAAATATTCGTTTAAATTTTATATAATAATTTATTTTATATGTACACATTTTTTTTTTTTTTCTAAAATAAAAAGAAAAAAAGGCAAAACATTAATTTTTGTTTTCTTTTTTCTTCTTCATATAATACGCTGAAATACAACCTGTGTGTGTCTGTGCGCGTGTGTGTTTATTAATATTAACTATCCTCGATAGAATTTCGAGAAATTTCGATTCATATCGGAGAGTGCTATTAAAATATTTTAATATTTTACTATTAACGCGTTTACATTTGATTTTTCCTGTTCTAAAAACGTTACTTCAATATGAAATGACGTTTATCGGAATTTATAAACGGTTAACATCTGGTTTCCAAATTTTCAAAATTAATTAATATCTCGAAAATTGTTTATAATTGTTTTTTTCTTTCTTGTATGATAAATTGATAATTCGATTTATTTAATTCGAATATAATTTAAATGATTTCTAAAGTTGGCAATTTAAAAAATCTAAATACGAAAAAATCATCTGCGTATGCTAAAAGTGTCCGAATTTATTTATGTTTTTCTGTTTTTTCTTTTTTTTCTCTTTTTGAAATTCTACAATATTAATAGTCGAAAAATCGAATTATCACACGCACATTTAAAAAACGACGCATCATTATTATGTTTAAAAAAAAATGTTAAATTTGAATTCCTCAAAAGTAATAAAACGCGCTATGAGCGAATCGATTATTTTATTACTGTCATTATTATTATTATTATTTTACAAATAATTCACCTTTATCTATTATAGGGATTAAGTCTAAGTGGCGTTGAATCCGAGGATGTTCAGATCAAATTGAAAGAAACTTTACAAAAAACTTATCCGAAATTAAGTAAATATTATTATGTTAGTAGTGACACGGTTGCACCAATAGCACTTATTGGAAATAAAGGTACTTCATGGTTTTATTTCAGTTTAATTTCGGTTTTCCGCTAGTAATGTTATATTTAACGCTTTCGGTCCAACGTTAATTTGTTTAAATCAACGACACCTAACCTCGTAGCGTAACTATAGGCTGACCTAGAGAAGTCGGACGGTTTTATTGTTTTTTGATTGAAAACTAACCTGCCCAAATTTTTGCACGGAATTTTATTTAAAAATAGTAAAATGAGAGATTAGCTTACAATCATTTGTGGAGTACAATATCGTTCGAATGACCGCTATTTATAACAATACATTTATTCGGAAATTTTCGAACAAACGTTTCCATCGTAGGTCGCTGAATTTTTGAAATTTCTCGAGTTTTCACGACTCCCAGATCTCGCCGTTGTAGCAGTCTTACCAAGTGCGCTATTAAAAAAAAAAAAGTTCGTCTTCTCCGGGGTTTATTTTGATAATCCTCGCATTCTGAATTTAATCTATTTTAACGGTAATTTTAACGTGTACGTACACACGTTATAAAAGAACTTTGGAAGAATGAAAATAAAAGAAATATTTTGTGTAAAATACGGCATTTTTATAATTTATATATAAATATTTTTAAAAGTCCCTCGTGAGTAGCAAGTTTAGGTAGAACCCGTAGTTATTATGATGAAAATTTTCTCGATATTAAAAATTCATGTACCATAAACACAGAAACTTAATTCCCTACCGATATAATAATGGGTGTGTTTCATTAATTTAAAGTACGCCACGAACGAATTATGAAAACTCCGATAATGGCGTTCGGTTAGGCCTTTTTTTTTAATGCTTTAATCGCATTAGCTTAAATTAGTCAACGCGTTTTAATTAATTCGTATCGAAATAAAGTGCTTGGTTTTTCGTTGTAAAAAATTTATCGCAAATAACGTGGGTTTTTTTTAGTTTGCACTTATAACAGGTTTTTTTTCTTCATTATTGTATACTTTTTATTACGCGTCATTGTTAGGAGCACACGAAACTATAGATTATTATAACGTAGGTAATAATATTGTTTGTTTTAAAATCTGAAAACTTGGTTTATACGTATTATCATTCTATAACTTTTGTGAAACAGTGCGATCTTGTATTTCCATCGAAAATAAATGTTTGACGGTTACCTGGCGGCAACACTGTTGCAACGTCGGTGGTGACTCGGATATTTTTTAAACGCACGATTATTGTATATAATTACTTCAACTTCGGCGATTGTGTTAGAATAATGTTAATTTTACTTTTAAGTTAGTACGAACTTAAAAAATTTAGATTACCATTTTGAAAGGATTAATGTTCGTAATCTGAAACAATATTTTTATATTTAATTACGATATAGTCCGCGCATCGACTTGTACCCGTATTTATCTTGGGAGATTTTTACTGTTCGCGGTATATCGAATAAAAATCTTTTATGAAACTAATTACGTAATGAAAGAAAAAATTCGAAGATGGATGTCGTTTTTTAATTGTTTGTAGCTTATATTAAAGTATTGAAATAATTGTTGCGTGTTTATAGGTGGCGCGATTTTAATTACTGGGACCGGATCAAATTGTTTGCTCATTAATCGCGACGGAAGAATGATTAAATGCGGTGGTTATGGTTATATGTTAGGAGACGAAGGAAGTGGTAATATATATATATATATATATATATATATATTAATTTTTTATCTAATCACTTAATTTGTAGTAGTATTTTGCGCATCTATGTTCTAATTACGCGTATTTCCTAGTAAATCTAATTAGTATATAAAATAATTATTATTTCACGCTACGACAGTTTATCATGTTACATTTCCTATTTGAATTTTGATTAATGATCAGTAATCGAGAAAATAATTTTCATATACTCGTTTATAATTTAATATTACATGTGTCTAAAAAAAAAATTCTTATCAATTTTATAATTAATTCGGGATTTCCACAATTACAATATATCCTTCATTTTAATTTTATACTTCTTACCGCTACATAGCCGTTTTTCTGATATATTAGTCCTTGCCTCGAGTATAATTTTTTTTTTGTATTCTAGTCAAAATTTTGTATTATTTCTGTTTTTTATTATCGAACGTAAACTTTTCGTTTGTTAAAGAAGCGAGAAAATGATTTATTCGTGATTTTTTTCTTAATTTTTTTTTCTTAATAAATAAATATTTCGCGTTCGATCGACGACAAGTAAAAAGGAAATAAAAAAAAGAATCCGTATATTTCTTTTCGAAATTATTTTGTAAAGGAACGCTCTAATAACGCGCCTTGTATTAAATGAATAAAGAGCGGTCGAAATAATTATTGTAATCGAAACTTATACGATCTTTAGATTTCAAGATAATCTATAGAGCGTTTCGCGTAAGAGCAAAGATAACGAAAAAAAAAAATAATAATAATAATAAAATACTTTTTTTTACGTTGTTGATGACGTTATCCTTAAAACATCTCGGAAAATCGGAAAACTTGCGGCCTCCAATCGGGGTGTTGATGCGAGAACTCTCTCATAAATCTCCACCCTGGCACCTATATAAATGTTGTAATGTTAAATGAAATCCTCCTTATTATAACTCTACGCCAATTATGCGACTATAACGTACGTTTGCAATTAGACGGGAAATAGGGATAGAAATAAATTTACGATTCGCCCGTCGAACTTTCAATCTCCCGAATTACCCCAGTATCGAGATTTAAATCCCGAATATCACCCCGAACATCGGAAAAATTATTATCGGACGACTTGAAAGATTTTAGTAAATGAAAAACACAACTGTAAAAGGAATGTAGAAAATTCCGATTTATTAGTTGACACAAGAAATAAAGTACTTCGGGAAATAGTGAGAAACCATTAAAATTAGTAAATGATATTTAAAGCAGAAGTGGGGCGTGTCGGGTTCATTCACAACAGACAATAGAATGAATTTGCGTGTTCACATTTAACGTTAGAAAAGATATTCACGATTAACGTGTGGATTTTCCGGTGTTTAAAAATTCATCTTCGGCATTCGTAAAAGAAAAATCAAAAATTTGCTTACTTGGTAAATTACATCGGGAACCTTAATAAAGATAGCAAAACGTTACAGTATACGAAATTACAGATTTATTACCTATACGCATACAAATAGTACACTTCTCGAATAATTTGACGTTATAAGAAATAATTGTTTTTTAACACTTAATTCACAAAGCCTTTTTCTACATTTTTCCACATCGGCCGACACAATGGCGCTTACAATTTCAGTAAGACTAAGTATTCTTATTTATCCTTCCTCTTCGACTAAACAACTAAACAATAACAAAGAAAAAAGAGAAATGACAAATAAAAATTATAACTAAAATGGGGGTTCACACGATTTATCATTCTAGTCACAGAAACAAAATATGATACAGAACGACCTTACAAACTTTTCTAGACTAAAACTCGAAAATTTAAAGAAAAATCATCTTTTTTTTTAATAATATTAAAAAAAAAGGTTACAAAAAAGTGCAAATCATCATTTTCGGCATATTTTTCAATTTCGGTCATTATTTTGTTTTCGGCAAAATAAAATTTAGTTTTCAGAGAACTCCAATTCGAATTTTTCTGTAGTCAGACCTTCTGTAGCGTGTAAATGATTCGGCAAATGCCGAGAAATCCGCGCTATATTCGTGATGTATAATGAAGGAAACCATCGATTAGCCTAGGAATTTAAAACTAGAACTATACATTATTATTTATCACATTTTTGCGACGAGTTAAGAAAAAGATTAGAACGTGTAGAGAATATAATACGATATTTCGTTTTCAGCATATTGGATATCGTTTAAAGCGATTAAAATTTGCATCGACAACGAATCTAGATTAAACTCGGCTCCGAACAATTTCTCCTGCGAAGCCGTCTACAATTTCATTAAAGAACGATTGAAATTTAAAGACAGGTAACACGTGTGTATTTTCTAAAATGAAATTTAAAATTTTATAGTTAATATTTTTTGTATTTTATTTTTAACAAAGCGAAAAGGATTAAACGAGTATCATCGTGTTAAATAGTATAATAAAACAAAAACTATATTGAAGCAGTACTAATATTTTTAAAAAAAAAAAAACGAAAGAAACAAAAAAATAAAACCGATAAACTTAATATATAATTCGCATAATTTAGCGAATGAAAGTGAGACGCAAAAACATTTGTATTGTTAGAATATGATTTCCCAGATACAAGTGTTACCGACTTAGTAGATAACGAATTTATAAAATATTTCACATTTTGCGAAATTATTAAAGTGCGTGTACACGTATATTAATTAACTTTAATTCTTTATTGTAAAATACACCGTAGACTTAATTATATATGTGTTGTTCATTATTCAAATATTATTTATATCGCTCTTTCGAATAAATAAATTAATTAATTAAAACAGTTTATTCTTTAACATTAAAAAAAAAAAATACATCAAACGAAGCTATAACGATGCGTATATTTACGGATAAAATCTAACGTTCGTATGATTATGTTAGCAGCTGATAATTGGAAAAATGTATTTTTAATATACGTAGACAGTTTATTATCTCGCTCGCCTACAAAACGATCGAAACATTTAAAACTACAATGTTCCGTCGGAAATGACTTAAACTGTAAATTTCGATCGAAGATTTTCTAAAATTATGAAACTTAGCTCCATCTGTGTTGAGACGACTACTGAACGATTATTTGGTCGCACGTGTATAGTTTTACCGTTTCAAAAATTAATTAATCGTATATATTACGATTTTGAAGAATTTTAATTTTAAGGTTTTTAATGCACTAGCGACGGTTCTTCTCGTAGCTTCGTTTAGTATCGGTTTGATTTTTTTGTAATTAGAAATCTCTTTAACTGATAAGCTACGTGGATGGCCGCAATGTCCGGTGTTTAGGAAATTAACGAATGAAAAAACTTTGAACAAAAATTAATGTAATTTATTAACATCTGAAATTATCATTTAAACACCATCTACAGAATATCGAGAAATATACCAAAAGTTTAGTTTTTCTTATTTGTTAAATGAGGGTGAATTTTGACTTATAGCACGGGATACACGAAAACGAAATATGAACAAAATTATTCGTTGAATAAAAAAAAATGTTTAATAATATATATATATATATATATATATATATATATATATATATATATATATATATATATATATATATATATATATAATTTTGAACAGTTACGATTTGATACCGATCTTTCATACACATTTCAAGAAATCGGCAATCGCCGAACTATGTATCGGATTAGCCGAATTAGCGTTTGCCGGTGATCCATTAGCGATGTATCTGTTTGAAGATGCAGGAAGAGTATTAGCAAAACATATACAAGCTATATACGGAGAGGCTGACCAGGTAATTCAAACGATAACTATGTTAATATTGAAAAAAAAAATATGAAGTACTATTATAAAAAAGTAATAGTTACGAAAATTGAGTTTACGTTTCCCGTAGACTCAAATTTTCGCCCTAATTACTTTTACCTTACAAAAAATTATTAAAACAATTATTCGTACATAGCTCATCAGTTTCGAACTAAATGCGCTAGGTGTTCAATTTTTTTTTTTTTAGATTATATATTTTTTCTTCTTCTTCTTATTATTATTATTGTATATTTGTTTATTATTTAGTTTTATTTTAACTTGAAAATTGCCTAACTGCCAAAATGATTTGTTATTAATTACGAACGTTAGCGATTTTAACTTTATTATTTAATTTTTTATAATTAACTGTGGAATATTTTAGGTTTCGGTTTAACTTAACGAGTTTTCGATACTTATGAAATATAATTTTTTATTTATTTAATCTTATACATAACTTAAACGTATATAATCTTTTATATATATGTGTGTGTTTGTGTGTGAGTTATTATCTTAAAGTTGTTTTATTTTAACTTCGTCGGAATTTCTGCACACTTTGGCGAGCTTTCTATTAGGTAGTTATTGTTTTTATTTTACTATACCTCTTATATAATATATATATATATATATATATATATATATATATATATAAATACTCAAATTTCGACTTGAATGTTTATTACGATATTAAATATATTCTGATGAATACAGTAAGATGAACAAAAATATCTTAGAACAATGTATACAAGCAAAACAAAAGTGACACGAACAGAAATGTAAAAAAAAAAAAAATAGAATAAATAGAAAAAATATTCAAGAAAGGTTATTATTATTATTATTATTATTTCTAATAATCACTTTTATAAGAACAAAAAAAAAAAAAACAAGAAATTATTTTTCAAATATTTCGCATAACTATATAAGAGAACTCTGTAGAATTCTTAACGAAATATGTTATAATCTATACGTTATAGTCGACATTATCAATAAGATACACAGTGCGCATAATATTTTCATAAGTATAATCATTAAACACGTATCCAATATTAGTTTCACTTGAACAGCTATTAAACTAAATATTATAAATATAATAATAATATTCATAGTTTAAAATCTTCGTGATTATTATTTACGTTTCTTTCATTTTTTCAAAGGTATTATTTTATAAACTATTAGTCTTAAAAATTAAAATTTTTAAATTAATTAAAATGAGTATTCTTTAATTTTTCTTTTCATTCTAGAAAAGAAAAATACTTTAAAGAGAAGCCTTACTGAAAGCAAAAAAGAGGTTTTAAAAACAATTCGCCTAGTTTTCATGTAGGTAATTTCCTGGTCTATAATTTTATTCATATATATATATATATATATATATATATATATATATATATATATATATATATATATATATAACCTGGCCGACCGAGCTTTACTCGATACTTTTTTTTTAAAAATATAAAATCGTATTTAATCGGATTAAAAACCATCACGTACATAACTATAATTACATTAATCGCGTATAATTTCGTTTCATAAATTTCCGGTGTTATAATGTTTGTCAAAACCAACATCGGAAGGGGGTGACGTATCGTGAAAAAGGCCGAAATTTCTAAAATTTAAGGGAGGTGTATTTCGAAATTCGTACTTTCCATATAGGCCGCGTTTTAAATTATTTAGTAAATAACAGATATATATACAAAATTTCGTCCGAAATAAACATTTTAGAAAATTATAGTCGCGCGTTGCACTTTGCGATTACTAAAATTTTTAATTATTTATTTACGTAAATATAATAGAGGTTTATTTTTAAAATTTTATTATAGTGTAAAAAATTGGTTGTTATATAAAGATTAATAATATATATCTACAAAAAGTAAAAATCAAATGACATGATATCTACGAAATATCGAATATAGGAATATAAGTATCGAGTGAAAAAAAGAAACATAATTATTACAAGTACTAATCGAATTAATACAACGTTTGTCTTTATAAATTCTTTCGCTTAAACATTTTACAAGCGGTGCAAATGATGCCATCGTAATATTTTTCCCACACTCACAAATGACACATTTCCTTTTTTTGTTCTGCAGTGGTTCTACAGAATCTGTGTCGACAGTTATATATTTTGACAAAAAAAATGCAAATCTTTGAATTCAAACATTCCCTTGTAAATTTGTTCCATTTATTGCATGGCATCCTAAATATAAACGCAAAGTGCGTTATGACCCAAGATGAATTGCATAATGTAAACTTACATATTTTTTAATAAATCTAATTATTATATTATATATATATATATATATATATATATATATATATATATATATATATATCACGATCACGATGCGCTTATATCAATCCACTGCTGGATGTAAGCGTTCCCCTTTTTTTTCCACCTGTAGCGATCTTGGGCCTCGTTTATCCATTTCTCACCGGCTGATGTATGTATATCGTCCTTCCACCTTGTATCCGGCTGACCACGACTTCTGCGTCCTTTTCTTGGAAGCCATTCTGTTATTCGTTTCGTCCACCTGTCATCGTTTCTTCTTGCTGCATGACCTGCCAAATTCCATTTCAACTGCGCTACACGTCCGACTACATCTGACAATTTAGTCTGCTGTCTTATCCACGTGTTGGTTTTCTAGTCTGATATCTTGATGCCCAATATTAATCTTTCGTGGGCTCTCTGTGTCACTGCAAGTTTCTTAACAACATACTTCGTTAGGCTCCATGTTTCCGCTCCGTATGTAAGCACTGGAAGGATGCACTGTTCGTATACTTTCTTCTTCAAGCTGTTAGGTATATCTTTATTTTTGAGGACAGTACTCAACTTCCCAAAAGCTATCCACGATAGATGCGTTCGCCTTTTAATTTCTTTACGCATTGTTTCTTTCTGTGTGGTAATAATTTGACCTAGGTATATATATTCATTGACCTGTTCCAGTATCTGGTCATCTAGTTTTATTTGTAACTTTTGAGGTGTATTTGTCATGATCTTCGATTTATTAATATTGATGGTTAATGCTGCTTTTTTGGAACAGTTATGTAGGTCAGTTATCATTTCCTGTAAGGTACCAACATTATTACTAATCAACACAATGTCATCGGCAAAACGCAAGTGACTAATTTTCTTCCCATCAATATTCACACCTTTAGACTCCCAAGACAAATTTTTGAACATACGTTCTAAGGCTGCTATAAATAACTTCGTAGATATTGTGTCTCCTTGTCTGACGCCTGTCTTTAACGGTATTTTATTTGTTTTTTCCACCAGCTGTACTTGCATCATTGGCGAATTATAAATATTTTTAATTATGTTGATGTATTCATCATCTATACCATTTTCTTCAAGCGCCTTCAACACTGTCCATGTTTCCACGGTATCAAACGCTTTATGATAATCGATGAACGCCATGTGCAATTCCACGTTGTATTCTCTGCACTTAGATATTAAAATCCTCATAGTGTGAATGTGATCATGCGTGCTGAAACCGGATCTAAAGCCCACTTGCTCGCACGGTTGGCAGTAATCTATTTGTTTCGTCATTCGATTTGTAATAATACTTATATAAAGTTTGCACATATGTGATAATAAGCTAATTGGCCTGTAATTTTCTAGACTAGCTGTATCACCATTTTTGTGTATTAGGATAACATCTGCTTCGTTCCACAGTAGCGGAATAGAGTTCCATTTGTTGAACAGATTTTTCAGGAAATCGAAAATCTCATTTCCTTCTTTAATCATTTCTGAGATTATACCATCCGGCCCGCTAGCTTTGTTATTTTTCATTTTCTTTAAAGCGTATTTGATTTCATTTATTGTTATATCCGGTAGGTTTCCCTTATCCTCATTTATTGTTAATTTATCTTTCATTGTAGGATTAACTTTTATGTCATAGAGATCTGTACAGAATCTTCCGACCTCTTTGGATAGTTCAGTTTTGTCTGTAAGGATATTTCCGTCACGATTTTTCAAATTCGTCAGCAGCTTACTTCCATATATATATATATATATATATATATATATATATATATATATATATATATATATATATATATATATATATATATATGTATATATATATATATATATATATTCATAATATATTTGAATATACTTACATCACTGATTGCGCGTTGCACTTCGTGCAACAGACTCGATTATTTAAGTGTTTTGAAACAAATCACGTTATTTAAACAGACAACTGTATATACCAAAAGTACACATCATACTGCTGATAGGTTACATACAAGGTAGCGTTGTGTTGCTTCGGAGATAGTTGCACAAATGTTCTCGCTCTTTTAAATAAGCACAACTCCTCCCAGAGCACAAATGCATTATAGTGTATAGTGCGAGTGTAACACACAAGCACATTACATAATCTTATTCTTAGAAAGTTTAGATTGTGGAATGCAGTGATTTTTTATTACTTTAATTACAAAAATCAGTTAAAATAACTGAAACTTTAGTTTCTTGAAATTCGCAAAGCTTTTCGGCAATTACGCCATTATCAAACGATATTTAAATTTAGATAAAAATAAAGATTTAAAAAACACAAAGTATAAATTTAAATATAAGTTCACAATCAGATTGTTTTAAGTATCTATTCTTCATTTTATATTTATAAATTTGTTAACTTATATTTAAATTTATATTTTGTTTTTTATTTTTTAAATCTTTATTTTTATCTAAATTTAAATATCGCTTGATAATGGCGTAAATTGTCGAAAAGCTTTGCGAATTTCAAGAAAATAAAGTTTTAGCGACTGTAACTGATTTTTGTAATTAAAGTTATTCTTAGAAAATCAGCAGACATTTTGCATTCTCGGAAAAAATTTTATACAAAAAACACGAAAAAATCTAATTTTTAAAAATGTTATTTTCGAAAAAGTACGTTTACATTTGTGATAGCAACTTTGGTGTAAGACGGAATTTCGAACCCGGTTAAATTGTAATATAAACTACATATTAACTTTCGTACCCTACAACTATCCGTCTATCTCTGACCCTTCTATCAGTTTTGGGGGCATTGAAGTACACAGGTTAAATACGTCACGATTATGGTAAACATTTTCTGTGTCGAATTTTTCAGAATGATTGTCAATTAAATTATTGAAAAAATGCAACTATGATTTTTTGCACCATTCTCACGACTGTGCTCAATTGAGCGGGGTCGGGATCGTTTTAATGAGCGGAGAGCTGCTAGTTTTAGTGAGCGAAACGCACAGATAATAAAGAGCGACCCAATGCTATTGCAAGATCATTTCTCTTACGCGCATAAAGCGCTCATTGTTGTACAAAGTGCGCGACCAGTTAATAAAATTTTTTACACATGCACAAACGTATATATATATATATATATATATATATATATATATATATATATATATATATATATATATATATATAATTATATTAAATCCCTCTTAATGAATTTTTCTTGTTTATTATAACCGTAAATACGAAATTTTATTATTATAAATAACCATGTAATTAATCGAAATTTCGGTTATAATTAAGTTATAGAATTATATTTAGGAAATAAAAAACAGCGATCTCGGTTTGCCGGTAGTATGCGTAGGTTCGGTATGGAAAAATTGGTCGTTGATGAAGTCTGGTTTTGTGCAACAATTATCTACGTCCGAAGTCGAGATTAAATTGTCGTTATTAAATTTAACCGAATGCATCGCTGTCGGAGCAGTTTATATGGTCGCCAGTTCCGCAAATTACGATTTCCCCTATTCGTACGATAATAATTATAGTTTATTTTTTCGTTACGACAGTCGACGATGAGTTATAGAATAAAAACGGTTAAATTCTACCGCTCAAATTGAACAATTATGGTTTGTTTATATATATATATATATATATATATATATATATATATATATATATATATATCGTCACCATCGTGTGCGACTAACTTAGAGATCGAAAACCGATAAAAAGCGATTAGTTATTATTGAAAAGTGTTTTAGTTTTCGATATTCTCGTTTTAAATTGTAAGTAATTATTTTTATTATTTATTAATAAAAATCGGAAATTGATACAATTCCTCTTTTTTCACCGTGTATTATTACGACTGAATTCAATATCAACGATTTCTTTAGCCATTTTTTGTTATATTATTATTAATTTTTTAATGTTTCATTGTAGACACAAATATAATAATAATAATAACAGGATAATAATAGTATAGGAGACAGGATTTTTTTTCTGCTATGGTCTACACCTAGCCTACCTAGGCCATCAATAGATGTTAGATAAAAAAAAAAAAAATGAAATTCATCACTTATAGCCCCATCCATTGATGGTGCAGCTAATTAGTGTTAAAAAGCGGCTTTTTCATTAATTACAGTAAGTCTAGTGGTTTCGTCCATTATAGCCGGTGAACGTCCTTCAGATTATCCAGTAGGATAATAATTTGTGTCCAGTTGGTATGTATATCCAACCTATCAGCATGCTTCTTTGCTGTTTTCTTAATGACCTCTTGCACATATGGTATATTTAAACCAAGGGGCGTCTACAAGTATTCTCAGAGAGTTTTATTCTGAAATGTCTGTATTATGTTTACATTACTTTTTTTTTTTCATTGCATCCCCACAACTGGCATCCATATGACCATACTGGCATAAGTACCTGTTTATATTGCAGCAACTTGTTATTTAGGCTAAGTTTCGATTTTCTTCCTAATAACAATACATTCGTCTTGCTTTTATAGTAAGTTGTGTTCTTTTAGTTGTGATATGCTTCCGCCACGTCATACTGTTGTCCAGATATAATCCGAGGTATTTTACTTCCTGTTCATAATAATATCTTTTGTAACAATTTTCCTGTTTGTAAATATATCATTTACTTTGATTTTCCATTTCTGATCTTGTTTTAAAAACTCCCCTAAATCCGTTATCTAAAAATGTACACTTTTTGAACAAATTTTTTTTCTACATAAATTTTCAAGTTTTATAGGAACTGATTTCATTTTGACCGATAGCTTACAATATTGTTGTGATTTGTACTAAGTGTCTTTTGATATTTTTGTGTTCTCTACTCTTTTTTCCTTTAAAGAATAAACGTCTTATCGAAAAGTCGTTTTTATTAATCATTTCTCTTTCGTAAATTTTTTTATGTTAGCCTGTAATTAATTTTTTTTCTTTGGGGGGGATTTATATAATATTGTAAAAATCTGTATAATTATCTTCTAACGTGGGCGACAGATAGACGTTTACAAATAATTTTAAGGAAACTGTATAACTTGTAAATTAAAGTACTGTAAGAAAAAATGACCGTTAAAATTATGCCGAAGTTTTAAAAGAGGATTTAATTACAATACACATATATTATAAAAAAAAAAGTTCCATCAACTCGAAATATTGTACGGGACGACGCCCGATAGTGCTTACCAACTTGAAAATTGATAGAAAACCAGCCAACGACACATGTAGGTAAAGCCAAATATAGGGTGATTTGACATTACGTTTTAAATATTCTTTAAATTACCAGTAAAATTACCTTTGGATAGTTAGTTCGGCTAGAGACCTTTTCCTTTTTTCCATGAAAGATTATCATCCACAGTGGTATTCGAACTGAGATAGTGCGATTAGAACGTTTATGCATTACCGCCTCTAAATCGTGACCTTTCAGCCACATTCTCCTCTATATGTGACATAAATTTTTAACGCTAGAAAATTGTCTGTTTTCTTTTTAAAATATGAATTTATTTGACATGGAACGTTTCAAATTTATCCGGCAATACAACGATTTTTAAAAAATACGGCGTACAAAAAAATCGAGTTCAAATGACATCGATAAAACATTTAACCTAGTACCTGTGTTATCGTGTACAAACCATTAATCCATCTATTCTGTCATATTTATAATATCATTACATTAATTTTCCTAGTAGATGAATTCTTACAATTAAATTATTTTACATTTTAATTGTAATCAATTTATTAATAAACATATTGAACTGTAGATCAAAGTCCACTTGAAAATACTTAGGTCGGTAGGTAAGATTCGTGTAATAAGTGGTGCAACCACGGTTGAAACAGTTCTGTATAAAGCTTCCTTTATTAAGCTAAAAGTTTATTAAACGTAATTTAATTTTTGAACATAAATACTTCAGCAATAATTAAACAAAGATTTAATCGTTCTTTTATAAATAATCATACGCCTTTTATATTTAATTCCGCCAATGTTAGGTTGAATTTTGAGGAGCATGAAGAATTTCTTATTAACTTTATCCGGAACAAATTTAACATGTTGATTAAACTAACTTATTATTCTCAGATATTTTACCGATTTTATAATAAGAAATGGACTGATTATAAATTAACTTGGTAGTCCGTAATGATTTTTCTACTGAAAATTCAAGACCAAGCTGATCGAAAGTGATTTGAAGTTTTTTTTACAAACATTTTTCATGTTATCAATTTGAAAAGGAGAATTCATATTTATTACAACGCACAAGTTATCAGCAAATCCGTGCTATTATCCACACCAAATTAATCTAATTTTTCTTGTGTATTATAGAATATTCCATAGTGTAGGACCTAGGATTGACCCTGAATAGCCCCACAGGAGACATTTCTTACTACAGTAAATTCATCGGATATTCTTACTTTTCTATTAAATAATTAATAGTATTTATCGGAGTTTACGTTATTATGTCTAAGTACTTCTATAATTTTAAAGTGTTTACACACTTAACGTCGAAAGTGATAACGACACTAGTTAAACTATTCGACACATCAATAAAATCGCACAGTTTTTTAATTGCCAACTTTGTAGAATAATTACGTCTAAGGATGAAGAATACTATCAGATTCCATTCGAAAGTTTTACGTTAATAAACTTTTCAAATAGTTTACCTACCGAATTTAGTTATCAGTCTGTATAAGCATTTTACTGTAATCTTTATTCGGTTTATTAATAAGCTTAAATATCGCCGACTTTCCAGATTTCGAGAAAAATCTGAAATTCAAATAACTTTTAAAATAAATCAGAATTATTAACAATTTCGATAATAGGATTTGTAATTTTGTCAGAAGCTGGGGATTTACAGTTCATTGATTATATCTTGTCAAATATGACGTATAATCTTTATAAAAATTATTACATGAAGAATAAGAGAAATGAGTTTTATCTACGTTATCATTTTTCCCCGGGAAAGAAATAATCTAAAAGTAATGTTGACTTTTCCACGTTGTTAAACAAAATTATCTAAAATAGAGAGCAGACTCAAATGACATAAACTTCCCAATTACAATTTTATACAGCCACCCACCGACAAGAGGAAGTTTGTATACATTTTTTCCAACTAAGTAACTTTGTTAATTAATTATAAGTTTTATTTCATTGAGGTAAGACAATTTAAATATGAATTTCTTAGTTCTAAACTTTATTATATTCGCGCCTAATTTTATTTATCGTTACTTTAAATAATTCTAATTCAGGAGTTCATCGATCGTTAAATTTAAAATATCTTATTTGTTTACAAAAATTTATTTTATTAATTAAAAACAACTGAAAATCATTGACAAAATTGATGTTTTGAACAATTATTAAGATTTTGCATTATAACTACAAAATATGAAATTTCACAGATACTTATCAAATTTAAAATTCGCAAACGAGAAATTTGAGTACCTATCTTTACTGCACTTTTATGGATAATATCCGTTTTAGTTTCGCTAACTTTGCACGTTGACGTCTATAACACTGTAGCGCAGGAATGATCTTTTCAAATTTTAATGACTGCCATCGTATTACATATAATATTTAAATGTATTGTTCTAAAATATATTTAAAAAAACAACTAAATTATTTATTAGTCGTAGAATAAAATCCGCGACGATGGATTGTTTCATTCAACTGTACTGTATGTAAAGGATCTGGGTTTAAGTGAACAAATGTTATATATCTGCAATTTATAACTTGTCCGATTTCTTGCTGTATCATCTAATACCGAAAAATTTACGATACACGTCAGAACTGACAATATTGCTTTCTGCTAAATGATTTAATTGCGATGTCGGCAAAAATTACAAGACAGTCGCTCCAAGCGCATCTCAGTAGCAAAAATTAAATTTTTATTTACAATACGCATTTCGTTCTATGTATCTGTTGGTCCATAAATTCCGAATAATTAACTAATTTGTTCTGTAAAATCGATAAAATTTCCTAAGACTAATTTCATTCAGAAATACCGAAACATTCAATTATAAACCGTCCTGCGCAGAATTCGATATTACGTTATACAGAAGGCGAGTAATTTGTAAATTTTTGAGATATTAATTTTATTAAGTTACATCGATAATTAATCTTAGTATATACCAGACAAATGATCTTTAAATTAGAATTTTACTATATTACCGTTATAGTTAAAACATCGCACGATCTGTGTCAAATGTTTTCTGATGGAATTTTTACTATACTAACCAGAAATTTAGCACATGCGAAATATGCAAGAATTCTAGGTTAAAGTTCATGCATCACCTCATCTTATTCTACAACATCCTATTACAAATCATTTTTTTTTTATTACCTATCGCAAAAAATTTATTTGGAAGCACTGTAACAAGATTATCTATTGGTATTTAAATTGTCTGCAATATTAAGCACGCATACATATATATATATATATATATATATATATATATATATATATAAAAACATTATTATATGAACCAAAATTCTGATCCAAATCTAACGGATATCGTTTACACCTCATCTACTGACTCATGTTCCCGATCCATCCTTCGTCTCGAATAATTATTTTTATTGGTGCATATTATCTCCTTTCTCTAATGATATATACCCGAAGTAGCTTTATTTCCTTGATTGTGTCTATAGTAACTTTTAAAAAATATCGTACGTCTTTTACTCGAAAAAACATATTACATATTTTCTTGAATCGTATCGTGCATTTTTACTGTAAGAAGAGTACACTAAACAAGGAATTGTAGAATAGCATATAAAAAATCTTTCCTTATAACAATCGGCGGCTTACAATTATACATATATATATATATATATATATATATATATATATATATATATATATATATATATATATATATATATATATGTATATATATACAAGAAATAATATATTGCTGCTGAAAGGAGTTTATTGGAAAACGAATAACACGTCCACTTATTATTTCAAATTAACGTTATAAAACAAATTGTGTTAACAAAAACCAATTAATTAAAACAAAAATCACACATACAATCCCATTTCGGATTTATCATTTCTAAACGAACGTCACGGAATATACGTGAAGCAAAAAAAAAACAAACATGTTATCGTTAAATGTTGTCTATCACAAAAATACTCTCGCATTATAATAAAACGCGTACAACTATCATTCGTTGTTATCGGAACGTAAAAGTTTTTTATTATAACGTTAAATGTTTATTTGTACACAATGAAACGTACAAATCGATATTTAAATTTAAAACTCCGTTAACAATTCATAATTCGTCCGGATTAATTCCAGCAAAATTTTTTGAAACTTAAAATGAAAAATTATCATTACTTGAAAATAATGTAACTAAAAAATGTATCTGTTCGAATGAAAATAAAATAAAACGTTATTTTCTGAAAAAGAAAAAAAAAGCAACTAAAATATCTTTTCTTATTAGGAATTAAACTAAAACAACTTTTCTAAAATTAAACTAAAACTTCTTCTTTGAAACGAATTGAACTAAAATAACATTTCGAATATTAAACTAAAACTTCTTCTGTGAAATAAATTAAACTAAAACATCTTTTCTGAAATAAACTAAAATATCTTTTCTTAAAAAAAAAAAAAAAAAACTTTTCGTGATAATAACTAAAAATAAAAAAATAATATAAATTAGATGAAAATAGAATTAGAAGAAACACGTTTTTGTTATAAAACACTACTATGTTATTAGAATTATAATTATTGTTAATTTTTTTTTAAAAAAAAGAAACAATTTGCATTTAAGATGAACTAATGATAATCACGTTTTCTTTATTGTCGTTGGCGATGACGGCCGAAGACGGAGGTGGTGATGGTTTTTTAGCTTCTTCGATTATTATAAGTTGATTTTCAATTGGTTTCGGTTTCAAAGATAATCCTTGCAGCAGACTTATCATTTCTTCAGCAGAGTTTTGTTTAGTATTCTTAGTCACCGAGGTAAAATGAAGTAAAGCTGTACCTTTATATCCTCTCCACGTTATGTCCCTAAATATTACAATATTAAATTTGTTTATTGAAAATTATTATTAAATATCAAATATGTTTTACTACTATGCTCTTAAAATACATATTTAAAAAATAATAAAAAAATATATATATATAAATTTAAGATGTTTAATTTAAATATCACTTTATAATGACGTAATTGCCAGAAAGCTTTGTGATTTTTCAAGAAAATAAACGTTTAGTGATTTTAACTAATTTTTGTAATGAAATTAATGAAGCTTATTGTATAAGTGTACAAATAAAAATAAATAGTAGGCGTAAATTGTGTTAGTTAAATAACTGATGCTAGGTAAAAAATTCCATGCAACAGAAAACAGGTAGTTTTATCCGAATAGAAAAAATAAATTGTGTTAGTTACGCAATTAGAAACAGCATGCAATAGAAAACAAATGGTTTAGTCTAAATCATTATATATATATATATATGGGTTGTGTGTGTGTTTTAACTAAAAACGATTTTTTTTTTGTATATATATTACTGAAATTTTTGGTTTAAATTCTCATGAAACGTGTAGCATACAAAATAGGTATTTAAAAAAAATGCTTAGTGTTCAGTGTTTTAAAAATTTGAAGAAATAAATAAAAATTGATGTCGGTCTACATGCACTTCAATATATCCTCGTTAGATTAATAATCAGAAAAACTTCTCTATATAAAATGTATAATAATAACATACCATGTTAGTTACGTAATTAAACTCAGCGCATGCAATAAAAAACAAATGGTTTAGTCTAAATCATATATATATATATAAACTTTTTTTTTGTTAAATCAATATCACTGAAATTTTTTTTATTTTACATTATCATGCAACTGATATAGTATACAAAGCAAAATATTAAGAAAAAATCAATCAAATTTGATTTAACAATTTATGGAAATAAAGAAAAATAAACAATTATTTTGGCGTGCGTTGGTTAGGATTAATAGCTTAGAGAATTTTTCTATATGTATGTATACGAAGCTATCGATTTTAGATAGGATAAACGTATAAATTGCGATGTTAAGAATTACAAATTTTATACGCGTTTTAAAAATAAAGATCCTTCACGATCCGAATTTTTATTTAGATGAAAATACAATTAATTTAGCTAATTAGACGTTTAAATCGATTATTTTCGACGGAATAGTAAAGGGTAATTATCTAAAAACATGAAATACAAAACTATCCTAATATCAGATGTTTATCGATAATCGCGTACAGATGAGCTATAAACGCAGACCAACTAAATCGGTGGTCGGCTATAACAAAATCACGAGTACGAAAAAAAAAAAACCGACTACTTTCAACATTTTAAAAAAAAAGAGTATATGAAAATAGATCAAGTACCGTATTTTTATAAGTGTATACCAAGGAGGTAAGCGAAATAATCGATATATCTGTTTAATCCGACAGATAGAAATGAACTTTAAAAAAATATTATATAATTATCATCAAAAATTTATATCCGATTGAGAATTTTACAGAATTTATTATTCGGTTGAATGTGAAATAATATATTATAGCTGTATTTCTAACACTTACACGCAGATGTCACTAGTCGCTACATTCGTATTATAAAAAAATCGAGTTTCTAATGTAAACAAATATTTACCATATCAAACAATTAATCGTTACGAATAATATAAATTATTTCGATATGCGCAGTCTCGTAGTTTCATTATTCGCATCGTCTCATTTTTACCAGAAATAATTTAATCTTATTCTAATTACAAATGTTAGTACACAAATAATAGAACACTTTTATAGAAACCAGTATAATATTATAATAGATCCCGAATATAATTCACACATATTATATATATATATATATATATATATATATATATATATATATATATATATATATGTACGATCTCAATGAAATTTACTCATGCGACATAAATTTGTTAATTCTCCTACAGTAGTACAATTTTGTACAACGTATACATCATAAAGTAAACCAAGTATAATTAAACACCGCTAAATAACGCATGAAAAATCTCCACATACGATAATAACATATAACCGCAACTACGGAGTTAGAGAGAGACGAACAACACAAATAGTACGAGTGTAGTAGTAGTAGTATAGTAGCAGAAGTAGTAGAGGTAGAGTAATAACAGTCATCATCATCGAAATATATCAATCTAGCCGTTGTTCATATCCCGTTTGTTTTTTTCCCAACTTTTTCGTTATTTTAAAAATACCTTGGTTTAACGCCACGATCTTTTAAGGCGGTTTTTAAGTCGCGTACACGAACGCCAGGTTCGATATTTCTTAAACGAATACTAAATGCAATCCGAGGTTTAGATCTCTTTGAATCTGACTGATTCGCGGCGTTCATACCGCTTCTGTTGACTTTTCTAATTGCAACCCCAGTAGACTGAAAAAAATATACGAGCAAACACACACGCACCATGATAAATTCGATGTTTTCGGTACAAAACAAAAAAATATTAACATAGAACGAACAAAAAACACTATAGCAGCATCGATGTCGAATCACGCCTAGATTTCGTATACAAATAATTAAGAAAATAAAAAAAAAAAAAATTAGAAATTATTTTACCGACTAGAACCAAAATAATAAAAAATTTTCTCCCTGACCATCTCCATAGTTTTTCTTTCTTTACATAACTTTCGAGCAGAACTATTTTTTCTAGGCTTTTTCTGCAAGTAAAACTTGCATAAAATGTGTTAACACACGATTAACGATTAAAGGAACGTTTCAAAATAGAAAAATTTTACAGAAATACATCAAACTTAAAACTAATAATAAACTATAGAATGATCCAGAGAAGACACGGAAAATTTAATTGTTTTTTGAATAACTTAAAAACTATTCGTTTAAAATTTTTGACATTTTATTCAAAAATAGGAAAATGGGAGATTAGCTTACTATCATTTGTGAAACACAATATCGTTCTTTGGAAATTTTTCGAAGACTTTTTAGAGCATAGATCACTGCATCTTTGAATTTCAGATCTCGTGGATGTATTTCGTAAACGCGACTCTTAAGGTATTCTCACAAAAAAAATCGCCTAACTTTAAATTACTCGCTTTGTATTGTCGTGATAGATTCGCGCCGAAAATAACGTTCCACGTAAAATGCGCGCTTCTTTTCATTATAAGATGCCATGATAACTGAAACTAGACAAAAAGGAATCTTTCGTGTATACACTAAACGTAGAGTACGCAGTTTTAGCATTCTTACCAACTGCGCTATTCAAGAAACAAAACCGTCGAACTTCTCTGGGTTATCCTATATCATAATATCATAATGCACACGGTGTTGTACGTGCGCACATTTAAAATTGTTACTTCTTTAAAAATTTTCAATTACATCTTTATACTTATTTCGTAAGTAAAATATAATATAAAATTAACAAGGAAAAAATATGTTTAATATTAAATCAAATTTACGAGAAATTTAACCTGTACTATTACGTTTAAATAAACATTAAACGATCTGGACTTAAAATTAGGTAAAAGCTTGTTGGTTTTTTCTTTTTAGCAATAAGTTGTATTGTTTAAGAAACAATAATTAGTTACTACCACACTTCCGAACCTCATCATTTCATAATGTTACACGAATAGTGACAATAATAATATTTTCTCAAAGATAACACATACACAAAAATTTGATCTTTCAAATACGGTTCAGAAATATGAATTTGTATTTCTGAAAAGAAAGGCTATCTTGTTGAGAACATCAAATTTTGTACAAACGACTAATATGTGTTATCTTTGAAAAAACAGTACAAATATTAAAATGTACCACGAAAATAATTTTAAATTATCAATAATAATAATGAGACGGAACACGTATATTAATTAAACCGACGATGAATAAAATGAATGGTGCATCGTGAAATTATATTATTATTAGTATTAGTATTGCTATTCGTAACAACAATTTTCATAGCAGTAATAAAACATACCGTTAAAGAAACATCGACAGGCGAATGATCTTGTTCCGGAGAGATCGATTTCTTTCGATCAGTGGACAGTCTTGCGGATGATCGTCTACGATTATTATTATAAGACGGAGCTCTTTGGCGACTAACCGCCGGTCTACTGCGCGGTCGCCTATCTTCCATTCGCTGTGTGCTTCGAGTTCTCGGACGTCTATCCATGAGAGATTGATTCCTAGGCTGATGTGGGCCATTCCTAGATGGGAGTGGGCCATTTCTAACTTGCAACGGTCCATTTCTAGTCTGTAGCGGACCATTTCTAGACGGTCTATAATTGTTGCCATTATTGTACGAAGACCACTGATTAGTCAAAGGAGGGGGTCCGTTCATATGACTCGGTCCGTTACTGGGGCGATAGTAACCCGTTATACCGCCGCTGTTTACACCTCCTCGTCTAGCCGAAGGATAGCGATTAGTGTTCACGACGTTGCGAGTATTATTTCGGACGTAACGATTTTCCGATGGATATCTAGTTCGAAAATCTCGTTTCGGATCTCCAGTCGAACGGCTGTAATCTATTTGTCGGCGACGATTATTGTATCGTCTATAGGGGCGCGGTACGAACGGTTTGTTCTCAGTATCCGAATCCACCTCTTTTAATATACAATCTTTGCCTTCGCTGCACAGGAAAAAAACATTTGGATTAGATTTAGAATATCAACATTTTTGTTATAACGTGTTATATATATATATATATACATATACATATATATATATATATATATATATATATATATATATATATATGTATATGTATATATATATATGAAAAATATTTTGTAAAAATTAATTAAATTGAATATTAATAAGTCTTCTTTGACGTTTGTGCAAAACCTTGAACAGTGTCATTAAAATCAAAATTATTGCAATTCAATGCTACTATAACATCTAATATCAAAATTGTTCAGCGATCCAAAATCTATAAGTGAATAAAGTAATTAAAAATTATAGCGATTTTTTTGGTGGAAATTAATGGCCCATCCAAACCAGCTGATACTTGATTTAAGATCATAGACTAAATCGTCACACACCAAAGGATCTTCCCCATCGTTTTGATTGTCTAGCAAAGTAACTCGGAATACCATTATTGAATGTCCAGTTCTATCCTGACGCGACATACTCTAATTAATTATTCAATACACCAGCTAGATCGCAATGCTGGTTAGAAATAACAGATCACAAATTTAATACTTAAAATTAATTAATTGGTAGATTTCGACATACGCAACATTACATATATATATATATAAAATATATATTATGTATATATATATATATACACGTCTATATAGACACCAAAATTTGGTTGAAAATTTTTACTACTATTACAAATTGTTTTTTCTTAGATAAATAAATAAACGATACAAGTGTAACAGAAACCATACTTAAGTGTCACAAATTTACAAACCTAAGTTCTCTTTCCCGTAAAAATTGTAATATAGGAATTTCCAATACACGCCTTTGCGACAAAATATCCCATATGATAGTACGTGGACGAGGTAATTTTTCGCTAACTTCGATAATTCTAGTCGGGGTTATTATCCAATCAACTGGAACATCATGTTCTTTAAACAAATGCTCCGGCAAGTCATCCATAACCTGTTTCATTATATTGTAATATTATATACACTACATTTTATATATATATATATATACATATGGAAAACAAATTTCATTTTCGATACAACTACCACTTATGCACACGCATACACGTATTGCATATAAATAAAACTCGCCTGCGAATCGTGTACAGTTGTAGCAATTACGGTATTCTCGTTAACAGCGTTCATTTTCATCATTAAAGCAAATTCCAAATCTGCGTATCCTTCGCCTTTTCCAATACGATGTCCTAGAATATTTAACATGAATACGTTAAATTAAGTATGAAGGGACATAGACGAAATCAATGGTGCTTTTACATTTACGATATTTTATTAGAGAGATTTAAATAATTCAATTTAATTGCATCTATACACATATTTAGATGTTACAAAAATAACACACAAATAAATACATACATTATATTAAATTGTGTTACCTTAAATCACTAAGTATCGTTTTTTAAAATTAACAATAAATTTTACTTTGAAACAATAAATGCAGGACAGAAAATTTAAATTTATTAATGTAATAAATCTGAATATGAATCGAATTCAAATAACACAAATACTTTTTTTTTTTTACATAGTACCTAGTATAAAGAGTAAATACTAATTAACTACTTAATTTATTTAACCTAATAGGATAGGAAGAAAAAATAAAATTAGTAAAATAATCTTTTCCCATTGGATTAGATCATCATTTTGGTCGGTACTGCTGCACCCCTGTATATCTCCAATACGAGTAACATCAGTGGCAGAGTTCGAACGGTTTCTTCCGTTTGAGTCTGCGAAGCAGGTTCTCCGTTTCCAAGAGCTGGATAACCTCAGGATTTGGATGTCTGGATAACCTTTTTTCATGATTTACCGCTATTTTCTTGATTTCCTCATTGACAGGCGTTATACTAAGATCTCTATGAAGATCCGTATTTCGGATGTACCAGGGTGCATTGACAATACATCGCAGCACTTTATTCTGAAATTTTTGTATAATATTTATATTTGTTGGTTTAGTGCAACCCCATAATTGTAAGCCATAGGTCCACACCGGTTTCAACATCTGATTGTACAACAACAGTTTATTTTGAATACTGAGTTTAGATGTTCTACCAATTAGCCAATACATTTTGCTGTATTTTAATTCAAGTTCTTTCCTTTTTTTTTTTGACATGCTCTTTCCATCTTAATTTGGCATCTAGTGTCATGCCTAGGTATTTCGCAGTATTACTGTGTTGTATTAATTTACCATCGATTACTACCGAAATATATGGATCTTTTTTATTGGTGAAATTTATGTGTGTTGGTTTTGTTTCATTTAATTTTATCTGCCACCGACAAATACTATTGAAAAATTTCGAAACGAACAATTCCGAATAATTTTTCAAATTATTTAAGATCAAAAATTTACAACAATCATTTGACTGCACACTACAATTGCATGCGCTAAAAAACTATATAAATCAAATAAGCAGTGTTTAAAATTATTTAAAATTATCATTTGAATCCACAACATAATAACATGCACAAAAAACCCAGATAAATCAATCTATAATACACAAAATAATAAAATTAATCGAGTCGTAATATTAATCGAACAAGTTAATAACAGTGAAGGATTTAATTCGCGCACACGTTAATTTTTCAAAACCATAAGAAGCGATTTTGTCGAGTAAATGTTTGGTATCTTTAAAAAGTTAATATATCCGCTGAATACAATAAAGAAAAATTTTCTTTTGAAAATAAAAATAATTAGATAATTTTTATGAATAACTAATAATTGTATATGTCATTCTGATGAGTTGAAATAAAATTGGAAACTAGTTCTATTTAATAATGAAAATTATAAAAATCATTCAGTAGGTTATCACACCTACACACACACACATATAAAAAATAATAAGAAATTAAGGACATATAGAAACACCTTTTATATCAACAGCGACAGATCCCAATATAATCAGGTCAATATGAATATGATCGTCTAATCGCACCGGTTTACTGTATTTCAACATTCCAACTTGTTGAGACGCATTTTTTAAGATATATTGGTCAGCATTAGGTGGCACCATTACAGCTTGAAATAAGCCCTGTCGTAATCTAGGAACTGGAACTAACAGCCGCTTACCACACTAAAACAGATATTAAAAATTAAACATTATAACAAAGAAAGTACATTATGCACAAAAATATCATTTAAAAATGTATATCAGTAAGACACGTGTAAAAAAGCAGCACATAAGCATACTCACAATATATATATATATATATTACCTCCAACGTAAGAAATCGAACTGCCTCTTGAGGTTTATCCGGATTTACTTTTATAACTTTAGAATTCTTAAATATATCCATTTTTGCTAACTTCTCAGCTGCTTGCGGTGCTCCGACAAAATTTGGAATGCGTCCTTTGCACGGCCTCGGGAAAAGTACTAAATTATTCAATTCCAATTCTTCCCATACTTTCAAACGAATAGATGACTTTGATACTACGACCTCTTCTTTCACTTTCAAATCGTTCTGTTCAACTTTCTCGCCATCAACGTCCCTTACAACCGTTTCCGTAGAAGTTTCCTTCGAAATTTCTGATTCCGAGGAACAAGAAGAATGCGATAAATCACTAGATGATGATATTCCCTTCGCGGATGATTTTTCATCCGTAATTTCATCAATAATTTTCTTATTATCTTCCGGAGATTTCGATTCACTTCTGTCTATTTCGTCTTTCAACTCCGATTTAATCTTCGTTTCGTCAACTTCTTTAGTTACTATTTGTTCATCTAACGACTCAGACAGTATTTTCAACTTAGATTCCTCCGTTTTAACCGTTTGCGTTGTAACTTCGACAGGTTGCGCCACGTCGCCGTTTGGAACGTATTCATCATGATGACCATTTTCGGCTGTTATTATTTTAATGGTCGATTTATTGTCAACAACCGCTTCGGATTCATTCGCTTCTACGTCGTCGGGTTTCAAATCGGCTGCACCTATTTCGATAATTTTATCAGGTTCACCGGCATCATTAACTCCTTCGCCGTTCGTTTTTACGGAAACTTCTCCATTTTCGACGTGTTCATCGCTGTGTTGATTTTTCTTATCGGGCGATTTTATTTCCTCCAATACTTTTTGCTTATCCAAAATTTCACAATGATCTCCACTTGCTGTTACGTCCATTTGTGAATTTTTTATATTTTCTCCGTTAGACGAGGATTCGCCGTGTGTAACTTTAGTCGACGATAAGGTAAATATACTTTTCAACGGAATACTAATTGATTTCGCTGAGGATGAACGTGCTAATTTCGTTACGCCGGCAGTTGATTCAGTAGTCGAACGAATTGAACTAACGATCTTGGTCTGGGCAGTAACTTTTGATTCTGCAGCTACCTTGGAAATCTGAACTTTCTGGTTATCCGACGTAGATTTTTTTAATGGAGATTTAGCAGCATCGGTCGAGTTCTTCGTTATGGACTTCGAAGTCGTATCTACAGATCCATTAGACTGTTTAGAAACCGTCGGAGATAAATGTGCATCTTCAAAAATAAAACACGTAAAAAATTAGATAAATATATTTATTCGCAATGTAAAATTTTTCGAGTACCGCGTCATGATTCTAAAAGTATCGCATGCACTAAGAGTCTAACGAACTCTTCATAGGTTTAAAAAGCGCCAGAAGATGCCTTTAAAAATGACGTAATTATCGAAAAGCATTACATTATGAATTTATATATTTTTAATGATTTTAATTTGAAATCACTAGTCTCAGTATATACATATAGAGCTATTTGAATTATGTGTATATAGAGAAATGTAGACAATTAAATGAAAGTTTTAATAAACCTACTTTATAAATTAGTACTAAACTACCTCGAATTCGTGAAGACAAAACATTTACAACGACCAAGAATATATAAGTTAGTAGGAATGATTTACTACTACATATTTGACAAGGCTACACGGTCAATACATTCTAAATAACGAATAGCAAATATTTCGGTATTTTAAATATAAAATAATTGCTCGTAACAATTTAACGTCGATCAAAATTAATAAGTTACCACTTTATAAAATTTCTACTAATTCACTACGGTTAACAAATATTTAAGACCTACACACAATCAAATACATTATGATAAGAAGTAGACCGATATAAAATAAATTTTCTATAAGTATTCACGAAATAAAAATAAATACTCAAAATAATCCTGTTGATTATATAAACATTTAAAATCAAGAACAAAATACATTAGTACGATATAGAAGTTAATTAAAAAACGTATCAACAGTTCCAGTAAAACTGTAATTAGTATATAAAATGAAATGAGTCTACTACAAAGATATATAATTATCGCATATCTGAAGAGAAAAAACGTAAAATTTAAAACGGTTATAATGCAAAATTTAAAATCATATACACATCAAATGAAACGTATTATATACGTAATATCTGTAGTTTCATTTTAATTTACTGAAAATTCATTCCCTAAAAATGTAGACATTAAAAAAAAAAAAAAAAATACTACACATTAAAATCGTAATTACGTCGTCATTGTAATAAATTAAATAACTCTTAAAAAACACGCGTATTTCTGCTATCGTCTACCTGTCAAAATGTACAAAACAAATAAATGTTTTAACATTATACAGTTAATCACACGTACTTTTTTTAACCGAATCGGTCGATTTTGGAGATATAGTAGCCATGGTAAATGTATTAAATAACAAGTAAAACGTACAAAAGTAAAAGAACAACGATACTGAACTCGTCACACGTGTAACACAGCATACAATAGACAAACTAGCGGCTGTATTTAAGTCTACTAATTTTTACAAAGATAACGTAACAAACATTTGGAAATCCCAGAATTGCATGTTAATGTTGGATACCATCTATACAGTCTATACAGTTCGATTGTTGTTTGTATCGATAGCGACGTTGTATTAAAATTTCCAAATAAAAGCGACTTGTTATCAGTGTGAAGTTTTAAAGATCTTTCATTTATATATAGACATATCGTTCAACATTTATCAATGTTATCAGACTTTCATCGTTTACCTCAATTATATAAACTATAACGTTTTATATCTCACTAAGCCTTTATCAGTATTTACCCCTTACGATTTCACGATAACGTAAATGCTTATTTCGTAACGTATAAATTAATTACGAATTACAATAATCTACTACAGTATACAAAAATATTCTTAAAAAATCTCAAAATAAACTAATCCAAAAACTACAAGTTTTTTTTTTATTAATTTCCATATAAATGCATCACAATATAAAATTATTTGTTGTCATTAGTAATAAACAATCACAAGCAAATAATTTTAAAACGCATAAATTTCCAGAATAAAATCGACATTACTAATTAGCTATTGTCAAAAAATACGAAATTTATACATTTACATTATCCAATAAAAATAACATTAAAGTTTTGTAATAATCACACAAAATTTGATTTCACGTCACAATACGTGAAAAAAAATATATAAACTATACGTTTCCCTACAATGACTTATTAATCACAAGGATCCACTAAGATATTAATCGTGAAACCATATTTTTATTTTAAAAACGCTATTAGTAAGTGAAATAGTAACTTTCATAAGAAACGGTCATGAGCACTCCTGTTAAAAAAAAAAAATGTATTTTTCGACTAAATGGAACGTAGGTTCGACAAAAATAGGAATATTTTCATAATTCTTTAAAATTATCTATTATAAATTATGTACGTTATGCCTGCGTTTTCCTTTAAATAATTATGGGAAGTACAAATAGACCTAAAATACTTTATAAGACTGTTGCATATTTCACACTTACGTTGAAAATTGACTTTGTATTTTTTTCTCTACATTTTTTTTTACAATAAAATGAACATTGAAGTTATATTTAAAATAAGTATTTTTCATTTTTCAAAAACAAATTAAACGAATTATATCGTATAATAATAAAGCAATTCATAAAATTATATTAAAAACAGAATTTTTATACGATTTAATAATAGAGAATGCGCGTTATGCACACGTTACGAATATTTTTTTTTTTTAATTACACAAATATCAACATATATAAATGAAATAAACTGAATAAAAAGTGTAGTTTTATTGATTTTTAAGACCATTTTTATGAGTGAATTTAAAACAATTGACTCGAACAATATGTTATGCACCAAATCATGGCCAAACAAAAAAATTGTTTGAAAAAAAAAAGGTTACAAAGATTATTTTATAGACGTTTGTGAAAGAATGATACTATATTAGTATCGAGTGACGAAGTAAACAATTCGTAAAAAGTAATGCATGGATAACTAATTTTTGATCGTTATTGTGCATGTATGATTCTTTGTAAACATAACTACAAAAATAGGAACATATATCGACTGATATTACAAGTTCCCGAAGACGCTGACCATTAATATGACAGCATTTAAACATCTTAACAATATTTAAATATTGTTAGCTAATTATTATTTACTACTTTACAGTTTAGAAATCAAGCCATCATAACATTTTACAAAAAATTTCTAAAATAAATAATTTTCTCACAAATATTTTTATAAATCTAAAATCCATAGAATAACTCCTGCTGTGTAAATAAAATTGAATACTAAATTTTAGTTACCGTAATATAGTTTTATTAACATATTTACTATTTTCCAGTGAAGCAATAAATTGTATTATTTATTATAATATAGACGATACCAAAAATCGTCTAACCGCTCGTATTTAGTTAACGTAATTATGATTTTTTATAATTATAAAGAAACAGGCTTTTTCATTAGTTTTTTTTAAATATTTGAACCTGTATACATGTATTTTTCAAATACGCTAATAACGCACTAGTTTTTAAAATGATTAACTTTTACTTCCTATTTAACTTTATTTTATATTAAATAAATCATAAATGTATATGTATGCAAGATTTTTAGCAAAACAATGAATACTATTCAAAATTAGTTTCAACAATATTAATAAAGCACTAGCCCATTTATTAGTGTATGAAATAAGATAAATTTTAATAAAAATAAATGAAACTTTGAAATACGGGAGTTATATTAAACTAAATAATTTGTAATTTAACTTTTTGATCTTAAATATAAACAACGAAATCTACAAACATGCTATATTAAAGGGAAATATCAAAAACGTTCTCGTCGAAGCTCTTTTTAAAATGCATTTATGTTAAAACAAACCTGTAATTAACATGTACCTCAAATTATAGTTATATACTTATTTTAACAAATAGCGGGGCTAAAATTATTCTGAGTATGCAAATATAATAAACGTTTTTGTAATTTTGTTTTACTATAATACTTGTTCTTTCAAATGCTTCGATTAATTTATAAGCAGGTCATCTGGCATAATTTAAAATGAAATTATAATTCTTAAATTGCATATACTGAAGTACAAAATTTACTATTTGTTTTGAACATCAACTTACTACAAAAACTGCTGCATAATTAATGAAAAGCAAATTAAAGAAGTATTTATATATTTTCAAGAGCATCGAATAATTAATAACAGAAGTTAAACATACCTGAAATTATCTAAATTCAACAACCGCCACAAACCACAAAACTTAATGACGAAATGACATAAAAACCAGAAAGCCCAACTGTTGTCTTTGGTGCGCGATTAACCAATCAAAATCCATAGAATTCAATAGAATGTTCCGAAAATCGAAAAATATGGCCTCAGAACAATTTTTAAAATTCAATTTTCGTAATTTTGAAAAAAATATAATAAATTTTGGTAACATCTAAACTAATATCCATAAATAATTATAAATTTTAATGGTACTTAACGACATTTAAAAAATATTTAGTATTTTGCTAATTATTAAAAAATTATAAATATATAACCCGTAATGCATGATTTTAAGACCCTGTCACAGTGTCACACCAATCAATAACTTCAGTTTTAAACGTTCCATATGTATTATTGCCATAAATGTAATATGATATTATAAATGATTTTGTGTTGAGTACAGAGTCATTTTAAGTAAAATATAATGTAGAAAGAGGTATTATGTTTCTTATAAAGTAAATGAATGTCAGGCTGTAATATAATTTATATATATATATATATATATATATATATATATATATATATATATATATATATATATAAAATTACAACTAACTGGGTACCTATCCAGCAATTGAACTAAAGTGAAGTGATCGCTGATATATTTGAATGAGTCCCTAAGCGACTTAGATATTGCTTAACAGCATATTTGATCTCATTATTTATGGATTAGGTATTTAAGTCTCAATGAAAAGTATGGTTAGACACGTACAAAGGTGATGAGACGATGAGTTTTATGACCTTGTTCTGAAACTTCTGCGCAAACAAATAAGTAATGTGTCAAAACAGGCTTTATAATTACATTACTAAAAGTTCGTTGTGGATCATCCATACTACAGTGATCTAGTGTAGTCACGTTATCAGTCTCGATTACCAGCTGTTGGTAAACATTCTTCGAGTTTTCTAACTATAATTTTCGATATTTGTCGTATATATTTATTATCTAGTTAGCGTTAACCTTTTGTTCCAGGTTGTTTCCTTTCATAATCATGTTTTCCAGTAATTCTTATGAAATAATTATTTGAGCATTTTTTTATTAATTATTCATGTTGTTCTGTTACTAAAACCATGTGTCCACGTATTTTAACTTGCATAAATATTTTTTTATAAAACTTTAAACTACCTACCATATTCTGGGTG
Organism: Coronaproctus castanopsis; assembly: GCA_032883995.1. Classification (NCBI taxonomy): domain Eukaryota; kingdom Metazoa; phylum Arthropoda; class Insecta; order Hemiptera; family Monophlebidae; genus Coronaproctus; species Coronaproctus castanopsis. The sequence goes on from CM065053.1 coordinate 167,474,220, forward strand.
CTATTTTTTACATATATGAACAAACAATTTATTATTCTTGCTAATCATATGGAAAATTAAAATTATGAATTGTTTAAAACCTAATTTATGGAGAAAGATCATTATTCATTTATGCTAAAGAATGTTTAGTTTTGCGGCCTAATAAATAATAGGAAAAGTGTTCTCAAAACATTTATTATTTTTAATTATAACGCATGGTTTAATAATTAATTTATTTCATCCGGAATACACGGAATCCCACCATTATTTACATTTTTATCCCTTTAATTATGAAAAATAGCGTTGATAATGATAACAAAACACTGAATAATATACATTCACCATGTGTCGTATTAAATCACGTGTTGAGTTACTAAGTTCAATTACGTCAAATGCTTAATTATCCCTAAATAAAGGTGCTAATTTTACAATTTACACGGTGATACATATACGTTTCTTAATCGTTATCAAAGTCATTAGATCTTGTTGACGTCATTACTGTATTATTTTTTTTTCATCGTGAAAGCATTTATTCTGTGCAGATAGGCATAAATAATACATCAGTTAAAACAAATAGAATATTCCTAGGTATATTTTTTTTTTAAATCCCAAAAGTTTGATCAATGATTAAATTTACCTGACTTATTTAAATAGGATTAAGTAAATTATTTGGGCTTTATAGTAATTTGTAATGTTTAAAATAATAGACATACATACACACATACACAACATGTATATATATGCCGATGCTCACAACAAAAGCAGGATGAAATGACAGGTGGCATAACTGTTAGAAAAAGTTGAAACTTTTAATGAAGGAACTGAATTAATGATAAGTGTAATGGTAATAGACAAAAATCCTACCTGGACCATTCAAAATTATCAGTGATATAGAGGAAAATAAAAAAGTGATATATCTAAGCACGCTGATAATAATTAAAAGCGGGCGTGAAGAAGAAATTTAAAAAGTCGCAGTGGCGAGAAATACACTGTTAGGACTTCTAGAATTTAGAAAAACCATCGCAGTACCAAAAAATGGAAAACAATTCAATTTAAACGTTGTTTTTATTTATCACAGCATACGGCGCTGAGTCTTGAACTATACAAAAACAAGTAAATGCTTTTGAAATGACACGCTACAACAGAATATAATGTTCCGAATTCGTGGGTAGAAAAAAAAGCAATATATCAATTTTGAAAGAATTAAGTACCCAGCATAATGAACGAGTGCTTTCAAGAGTACATAAAAATATCTTGAAATACTTCGGACATACCATAAGATTTGATGGGATTGACTGGAAAAATGAATCGGAAACCAAAAAAAAAAAAAGAACTGTGTCCAAATGTACGTATCGTTCAAATAAAAATAGGAATAGGTTTCCAATTGAAGAGTTGATGAAGACCACGATGTATAGGGGTAAATTAATGGTTCAATAAAAGTCATCGCATTCGGAAACGAAAAGACGATCGTGATGATGATACACGTACATATATATTCATGTACAGTGGCGAGGCCAGACTTGTTTGAAGAGGGGGGTTAACTAAATTATAACAGTAAACCCAAGTTAAATTGATAATCAAAACTCAAGTAGGTTAAACCCCAGCCCTAAACAATCCTACTCACCAGAGTTATTTTTATACTTATTACACGTCGAATATGTAATTCTATTAGAAGCAATAGACGACAGAAATGTTTAACGTCACTGGAACACAGTAATAGTATGTTATTGAAGACAGAAGGAGATGGTTACAAAGTACAATAAATTCCGCGAAAAAATAAACGATAAATAATGATTTTATATTTTTTGAAGGAATAATTACATAGTAATACTTAACTAAATTTAAAATTTAAAATCTATTCTTCGCGTTTTACCACAAAATTCTTCTAGTACCTCCTGTATTACAAAACTATTTCAAAAATAACGAAATTTAAATAAAATAAATGAAAAAAAAAGAATAGGTTTAACAAATGCAAAACGGCATTTAACAACGAGTATATATTTTCTTATTATCAGATTGATTCCAAGGGGGTTCAGACCCCCAAAACCACCCCTGGCTACGCTACTGTTCATGTACGTTATATAGTACAATAGAACAGTTCTGTAGTTTAAAATGAAATTACAATTAAATTAAATTCGGGTTCGATTTTCATCATTTTTCTATTTTCTTTTTTATAATTTTTTTCTGAAGATTAGGAGTTCCATTTTGGTTGACTAATAAGATTTTTTTTTTATATATTTCTTTGCACATACGAGGTTTCCGTCGTAGTTACAGACGGTCCCACTGACCCAAAACGGTCGTTTTTTTTTTATCCACCAACGTAAACGTATACGTACGTGATCAAATTAAATTGTAGGCAGACGATTCGTTAATGAAATGAATAAACCGACTAATACGGTTTTCGTTGTCGGCACTATTATATGAGCCGGACACACAAACCCTGGCAAAACTAATAGAATATGTCTGTAATATAATGTTGTAGAAGATTCCTCCGAACGTGATAAACTATAAACAGAACATATAAATCTGTCGTACAATTAATAAATCATTCGCAATGGTTGTCTATTATAGTTGTTCGTCGCTTGATAAAGTATTTTATCTTTTTACAGCAACGTAAATTATAAATATTTGTAATGTAAGTAAAATTTGAAGAAAACGAAACAATGTGTTGTTTTTTCCGAAAATTAATATTTTTCCCCTTCATTTGTTTTTTGCAACGTGGTTTATTTTAAACAATAAACGCAAATTCCCTTTTATTTTCATTAATTTTCTTCTCTTTTGTAGTTAGTTCAAATTTATTATATACCATGTCTTTTGTTTTAATACATTCTGCAATTTTTTCAAGTTTTAATCTACAAGGACGCAATCATCTGCATACTAGAAGTTTATAATTGCCGTTGTGAACACTTGGAGATAGTATTGAACTGTTGTAAGTTGAAAAAACCACTATCAAATCTGTTATTCATTATTATCTAAAAACCAGTTTTTTAAGTGCAAATATATGTATGAATTTTATACATCGAGAAAAGTGTTGGAGTTAATACATAACCTTCTTTGACTTCTGTACTTATTTAAAAGTATTTGAAACGGTTCTGATTCTCAATATTGTAGCAACATAGTGTCCGAGTTATTTTCGTGTAGTAAGGAAAACATTACAATAAATTTTAGTAGATAACTGACTTTCTTCGTGAATTTCACTAAACCAGTGAACGCGATATAAAGACCCTTGTTTTGTTTCCACAGAAAAATGTTACGTTTATCTATGTCTATACTAATATATAAAACTATAGTGACTGTCTGTGATTTGCGAATATTTTCACTATAATCACTGTATTATTGGGTTATTTTTATACCGCATAAACAGAAAATCTATTTTTAAAATTTGTTGTCTGTCTGTTTCGATTTAACTCAAAAACGATTAAAGCAATAATGATAAAATTCCCACAGCTTATATATTATCGGATTCATTCTAAGCTGTGTTTCACATTGATATCACAAATAGGACATAAATTACAATAATTTAAAAGTTAAAGAAATAGTAAACAGCGATATCTCTGCCAATTCCTTTAAAATTTAACACGTTTTCCGGTTCGAATATACCTTCACTACCAACACACGCAATACAAACCATGTTTTGTTGCGTTCGGGACTAAATGGACGGATATATATATCTAACACATCAATTTATTAAAAGAAGGGACAGCTATATTGTATTAAAAATAAATAATTACACAGGCGAAATCGTGGGTAACTTCTAGTATATAATAATATATTTATATAGTGTAACATCCCTACTTGTTACATTATTGGTAGTGGTAAGAGATTATTAAAATTTATTAATCGAAATATTAAAATTAGAATTTATAACCAAAAATTACAAAGATTGAGAAATACGTATGAGAATAGTAATAATACATTAGATAACGTTTTGTGAGAGATAACAATGAGCGTATACGTGTATACGACGTGTATATCATAGAGGTTATTTTGTAAAAGAGATTTAATAATATTAATATAATATATGTATATATATGTATGAGAGAGGGTATGTATATAAAAAGTAAGGAAAATATTTATAAAGAAAAAATATAGCGAGTGCCGACAAAAGAAAGTGAAAATAGACCTGACAAAATGGGCTCTTTCGGTCTTTTAGTCGATGATTAAAAGAAAAAGTTCCGAATTTAATGATTGGCTATCCCAAAAGAAAAATCGTACGATTTCGCCGAAGTAACGAATTTATACAATTCTACAAGCGACGAAAAATAAAATTTGTACGTATTTATTTATGTGTCACCCCTGACCGTCTTAAAATAATATATAAGAATATGTATATATATATATATATATATATATATATATAAATAATCTTAGAATATAAGAAATGACGGACCGTTTCCTTAGTCGAACTATTAACGACAAAATACATTAAGGAAGCGAAAAATCCATAGAAAATATAAATACAAAGAAACCGGCACTTCGCCAAGAATTAGGTAATAGAAAATGATAATAATAATAAATCTCCAGCGCATTCAGTGCTATGGAGAGCTAGACTGTTAGAAAAGTTAGTTGATCAGTTAGATCAGTTTAGTTTAGGCTCAATGGTTCGATAGAACGGATCGTTGGGACTTCGATCGTCGATCGTGAAGTTGCTGTCACGTCCATCCAGGCCAGGGAAAATTCCGTGAGCTATATAAATAATTAATAAAATTCCGTAACATATTTTTTAAAAAAATAGCAATAAAAATCGCGCCCGTTAAGGTATATTAAGAAAAATTCATAATTCGTTTTTTTTTTCTATCATTCGTGAGTACAATAATTTTTAATAAAAGAAAAAAAACAGGTTTTTTTAAATTTAAATTCAATTAACGGTCATGGGCCATCCAACGTGGCATCCCATCTGTGACAGACGAGTTCGTGGAGTGTAACCTAATGTTGGTAACGTGTACCATATAAGTATATATATAGGATGATAATAATAACAGTGATAATAATAATAATTAAATATAGTTTTAATAATGATAATATAATAATAACAATATAAGTTAATAACCGTAATAATAATAAATGTATGTGACGTCGTACGAGTTTGTGTAGGTAAATGGAGTAAGGGTGGTGGTCGCAATAGAATGAACATGCCAATATGCTTCTTATATTGCGAAGGTACATAAGGTACACGTTATGTACGTGTTGCAAACATTATTTCAAAAAATGTATGCCTAGCACAGAAAAGTGCTTAATGTTTGTGAAATTCAGAAACGTGAAAATGATTGAAATAACTAGCGTTTTTATTTCACACACTATAAACTATCGTTTTATATATATATATATATATATGTGTGTGTGTGTGTGTGTGATGCATGTGTAAATATATATGCGTGGACGTGTACGAATAGAGTGTAAAAATTAATATTAATTTAAAGAACGCGTCGACAATAAAATATCTGACGAACACACATACATTGAACTCATGAGTTGTAGTCAAAATCACTGGTTGCTGATAATAGAGACTTTAGATTTTACTCTGGCGACAATCATTTTATAGCTAGTACTAATGTATGTATTCCGTTGAATATTTTTCCAGTTTTTATTAAAATTTTCATGAAACATTCCATTGACTAATTTTTTTGTTTCTGAGAAATGAAAAAACCATTAACGTAAATATGAACATTATGCTGTTTACTCGTAAACGTCGTAGTCATATGATGTGAATCAGTAACATCGCATGCAACGTATATTATGTGTATTAAATCCACTTCCCTGAGTATGTAAGAATTTTATGACGTCATAGTGGGCGCAGTTAAAAATGTATTTTGACGATAATAATGATAATTAATTCCTGCTGCGTCGCTTCCCGGTGAAAATTTTCGGTATAATAATAATAAGGTATAATTTAATTTCAGCGTGTTAGCAGTAGGTTGGTGTTTAGTTTGGTATTGTTTGGTATTTGTTTTGTATATGCTTAATGAATATTAGGGTCTTCCTTTTTATGTTTACGCTTTGTTTTATCATTTTAGTTTCGAGACTGAGAGTTTTAAATGTAGTATAGAAGTTAGCGCAGTGAATTGCGTTCATATAATCGTTATTATTTATTTCACACTAGCTAAATATATTGTGTTACTCTGTGCTGGTTTTTGTTACTTTAAAGATGATAATTTTAATTCGGTTGAAGTTTTAGTGCGCAATTAATATATAACGAAAAATTTCATTCACTTTCATTCTAAAAACAGCTGAAATAAAAAAACACCGTTAATGGCGTCATTCACACCTTTATTTCTCGTGACTGCGAATGTCGGTTCGATTTTTGAAAATGTAAGTTGGTTTTTCAAAACGTGATATTTACTTTTAACTTTATTTATATAATTTTTAATTTGATTATTTATTATAAAAGCAATTATTTAGAAGGTAAACAATTCATAATACTCGTTTGAAATGAGTACAGTACGATATGATTGAGGAATGATAATTTTTTATAACACAATTCTGATTGTTCGTATTCGTTTTATTAAATTTTAAAACCTACGATTAAATTAAACATAAACTAGTTATTTATTGCTGGTATTCCCAGTAATTATGTTTTATGTATTGATTTTGTTTCAGCCCGAAGTTATGTTACAATTATGGATACGAGAATTTGTAATGGTGTGTATTCTTTTCGCAAAATATTTTATTCTATTTCGAATTCTGCTAATTAAATGCAGGAAGAAAAATCAATTTCGCCCGTGATAATTTTTCTACGTTGTTTTAAAGATCATATTTATTTGTAATATTTTTACTTTTATCTGTCATTATTTTAAATAATGATTTTATGTGGTTTTTAAAATAGGGAGTCTCACGTTCGAAGGCTAAATTTGTAGCATTACATTGTCAAGAAGTTGGTGGTAAAAACTATGAAATTCGAATGCCACACGTTCAAAACTTTATACAGTGAGTTTTATAAATAAAAACATTTAACAAATCATTTTTTATATAATTTAACGATATAAACTTGACACACAGCGGTGAGTAATATTCATATTCAAAATTATTTTAATAGATCATTGATTTTTATATTTACATTAGTTTTTAAGAGTATTTGTTTATTTTTAAAGATTTTTAAGGATATTTACTCCTATAATTATTCGTTGTGAACATATTTCAGAACTGATGTATTTCTTTTCAGATATCGAGATTAGTGCCTTTTAGAATTATGTAATTTATACAGTATTTTAAAATGAAATATTTTAAAACTTAATGCGCTATTTATGTTGCATTTTGTCGGACTATGTTTTTGGTTTTTTTTTTTAACCCAATTCCTTCACCTACTAATTGTTTGATTATCGTAATTTATTAAGGAAGTATCCTTTCAGTTGTTTCTTGTATCGTTAATTTATTTCGTGTTTAATATTATTTTAATATCTCAGAAAACAACTTTGTTTCATATGTTAAAAAAAACCCTGAGTTAAACATTTAATTTTGTTAATTTACTGGCTGAATTATGTGATATTAAAGTGAGATTTCGAAAAATGTTTTATGTTCGTATTCTTTACCTTATGATTTAGTTTCGTACTTTTTATAAGCTTGCTTCATCACTACTAGTATTTCGGCCCTCTTTCTTACATTTTAGTATTTTGTGCAGTCTTTCGTGTTTTAATGTATTTCATCTTATCAGAATTTGAAGCTTTATCACAGTGCTTCTAAAAAATATATTGTGTAAGACGCATTTTTGTTGACGGCTTCTGCAGGGAAGAAGGTGCTCCTCGCTGGTCAAAGTAGAGAACACAGGGCTCTGAATAAGTAGCTTGATTACTATGAAATTGCTGAACTGTACTGCTTTATATCAAAATATGTTTCGTAACTACAGTACTAGAACGTCCACGGGTTTTTGTTACAGGTGATGTTTTGTAAGCCCAGGTTGATGAGTACTTATTTAGAATATTTACGTTTTTTTTTTTAATATTCCGTTTTACATGTTGAGCTGTTTTTGATTTCACATGCTCTTATATAATTTCGAAGAGGAAATTTTACAAATAAGCTTTAGTAATCGTTATGTTCAACTTTAGTCGAGTTTAACGTAATTCATCAATTTTAGTTTGTAATGAAGTAGGGTTTTGTAAATTAAAAAACAAAATTAATATATTCCACGCAGTTAAAAGTAATCAATTTTAAATTTTGTTATTTTGTGCAAACTAAAAAGAATTTAAGTGCATTTAGCGAAATTTTGTTAATTTCAACGAGAACTTCAAAAATTAAGCGACAAGATCAGTGTAGTTCATTAATAAATCTTGAATTTAATACCGCTTTACAATTCTTATTTGACGTTAAATCAAAAATGTGTAAAAACAAAATTTAATATATCAACTTGAATTCACTTCATGAAATAAATATAAAGTATGAATTAAATACTACATGACGATAATGCCTTATCCAATATCAGCGTTATGTGATATAGTTACTATTATTATTCGTTAAATTATCATTATAAATTAAAGATAAAAGTAACGGGATTCGCGCTTAAACGCTTCTTCTTAAATTCACCGTAATATTTTTAGTTAAATCATTAATTTTAATTTACAATAATCCTATGGCTGATATCTACCCTGATAAAGTTACAATTTTCAGTTTTGCAGTTATATTTTTATTTAGTTAAAAAGTCTACGTGTTTAAATGTCACAGTATGATTTATTTCTGTATGTATTCTAATCAAATTTTCTTCTGATTTAGTTTGTCTAAACATTTGTCAGTTTTAGATCAAAATAGTGTCTGTGTGTGTGTGTGTGTGTGACAAAATTAAAAACAAACACGATCCAACTGTTCAAATTGTATGGTATTTGCAGCTGATCAAATATGTGGATAGTTAAAATATGTTCATCGTAGTTTAAAATAACATTAATGCCCGAAATAAATTTATGTATTTTAAAAATTGTATATTGTTCTGAACAAATTAATTTTATTTCATGTCCATACACACACATATATATATATATATATATATATATATATATATATATATATATATATATATAGAGAGAGAGAGAGAGAGAGAGAGAGAGAGAGAGAGAACAACGTAATTCTTGGAAAAAGTTCAGAATCGTAACCGCTTATAATGTAAATATTTCTTAATTCCTTGATAGCTTATGTATAAAGAGTTTCTAAAAACGTTAGTATTACATGAATTAAGGAGCTATTGTTTAAGACAATAATGGTTTTTACTAACTTTTGTATAGTTAAAATATTAGCTTATTAAATTTCATAAATAGAACGTGATTTAGTTTTTCGGTTAAATAAATTTTAATATCGCAGTTAAGTATTATATATGTATTTGACATCAGAGATGATACGACTTATTTTAAAACTTTACTAACATGATTTTGGATATAAAAATACACGGTGAACTAACTTACGACGTATAACTAAAGTCTGAAGTTTTTAATCATATATTTGTGTACATGCATTGCAAAATTTTAAAGAAATATATTTATTTACGCGGTTAAAATGTATTCTCACAATGAATGCTCATTATTAATTTAGAAAATTTACGCTTAAAATAAGAAATATAATGAAATTTTCGATTATATATAAGATGTAGATAATAATTGTCGGGGAATATGTTCCCAATTTATCACATTTAACTGTTTTATAAGAAACTATTACTTTGTTAAGTTTATGTTCTTTCTCTGAGCGCTAGTTTAGATTTTTCCATTTATGATATTAAAATATTAAATTCCATTTTTAGAAATATAATACTAATTAATTCGTTAAATTATGTTCATGATGATATATCTATTAGATATAAATATCGCCTATGTTCGTTTGATCGAAATTGATTCAATGAATTTTCATAATTTAATAAATGGTACGTTGTCGATGTAATCTGTGTCAGGTATAGTAAATATTAGTGTATTATTAAGACTATGACGATCCACAAGAGTAGTGAAGCAGTATTGTTATTTTATTTTCTAAAAATTTGAATAGAATAATATATTTATCTGTGGAATATGTATTTTTGCATCGATCGTTCATTCACAGTACGCAAGTTTTTAAGGAGTTATGACTTTTACTAATCAAAGTCAAATATTTTGTTAGTTGCGTTATTAGTAATGCTGTAAAACGAGATAGTTTTTTTTTATTATTATTTGGCATACGAGTATTATGTACGACGAATTTTTTATTTCAAAATTGACCAGAAGCGTAGTTGTAAATTAATAAAAAAGTATTTTTTGAAATGTTTCGGTATTATAATCTTTCTAAAAAAATAATAAAGTTATTAATACGTTTAAATTTAAATCAGATCATTTTTCCTCCACTGATATTGTTAGTTATTGTGGATGATTTTTTTCTTCTCGTAAATCTGGATAATTAAAATTTTTTGTTCCAAAGTGAAACAGATTTGTATATTTATTATCGGTACTAGTAATTATTTATCATTCTTTTGTGTTTAAGATACATTATATCTATTTACTATAATAAAATATGTGCACTACCGTATACATTTTTTTCTCGATAAGTCTCTATGTCTAAAAGTTTGTTTAACGCGTATTTCAATAATATGTAATAACTTGCGAAGACTTGTTTTTTCTTTCGCGTTTGTTTTTTTATTTATTGTAATTACTTTATTTTTCAGACTGTTAATTTCTAGTAACGAATTGCAAGAATTTGACAAAATGGCATTTTTTATCGATGAAGATTTTTCGTGCGCTGAAAACTTTACTGTTAGTATATTTAATCTGTTTTTCACAATGCGATAACTGTAACAAAAATAATTAAACATTAGTTATATATATATATATATTTTGGTGCACACATACGTGTACAGCTTGTATTTCGAGCATGTACATGATTTCATCTTGCAAGCGATGTGGTAAAGCAATGTTTTCAAAAAATTATTACGAGAATATTCGATGTTATGAATATGTATCATTATTAAATTATTTCGTACGAAATTAATTTGTATCATATGTGTGCTTATTCGATTTATTCTTTCGTAATAGTCAGATTAAAACTACATAGAAACTTGGGTGGAATTATTAACGATAAAATTAACGATATTTATATTTTATTTCTAAAATTGTTTCAAGCAGTGTAATTAATGGAAGCGTACTTAGTAATTTTTAGACTTCTGTTGTAAACAAAAAAAAATCGCCATATTTAAAAATTATTACAGCGTTACTTGCGTACGCTTTGAAATTTTAATACAATGATTGCGGGTAAGTTATTATTTATTATGCATACCGTAAACGAATTGCGCCATCAAAATATGTATTTATTGTTTATTTATGATGTGTTTGTAAAGTGGCAATAATGAAATTCATTTATATAAATGTGTACATGTATATAGTCACGTGTACAGTAAACGAATTGCGTCATTAAACCGTTCGTTTAATGACGTATCCGCAAAGCGAAAGCCGTGAAATTCTTTCATATAAATAAATAACAAGGAAACATACAAATATAGGAATATCGATCGAAGAATGAAAAAATTTCGACAATAAACGAATTAATAACCGTGTGAATTCGTAAATGTGTTATTGATTGTTAAAATGAACGTATATGATAACATGATTCATTTTGGATCCTAATGAATATATTTCGCGTATTTTTTATTTACGTATTTTGTATACTTGTCGATGTGTATATATACTCGCACGCGCATGTATGTTTATATATATATGTGTGTGTGTGTGTTTGTACATACGTGTTTGCGAAGGGGCTTTGAATAAAATATTATTCTCTAGAGATAAATATGAAATTAACGATAAATGATAGTTAAACTAGAGTAATTATGTCATCTTTGCTATGAGAATTCTTTATTTATATTAATATATATTTTGTATTAAAAAATACACTCATCGGATGTCTTGATCAAATAATATTTGAATTTCTACACGTCTGTTATATAATTATGTATATTTCCGAGTTTATTCCCATTTGTAATTTAAATGTCAAACTTATTAAATGTTGTATAGGGAAATCTCGCTAAACGTTCTTCTATATTAACATGTTTTCATACAGTAGGACTTTAATACATCGCGATAAACTAATTAAATATGTCGGTTGCACACGCGGTATTAGTATTTTAAACACGTCATATGTTAGCATTTCGGCTTATATTTAAACTTTAAAAAAATATATTAGATCCTTAGTTAAGTATAATATTTTCACTTAAGAAACGTGCTTAATCATAACATAAAATAAAATGACATATTATAATTGATGATAACAGTTACATATATTTATACTGATAACGATGAAGATAAAATGGTGATATGACAGTATCGACAAACCGTAAATAATAGTCCTGAATAACAAATGTTTATAGAACGCATGGCGTTATTTTACAATTCTTTTCCTGTAAACTGACTTATAAAATAATATTTTAAACTTGATTATATGTAGTATAAGATATTGTTGTTATTAGTTAATCCTAACTTAATTATCATTCTTCTAACAAACATTTATTGTATTAAAGTTACGAAAAAATAAATAAAATATACTTTAAACGTGAATTTGTAAATTATTTATAAATAATTGGAGATCAAGATGATTATAATAAAACACTTCTACAAATAATTTCGAGTTTAAGTTAATAAATAGAATTGAATGAAATTAATAAACAGCAACGCAGTTTATTTTCATAGTAAAATTTAATTACAAATCACAAATTTATTGAAAACGCATTTTAAATTAAAATGATCTATATACTCTTGTTATTATCGTTTGAGATTACACCATTAATTTCCGTTTAATATATTTCTCTGTAACTAATAGCGTAAATGATATTATTTGCTTCAGGCTCTTGGGAATTTCTACTTCATTCATCAAGACATCACAGATGTGTATATTTGGAACTTTGAAAGTAAGTGTTGCTTATAAATAGACATGTTGTATGAGAATATATGACAGTATTAACTATGGCGGTAATATGTTGCCTTATACTTATATGAACCATAGTTTGAATTCTGACAAGGACGAGAATTACTCTTGATTAAAAATGTATTAAACCCTGCTATACATCTATTGTGATCGACAAACAAGAATTTCTCATCTCGCTGGAAAATTACAAACCACAAGTGCGTCGCCTGAATTTATATAGTTGACAACCAAGTTTACGTTGACACACACACACACACATATATATATATATATATATATATATATGTGTGGTACCTCGCTCGTATAACATCGCATGGGTGCCACCTGCGTTACATACAATTAGTACAATGAATGCTAGCCCATTTCAATCAGTAATGTCATCATTGCAGATTTGTAAAGCGCGTTTATTTTTTATGCGAACAGTGCTTCCACGCATTCGGTCGCCAGTTTTATCCATGCCTTCCGATCTTCAGCTATATTTTCCCATTGGTCTATCTTCGGCTTGATGCCGATATTTTTAAGATCTGCAGCTAGCACGTTCTTATATCGTAACCGTGGTCTCCCGAGCGGGCTGCATCCATCTTCTAGAACTCCGTATATCATTCTTTTCGGCATGCATTCTGGATTCATGCGAAATACATGTCCCGTCTATTTCAAACTTTTTTTTTAACGAGTAGTTGCTCTATTGAAGGAGTTGATGCTCTTAACAACACTTCTACGTTCGATACACGGTCCATCCATTTTATCCAAAGAATTCTTCGAAGGGAATCGTTGATGACAATGGTCTAATGTTTCTCCGCCGTATAATAACGCCGTAAGAACCATTGAACTATACACCGACACATTAATCTGAAACTGATAATTTGTGTTAGTAATGAATAACCCATTTGCCGCGCAAAACTGCAACAGACGATCACCATTTTCATTTATTTTAGCAATTCCCGTGAGGAACCATAAAACCTTTCCAAAGATTTGCATCCTTCCCTACTGTGACATTAAAATCGCCTAGAATCACAAGGTTTCCTTTCACATGAATTTTATTTATCGCGTCTTTTAAATTCTCGTAAAATTTATCTTTGTCATTATCTGAGCTCTTTAAAGTCGCGTATGCGCTAATAACCGAGACTTCATCGGTGTGAGAAAGGTGTATTTTCATGTACATAATTCGATCATTAGTACCAATCGGTTCTTGCGTGACATACTGTGTTATATTGTAGCTGATGGTAAATCCAACCCCCCCTCTTTCGAAGCGAGAAAGGGGAGTGTTGGATTTGTATCAGCAACAACAATATAACACAGTATGTCACGCAAGAACCGATTGGTACTAATAATCTAATTATGTACATGAAAATACACCTTCTTCACACCGATGAAGTCTCGTCTTTCCAATATAGTGTGTATCCTGCTGAATCCTCGATGATTTTGCCTTCACATATATATATATATATATATATATATATATATATATATATATATATATATATATATATATGTATGTATGTATAATCATGTTTTAGCGAAATTAAAGGAACAATTTTGGCGTTTTTGCGTGGAAATATGAAATTTCATTGGTTTGGATATTGGTATTTCATTTTATTAATAAATTCTATGAAAATGTGATAATTTTACTTCTAAGTAAGAATATTAATTAGAATTTATGCAGTTTTAAATGTTTAAAGAGAAAGATTCGTATTGTATCTAAGTAAGATGTCTTTTTAAACAGAATTAGGACTTGAACTTGTGAATGGGAAAAACATATATACTGGTAATATAGAAAGTGTGCCTACAAAAGAAAAATCAAAATTCCCTCAAACTTTTTTTCCCGAAGTAAGTATGTTAGTTGAAATATATAAATACTATATTTAATTTTGTTTTTAATCGATTAATTTAATACGCTATGGAATTTTTCAAATATCTACATAGTCGAATGCCGATTGTAAACATCGATATTAACTCGTTTGTTCCTATCAGAGGAATGCCTAATTGTAACATGTAATTAGACTATCTATTGTCGATGCTTTTACAATTTTTGATCCTCACAACACATGTGTTATGTCGCATTCACTTTAACTTGTTATTATCTTTACTTAATCACCACAGCCTAAATGTAAGTACGCCACATAAATTATATGATAAATACGCGTATCTGAATAATTATTTATAAAATTTCAGCGAGCCTATACTGTTATCAACGTATTAATAATTATATAATTTTCTACTACGTTATGTTAAATGCTACTATGTGTGATCACGTAATTATTTTAAAATATTATGTCTCATTTAAACGGCTTCTATTTACACTTGGGCTCTATCATAAAGCTATAGGTAACTAATACCTTATTAGAATTGTTACTTTTTATTTATACATAATAAACGACAAAGATTATTCGCAAGAGACCGCTATAGTTCATTTTTAAAATATAAACACAGATATTCATGCACATACTAATCATATATATATATATATATATATATATATATATATATATATATATATATATATATATATATTTACAATTATATTATTTTAGTAATTTTTTTAATGATTATTAAAATATTTAAATATTTACCGATATACATATGGACGGAAGGATCGTGTATAAAGTTAAAAGAAAATACCTCGTATTTTTCCAGAATGCTGTTTATCTTATTTTCTTAAATTATGTAATCGTTATATTTTTGTCAGTGTTTCAATATACTAACATTAATTTTTATAAATATTATACATGTTTATTTCTATATATGTTTAATAACGTTTGCACAACCATTTTCGAATCCTTATGCTGTAATTGCTTTAAGCATTTGAACCTAAAAACATAACCTTTATGAACGGTCATGTTAAACTATTTTTATTTTACTTGTTATTCAATAATATTAAACATTACATTCTGTATTAGACGTTTTATTATTTTATCATCTATTTTATTATTTTATCATCTATTTTATTATTTTATCATCTATTTTATTATTTTATCATCTATTATTATTATTATTATTATTTTAAAATTTAACAAAAGTTTCTGAATCATTTTGAGGCTTAATGTATTTTAAGAACGCGATTATACCGTTACATAGTAAAGCTAAAAATTTTTTCTTTCTAATTATGTATAATCGATTTCGACTTTATTCTTCTATATATATTTTTTAAAACTGTTGAATTAAGTTTCGAAAAATATTACTTTTAACAGTGTAAATGGTCTAGAAAAGGATTTCTGAGAACTCGTTGGAAATTAAACGGCACTGTATTCGATCTGGTTAATATCCATTTATTTCACGATGCGTCAAATTTTATCGCTATGGAGGCTGTACGTATGAATTATTGTTTTTTAAAAAGTGAATTATATTCATATGGCGACGGATGGTAATTAAAAATTTGAATTAACGTGTAATTTTAAAAATTACACATTTTATTTTTGTAAGTAACGATTACTTCGATCTTTTTAATGAGTGCTAGTTTTAAAAGAGAGCTGGTGTATCACTAAAATTTTTCATTTAAACATATTACAACATATAATAACAATAATAATGATTATTACTAAGTAAATAGAAAAAAACGAGTATCTGCTGTTATTCGTTCTAATAAAATAATTGATAATTATGTCGATACTCGAGCCTATCTCACTAAATTAAATTAGTTATTTGAAACAAGTAAGTACTTCGTTAAAAATCGTGAAATTTGTATTGTACATTTAGTCAAAGATCGAAACATTAATTTTAATATGACTAAAACTGTGTATCGGCTAAAAGAACTATATTAAATTAAACGCAGTTTGCTTTTAAACCACAACTCTCAACTATAATTCTTTCTTCCAAACTAACTGATCGCATTACTGATCAATATATATATATATTGCACTATTATTATCGCCTCGTATTGAAAAAGTACCTAACATAATGAAATTGTTTAAATCCGTTATACATTCTCCGCTACTTCAAAATGATTATTAAATCGTATTTATATGATAGGTGTTTACAATAAAATCACTTTTTTCCATCCTCAAAGCTCGGTTTGCGTTTCATAAATTATTTGATTAGTTTAGCTTTAAAATGTTGTACATTTCTACATTTTGCTGATACTGCAATATGATAGTTCACGTTATAACTTAGGGCTACTACTGAAGTCATTTGTAGATCTCAACTAACGTTTTATAATCGCATTATTTATATAAATGACTTAGTTCGCGCTGAACTACTTAATTTATTTAAAATATTTCATAAACTTTCTAAGCAAAATAAATTAATAATTTAGAAAATATTAATTACCCTAATTTCTTGTTTTGTGTTTCTTTGAATCGGTAGATTCATTATATAAAAGTTAAAAAATATAAAACAAATTTCTCAGAATAGTACTTAATGATCCGCATTACATCAGGATTGCGCGAACGCATAATGTATTCAATCAATCTGACTTATACGCAAGTAACCTAAAATTGTTTTACGAAAAATACGTCATTACATTAAGCATTCTTTCTCCAATTCTGATTCAAAACATTATTCTTAACTAGTATATTTATATGTGTACGAATCTTCTTACTTATTAATTAGTTAAGATTATTGATTAAAAATTGGGGCTCGAATATTATTTATTGCTTTTTCTCGTTAATTTTAAATTCTACACCCAAGTATATTTCCTTATATTATTGATAAACATGGGTTTTGTTTCCACCTGTAAATATATTTATTTATATAGTTAATTATAATTCCATTTCCTAACTCATAACGTTATGCTACGCAAATTATTACTGCAATGTACCTTATATTTTAACTTACTGTAAAACATACGTTTAATTCGTACGACAACAATTGTTATGTATAACAGTATTGAGATTCTACGCTACAATAGTTCGACGAAAGTAGTGTTTTACAGTTATATTTGTATAGTATGAATTCTTTGATAAACTAAAACGCATATTAATTATCCGGAATATATATATATATATATATATATATATATATATATATATATATATATATATATATATATATCACTTTTTTTTATATAAAATAAAATTTATTTCAGTTTCCATCACCATACACGGTAATGAGACAAAAAGCTTTGCAGTATACCTTAATGAGGTACGTTTAAATTTGTAACTTACGACAGTCTTATTTATATATTTATTCAATTTTTTATGTTAATATGTTATTTTTATAATCTCCTTTAATCATAATATTATCTTTCTTTTGAAGTATGTGTGTTTTATATTTCTTCTAACCTGTATAAGTGTGTGCAAATCATATAATAGAATTAATCATTGAAAACTTTTTAAAAATAATACCAACTATAGATTGAAATACATGTTAGAATAAAATTTTATTTAGTTAATCCACTAAAGAAATTTAAAACTATGTTCTTTGTTTTAAGAGTTTTATTTTTTTTTTTTAATATGTCTTATACTTCTCTTAACCTGCATAAGTGTTCCCACGTGTGTTTGAATCGTATAATGGTATTAATCATTAAAAAAAAATTAATTTTTAAAGTAACACCAACCATAAGATTGAAATAAATCTCAGAATAAAACGTAATGTTTAATTTAATTAATGTATTAAAGAAATTTAAAATTATATTCTCGGTTGTTAGAGCTTGTTATTTTTTAAATTATATTAGAAAAATCTATAAATTAATGGAAATCCCAAGCAAATTACAATTTTAAAGAAATTAGATATACGTCACTATGGTGTTGTAATAAGTATGTACGAAAATAAACCTTTCCATCAGCATTGTATCGCCATTTGTAATGTGTTCGATATTTTAAATAATATTTTTCACATTCAGTAAATGTATTTGTTTAACTTTAATCACAATATTTTATTTTTAAAATTTATATTAAATTGTAACGATTTAAAAAATAATAATAATAAAAAAATTGCAACGTATTTTTGGTTTTAAGAATAATTTAAACTATTTTTCACGAATATTTTTAAAAGAATGGAAATAAATTTTTCGTTTAATTTGTATTATTCTTATGGTTGCAGATTTTATAATTATGAAGATGGATCTGCTCCATTCTTTTTGTTTGGCGATTTCAATTTTCGAACTGACACAAAGGGTGTTATTAGGGTAATAACATTAATACAAACCAAAATTACTCACACACACACACATATATATATATATATATATGTATATATGAATATATATTTGTGTGTGTAAAAGAGGGAAAAATAATTATTATTTAATTATTTATGTTATAGAAATTGGTCACTGGTTTAAACGTTGAAAAAGAGGAATCAAATAATAATAAGAATAGTGATTCAGTGAAACTGCTGTATAAAGACGATACAAGTGAGGTAATAATGTATTTCGACTATTTTTTGATCAGTCTTATTTTTTGTATATTTTAATATTTTTCGTTTATTTATAATTTAAAAAAATCGATTTTGTGCATATTTTTTTGACGATTCTAAATATATTGAGTAGTGTAATTTCATCGAATAAATTTGGGAATGATTTATCCATTAATTTTCTTCAGGTAAAACAAATAATAATTAAAATTTCTTATCGTGTTTAGATCCCGTTAATCAGCTTATTTTAGTAAATTCTCATGGCATTCTCTTATAATATTCCAAGAAATACACACTAGTGAAAGCAATTGTTTTTGATATTTAAAAAAGCAAGTGTCATACATATTTTTTTAAATTTTAATTTAGTTTTAAGGAAATTAAATGGGCATACAATGGAATAAGTATAAATGTGTATCATTTTTGAGCGGCCACATTTTAATAAGCGTGTATCGTGCATCCAAAATTATTTATTTTGCCAAAGTGCACACATGCGCAATATAAATCTGTTGTACGCTCAGTTATCAGTTGTTTTTAATTAAATAGTATTTTCAAGTGTATAATTGAATAAGCTATGATGGAAACATTTTGTAAATTTGAACTTGAAATTTATCGTTTGTAGATTATCTTTACGGTTGGAAAGAAAGAATTTTGTCATTCTGAGCATCAAAGCATCTTCATTAACGAGGCTGGTGAATGGGTATGTATAAATAATTCCTTGATATTTTAGGATGTATTATGGTTAGTACTTTTTTTGTATGTTTGTCAAAATCTTAGTTTTTAAATTTTGGAAAAACTGTAAATAATCAATGTGATCAATATAGTTTTTTTTTTTTACTTAAACGCAAAAGTACCAGTCATGTTCAGTGTAAAAAATAAGCTGTGTAAAATCCATAATATCGTGTCAAAATTTTATAATTTATGACTGAAAAACTTAATAATTAACCCATCTTCCTGGCAGCTTGTCTTAAACTAAAATAGGGATCATTTGTTCTATTTACGGTTCTATTAATTTTTCAATTCGATTTATTTATTGTTAATGTTAGACGTATTATTTTTAATCTCGAGGAAATTTATATTTAATGAGTTTACGGATCTCCTTCATGTCAGGTAGTATATTTTCCGTGTCCAGCATGACAGAACCTGCATGTTTGTTTAAATTAAAGTTGTCTTTAATGTCATAAATTTTGGCTAATTGAAATGTGGTGCCTAGTTTTGGTGGAAAACCAAACTGATGATCATGAAGTATTTGATGATTTTCGTCGAATGATCTTAATCGTACTAATTAGCATTCAAATGTCCCATTATCACTTATTTCCAGCATTGACGATTGCTCTTGCATCATTTTCACAATTTGTGGGTTTATAAGGAGAACGATAGACAACAAAGATAATTAGTACGTTTTCATAAATTCGAATTTTGGCTCCTATCGCTCGAATCTGGTACCTGGAACATGGATAATTGAGCAATTAATGCTGTTGCGAACTAATAAAACAACACGTCCGCTATTTACAGATTTATCCTTACGAAATATCCGATATCCATTCATAACAAAGCTTATTTTATTATCTAATTTTGTCTCTCCTAAAGCAGCTATTAATATCTCATTGGATGTCATATATTGCTCAAGCTCTAGTATCTTGTTCGTTATAGAATTGTTATTCCATGCGAGTAGGTTTAAATTTATATAGATTTAATTCAAAAATAATGTTGCGTTATTACTTCGAAAACTATACTTCATTTCGTAATATTATCTGCATTATTACCTCGTAACTTAACAAATATAATTTATTAATTTACGCATATTAGTTAATTATATAAACGAAATATTGTACTCGGTAGACAGATTTTTGGCTAGATTGCGTTCGATGATGAATATTATTATTTACGTTAAACGAAGGAGATGGTCTTATGAAATTTATAAGTTTATTTTTAGTTCTTAAGTTATTTGTTCTTTTATCCATTAAAATTTCATTAATTTTCAAGTATACCTTACAATCATTTACTGCGTGATTTTTATCGAATCTTGCACATTTGAATATGTTCCAGAGACAGTGTGTATTCGTTTACTTTATGCGGTCCGCAACATTTTGCGCATTTAATAGTTTCGAAGCAATTATAGGGCACATATCCAAAAGCCTGACACTTAAAGCAACTTAGACATATATATTTTTTTCATTTTATTATAACATATTTCCTTTATTCTGGTTTTCTCATTTATACTAGCGTTAGTGGGAAAAGTAACTAAATAGATCGGTAGGTTAATTATCGTATTCGTTTAAATGGTTTAATTTAGTAAATCGTTTTATATTGAGTGATTTAACTTTACTAAGCCTTTTTGTGTATCGTCTATGTTAATTTGGTAGACTTTTTACTATTAATTTCGTTAATTTCCTTCCTTCGGGTGTGCAAGTATAAATTTTCGAATCGTGTAATAATTCTAACAATTTATCATAGTCCTCAAGTGCTATAAGTGTATACGGCGTATATGTAGTTTTTAGTTTTAATTTCTAACGTTATTTACTTGATATTTATTAATTTTAGATACAAATGTATAAAATAGTTACTTTTAGGCGGGTTACATAAAATTATCGGAGGAATTTTACTACTTAAAAATCGATACCTATTATCGATATTTTCTTTGTGATCGATATTATTATTATTACTATTGCTGTTATTTGATTAAGATTAATATTATTGCCGACATTATTAAATAACGTTTTCCAATTCTTATAATGAATTGCACTGACATCTATCGAGCTATCCTTGTTTATTATTCGTTTCAACAGTGTAAATCTGTTATTCGTCTGAATGTTATCTAGTTCAGTTTTTTCTCATTCTTTTAGTGGAACTTCTATCATTGTAGATGAATTGTTTAATTCATTAATTTTTTCGTCAAAATCGGAAGAATCTGAACCATTATCAGCGAGTGGATATACTTATTTCTGTTCATTCTGGGTTATGTATTCCTTCGTTGTACAAGATCTCATCTATCGACTTTCTAATCGACGAAAATGGATTATACCAATGAAATACACCAGTACGAGACATCAAATGCTGTACACGACTTTTAATTCGATTGTTTCAGTAGCACTTTAATAGAACTTAACGACAGGTTACTCGATGTTTTTCTTATTACTTCGATATTATGACAACGAACAACACTCGACACTTGTACTAAACTCTGTCAAAATATTCGATTGACTTGAAACTTCGCACGGCTACAGAGGAAGGTTGGATAAATGCGGTTCTTAAATTTCATGAAAGTGCCGCCAGAAGTATCTTATTAATTATAGACACATATACATATGTATATATATATGTGTGTGTTAAATTGTAATGTTAATACATACTCAGTTTTCAAAAATGTGACTAACCAAAATAAATTTTATCAAAAACGTCTACTAATCTCGTCTACGATATACGCGCGATATGTGTTTATATATTACCTGTTGACTTATTGCAGCCGTTGTTATTTCATGCTCTTGGTTTAGTTGAAAGAATTTGATCGTGAATTAGACGACTTCCAGAATCAATTATACGAATTTCCGGTTACATTCGACCCTAGCTATCCGTTTGAAGAAAATTGTAACATACCGAGTGCTTATATGAAAACGCGTTGTCCGGCTTGGTGCGATCGTGTCCTGCTTAGTATGAATGCGAAACAGCTTATTCACGAGGTAAGTGATGTTATAGTAACTATCGGAGTAATTGAACGTTGATTTATTTAAAACAAATTTTCACTTTTTATTAAATTTTTTTTTAGTCACTTTTTCATTCTATTCATAATTTTCGGTTATTTTATATGTAATATATGTCGTTAATTTTAGGATAATATATATATATATATATAATATATAATAAAGAATCGTGTTCAAAATCTATAGAATAATTTTACGTTTAAAATTTTCATAAAAATGGAATGTAGTCAGAACGATCAAACATAGAGAATATAATGTTTAGTATTATTAAACATGCTAATAAGAAAAATAAGAACCTTTTAATCTGAAAGTGTTTTCGGATTTAGAATAAAACAATTTGAAAAGTATTCTGTTAACATAATGAAATCATCGTCAGATGGAAATAAGAACATGTAACGCTTACTGAAAATTAATAGGTAATACATTAAAACATTGCGCTGTTTTTAAAAAATACCGAGTAAGTATAATTTTAAAATATCAAACGAAATGTCTTGTAATCTGAAAATGAAAATAATGCGTGTTGTTTAAGTTTACACGGGACCCGTTAAAAACAAAATAATTAATGCCTATTTAAAAGGGTTAAAGGACATGAATAATATTTATGTACTTTTAGAATTTATATTTTTCGGTATAACATTCCAGCAAATGATATTACATCTGACTCCGTTCGCTGTAGATCAACAGGTTTAGATATCATCACTAAAAAATGAAAATAATATTTTAGTTATAAGTCGAGATCGTCTAAATAAGGTTTGATAGATAAAAATAATACGCGCTCGGAAATTATTAATGTGACATAGAAGAAAATTATAATTATTAAAATATTCATTCGTGATAATATAGGCTTTTTGACATTTTGTAAAAATATTTAATAAACGATTTTATTCAGACGGCTAGTCTCTCAAATCATTATGATTTGTACGTCATCTTTGCGAAAATAAAAAGAAATGAAAATATGTTGCGCCGATTGAGTAGAAAGAAGTAAAAGAAATAACTTATCAGCGTAATAACCTCTAGTTGTTGATATGTAACGGTGTAACTGACATTTTCCTGATAGGAAATTAATTTTTATACAAATCATCCCGGAGGTCGAATAGATAAAGAGCAGTTGTTACAATAGTCATTCTTGCGATTGGTATAACCCGGTGAACAATTAAAGTAGAAAAATTTTATGATTCATCGAAATGATAGATATTATGAATGTGGGTAGCGTGGCAATTTTAGTGGGGACCACATTATTTCCATTCCTATTAACTGTAGCTTATCGCACGATAGTTCGAATTTCATACAATTGATAGGTGTTAAGATTACTATAAATGCGTCTTTTTATTTTTATATTAAATTATATATATATATGTGTTAAACCTTTCTTTCGTCCAAATATTTTTCACATATTTTTAGTTTATTGGAAACCCCATTATTTAACTGCGGTGGTTGGACTATTCATTATGTAGCCTGGGGTAATCATACAAAGAATTATTTAAGGAACGTGGTATATGAAGCATTTTGATCGCAGACTGCTGTATCTTGAATTATGGTAGTCCAACCCATTTCGGGAGGTCCGGAACCGATGCTAACCAGTTAGATTTAACATTCTGTTCGTCTACGTTAGGTTTAATAGCTAGCTGGAAAACTATGCCCGACACTGCAGGAAGTGACCAGAAAGTATGTATAAATAGTATACATGATAGTAGCAGAATTTTTTACCAGTCTTTAAAAAGGAAGTGGAATTATAAGCGTACTAACTGGCAATTATTCTATTCGCAGCTACAGAAGCATGACTTAAATATATATACAATAAGACCTCTAGGGTCCAGTTCTAGTTGTTATATCAAGCTATCAGCGAAGAATTATCAAAGTCGACACCAACAGTAAATAAGCGTAAATTGAATAAAGGGCAGAAAAGTAACTCAGATCTTTGGTGGTCAAATTCTCGTCGGTGCGCAGCTTGTGATAGAAGATGAGCTTCCATACAATATAAGAAGCACCGTTGAAAATTATCTACATTGGAGGAAAACTAACGCTTTAGGTAAACTAGCAAAAAGGAAGAAATGACAGTTTTGTATGCAATTCAATCAACATCGATCTCGAAGGTGTGGAAATTATCTAAAACATTCAGCAACATAAAACCAAGTGAGACATTTATTCCTTTATCGAGTCACTAGCTCCACCTGGTGTACCGAACTAGAGGAGATTATACAACAAGAAGTAGCCACTCTGATCACTATTTAGATGCTCCTTTCATTGAAAATGAGGTAACCTATATTTTAAATAGGAAAAACTCAACAACGCCGATTTATGATGTTGTTTTGTTTGAAGCGCTAAAAAAAATACCGGAAAATTTATTTACGGCCTTTTTGATGTATTAAATAAGGTTATCGGTTCAAAATTATTAGTTTCTGTACTGAAATGTATCATTTCGATTAATTTCCTAAGCCTATTGTTTTAGGAAAATTTATGGATCCGTTATAGCTTTGTGGCTCAACTGGTGATTAGAATATTATGAAATTTTTCCGATTAATATGTATGGCTTTCGTAATAACTCAAACACATTAGATTGCGTGGTTAATTTACTTGGTAATCTATATAATGGTCTCGTTAATAAGCAATTTAATATTACTGTCTTTCCGGATATTACAAGCCTATAATAACAACAACAACAACAACAAAGTATATTTGCATAAGTAATAAACATAAAAGAAAATATAACATGGGTTACAAACATTGTGTACCGGGAATTACCACGATAACACAGTAAGAATATAAACAATAAAACAAAACGTTAAATGCTGCAGGAAAAAAGCAAATAAAAACCTGCGGCTAGAAAATAAACACGTTTTCTAATTACAAGTAATACATGATAGTAAAGAAACTTCAGTCTAAGCAACAAAAATATATTGTGTAGGTTGTAAGTTCTTAAATAAATACTATGTATATGCGCACATAAATATAACATGGGTTACAAACATTATGTACCGGGAACACCTTACCACAATAACACAGTAAGAATATAAATAATAAAGCAAAACAAGACTTCAAATGCTGCAGGAAAAAAGCAAATAAAAACCTGCGGCTAGAAAATAAACACGTTTTCTAATTACAAGTAATACATGATAGTATAAAAACGTAAGTCTAAGCTACAAATATATTTTGAAACGATTAATTTTTGTAAATTAAAAGTCGCTAAGAACAAGGAACATAAAAAAAATAAAAATAAAAAATTTCTGCGTGGAAAATGAAATATTTCGATAATTAGTCGTTTTACGAAAAATATGAATGTAAAAGACTATCACTATATGTAAAATATGAAATTTGAGAAAAATAAAGTAATTGATGGCGATAAAAAAATAAATAGAATGTATTTGTTAAATTTTATTATTTTTGCAGTCTTCCGAATGTGTACGTGCTGTTAATTAACTAATTCGTATGTGTGCAAGGAAATTAAAAATCAACATAGCCAAAACAATTTTGCTACGAAACAAATTCACACACATCAGTAATATTGGGATGGATCAGATGAAAGTACAGGAAGTAACGTCATTCAATTACTTAGGACAGATTATAAAAGGTGACAATAGAATGGAGGAGGAAATAACGATAAGGATCCAAATATGATCGTTCTAACATGTTGTAAATTAAAAAATATATTGCAAAATAGGGAAATTACAATAAGTCTGAAAAGAAAAACGTTTAATCAATATGGCCTATGTCAATGAAACGTGCAATATACAACAGCAGCATCGGAGGAACGGCTAAGAGTAGCTCATAATCGAAAGAAAAATGATTGAACTGGAAGACGAGAAAGAAAATAAATAGATTAGGGAAACAACGAAAAATAAAGGATATAATACTAAGCATAAGAGAATCGAAATGGAGATGGGCTGGTCATCTAGCAAGACGTCCGAAACTTGATTTAAATCAAAAACTTTCAGAGAGCTACAGCCAGCAGTGGATTGAAAATAGTTAAAAAGAAGAAGATGAACTCGTATGTTTAGAAAAAAAATCTGAATCCATTGATGTAGCGTAATGTTATTCAGTAATTAATACGAAATATTTAATTTCGTGTAAATATGTTAAACTATAAATTGCATCGGTACACGTTTGAATGTTGTGTAATTTTTTGAGCGCGTACGAGATGTTTATATTCAATTCTGACATATTTTCGAAGTTTATTTTTCTCGACATGTCTGTTGTTTGCATTTAGCTTTTTACATTGCGCGTGTGTATTTCCTGAAATTTCGACGATTCGGGTAATTCATTAAGTTTTGCTAAATTTATGTGTTCCGCTAAATATGTTCGATGTGTATATGTAATATATAATATTAATTTCAGATTGACGAAGAGGATAATGTTGAATACGGTATTATCGGTGCTAATACATGTATGGGTGATCATAAAGTAAGTAACTCTCATTACTTCCAGTCAGCTAATTTTACTCGTACATGTTACAATAATTTCAGCATCGAATTAAAAAAATAAAAGATTATATATAAATTGTTATAATCGAACGTTAGCAAGTTATTTTTTTAAGACAAACTCGAAGAATCTACTTAAAAAATGAATTTTTAGACAACAAAAAAAATTCGAATTTTAAATTCGTTCGCTACTTTTAACTTTTATTTCGGTAAATTCGATCAATTTCCTTTAAAAATTTCAATCAGCGCTAAAAATTTTATTCTTACGGCTTCTATTAATTTAAATATATAATTATTTAGGTAATAAATAATGAGGGGGTATTTTTGTCAAAAAATACTAAAATTTATATATTTTTTTTAACCTGTCATTAAACATACTGTTCTTATTTGTAATAAGATTGTTTCCTCATCGCGAGTTTGATAATATTACGAGATATTATTCAAGAATACATCATTTTCCAAAATGTCCTTGTCAATGTGTTATTAATAATTTTCACATTTCTCGTCAATTAGTTTTTAGGGCTGTCGACATTACGGTGTGATAATCGTTTATATGCTGCGTGCATGCCGGTAAATTCTGTTATCCCCTTTGATCACCTTAGGGGTATGCGACCGTGTTCTCATTTTCCTTCCACTTTCCCTTTGCTGACTGACACTTGCATTCCGTTTACGCGGACTAAGTTATCGAAGACACGTTTGGTTCTAGTAAACACTTCCGTTAGCAAATGCCTTGTTTCTCTAATTGCATTTTCTTTCTCTTAAAATACGTAGTAGAGAGTGATTTTAAAGTCGAGATTTAAATTTTTTATTCCTTTCAAGTTTTGTTTATGGTCCATGTTTGTGCACTGTACACAGGCTTATATTATGTATTTTGTTTTGCGTTAGCTTTGTTTTCCCTGGTGAATGAAGCTTTTACCTGCTCATTTCCTAATCTTATTACATGGCCTCATTTTTTCATTTTCGGTTATAATTAAAACTAGATGTCTTTGTTTTGATTAATTCGATATCTAATTTAATTATCTTTTTATTCCTATTTATCGTACCCTATCAATGTAATCTTTTTATTTATCACCATCTGGTAATTTTTAGAGACTAGTTTTTTCACTTCTTGCTGATATTGCTATATCATTTGCAAATTTCAGAGACTTTATTTTAACCATGTTACGATGTCGCTATTATTCGTGCCTATTTATTTAATTTTTATTTTGCGGATATGTAAAAGGAAATCGTGAATTGTACTTGCTTTTTTTTTTAACAATTTGTAATTATTAATTTTTAAAGTCTGCGGAGTTACATTATCAACTTTCTATCTTTGAAATCGATGTTTGTTTCTGTTACACATTTATCAACTTAGATCTATCATTTTTGTTTATTTTTTTATGTTTTTCAATTTTTTTCTTTTTTTAATGATTATACGGAGTTGAGCACTCTTGAAAATATCATCTAATTCGCTTTCTGTTTTGCGTTTTATTCTATTTAAAATTAGTTTTGTTAGTATTTTCGAACATATTATTCATTATTCTTCGCATTTATATTTTTATATATATATATATATATATATATATATATATATATATCCTTATTAATAAAGACTTTCAACTTGCAGCCATAATACCAATATATATACAAAGTACATTAAGATAACTTCTTAACGCGCAATTCTGCGCCAATCGCGGATACAATATAATAAATAATACACATGCGAACATTATCCCAACGTGTAAATACATATACAGTAATAGAGCATATACATACACATACCTACATTTTTATTTATATATATATATATATATATATATATATATATATATATATATATATATATATATATATGTATATATATGTAAGGTGACCGGGAGAAGATGGACGGTTTTGTTTTTTAAATAACTTAAAAGCTACTTTTTGAATGTAATTTTATTTAAAAATAGGAAAATGAGAGATTAGCTTACAATCATTATTTGTGGAACCCAATATCGTTCAGGTGACGCTATTTGCAACAATACATTCAACCTTTTTACAAGGTTTTATAGGTCGCTGAATTTTTAAATTTCTTCACAAATCCGAGTTTTCAGGTCTTCCAGATCTCGTGAATATTTATAACGTGACTTTTAAGGTATCTGTCGCAAAAAAGAAATCTGGAATGGTCAAATCTGACGAGCGCTACGGTTACCAAATGTTTCAGTACTGCGAGCGTTTCTGCCGAATCTCCTCGCATCATCTTGTTGAAACCATGTATATGACTCACACGATGACGACAACGACGAAGTGAAGGAAGACGGGTCTATCGTCTCGATATAACGCGTTCCGTTGACAGTACCAGTGAAAAAATAAGTCCTCACTATTAGACGGTTACACTGTGTGACGGCTTCTGTTCGATTGAATTCAGATTAAATTCGGACCAGTAGCGGCAATTCTGTTTTTGTTTACGAATGCGGATAGCTGAATAGCAGTGTTACCAACTGTTCAAAAAACAAAACCGTCCGTCTTCTCTGGGTCCTCCTATGGAAAGCTGTAGGTTTATACTTTATAAGATATTCGACTATCAGATAAATATTCAATAATAATAATAATATGTAATTATTTTTTCACTGCAGCCCGTATTCCTCCGGTTAAACTTGATCAACAACGCAGGTATGATATCGCTACCGCATAAAGTTTTGTGTCCCGCTTGCCAAGTGCTTATTGATAGTGACACTAATAATAATAATAATAATAATAGTAATCATTATCATAATAACAATAGTAGCAGTAGTAACACAAACTGCCTTAACGCTAAACCTGCTTCTTTTAGTAACACCGACAGTAGTGATATTGATAAAGAAAATAATATCGCTACCCGTAGAGACGAAAATGAATTTCCCACCTCCTCGCGGTTATGTATCGTTCGGCTGCCGCCATCCGGTAATAATAAACTATCGTCCGGTAAATGCGTCGGCGATCGTAATAATAAATTAGCCGTTATCGAATTTCCGAACGATTTATTAATTAATAGCTCGATTACGAATGAAACTTTATCCGAATGTAAAATTTCGCTACTATCCAACGCGGATAACACATCATCCGCTCTGACATTAACAACAACAACTGATACTATTACCGCTATCGGTAAAACGGATAACGTTTACCGGCGGCAATTAGCGTTCGATTCGGAAATAGACGAGACGTTTGTTAAAACGAACGAGTTACGTTATAAGAAATACCGAAGCGAGTCCTCTCAATATCCGACGTGTTCTTCGTCATTTGACGATAATGTAACTAATCCGAAACGGATTCATTCGACGCATACGTTGGTCAGTAACGAGGATTTATTAACGCAGTTCGATAACGTATGGCGAAAAAAAGACATTTGTATCGGTTGCGGTAACGCGAGCGAACGTTTAAGATCTGCGTCGTTATCGGATAGATTAAATAACAGTTGGCGTTCTTCTTCTAGTCGTATAAGATTAAAATCGGATCCAGATCTGAAGGTATCTTTACCGCGTATAGAAAGCCATCACAGTTCTTCGGACGAAGATTGGTTCGAAAATGACAACGATATCGAATCGTTTGAAAAATACGCTAGTTCGAATCGTAATAATAATAATAATAATAATAATAATAATAATGATAATAGTAATGATAATGATAATAGTAATGATAATGATAATAGTAATAATATAGTCGAAGAATTGTCCGATGACAATTGCGACGAAGGTATAATTATCAACGCGTTCGGTAGTCGTAATAATATCGACGATCGTGATACTAATTGCGAAATGAGTCCACTTCGATATAATAATAAGACAGACGATGATTATTCGGACGCGGCCGTTCGAAACGAGATGGAAATAAATAAGAATAATTTGTTAGACTTCGAACAGGATGATGACCAAGTCGATCGAATTTGTTCCGTCGATAACGATTCTTCGAAGCCTACTGTTATCGTCCGTAATAATAACGACGATGACGGTTTAGATGATGATAACGATCGCGGAAATGACGATACGTCTTGTTTTTGTTTTAAAACTGGCGATAATAAAAAGTATCGATCGTATACGACGTCCAAATCGAAAAATCTCCGTTTTAAATATTTCCACGGGAACAAATCTAAATCTAGGAAAACGACTAAACTTTGTTGTGTAATCAGCTGACGTCTATTTCTAGTGATTATTTTTTAATTATCCGGTAACTGAATAATTTCGCTGTATAATTAACAAATTGATATATATATATACACGTAAGAAGCGATTTTTATTTAATTTAACGAGAAGTTTCTTTACGATTAAATGACGGATAAAAAAAAAATAATTAATATACATTTATAATTCTCATTAATCGCAACCGTCTGAATATGATACTCTAATTTTGACTCTTAATCTATTAGTATATATATATATTTTTTTAAAAGTATTTTTACTAATGTTTCTCAATACGTTGTCTAGTCTTGAAGTTTGTGCAATAATATCCAACCGTGTTTTATAATATGTATACGCGTACCACACGTGCCCAAATCAAAATTACGCATTTACGTACGTACGACGTTGTAATTATAATATTGCAAAATTAGTCGACGCCATTAATCGGGTATTCGAAATAAATTATTCCAAATTAACGAGCATATATTATATATAAACATTGTCGGTGGCGAATCCCCCGATATTTTTAACCGTTCTAGTAGTGTGTTTTAAGATCACTACGTAACGTTATAAAAACGATATACTTAAGTGTGTTCTTTGTGCATACATTATTGGAAAGAACCATCCTCTCATCTTAAATGTCACTCTAAAACCGTGTAAAAATAACTTCCATCGGATTTTTTTAAATTTAACATATATAAAAATGTATATTTTATTCGTTAAAAAAAAGTTATTTAAACATAAAATTTGCTCTTCAACACGTATTTACAATGTTTTTTTTTTTTTTTTTTTAATTACTAAATCATAAAATTCTGATTTTGTTTCAAGATTACTTTTAACTTACTACTGTGTATTAAATAAAATTCTTTATATATATATATATATATATATATAAAATAATGTAACACAACGATACGAGATTATACGCAACATTTATTTACGCCGCAGCAGCAAATCGATGCAACAACAAGGAAAAAACAGCTTCGATCAAGCACTTCTCCACAGCGGAGTGGACCCGGCGGCTAAAACTTTGCCTAGTGCATATCAAGCTAGACATATAATAACATACACGTACGCCATTACAGAATACTAAATTAGTCCAGCTCTAAACATCCCAAAGGTACACACTAGGAGTGTTAGTTTGATTGCCTACATGAAATATGAAAGGCACTAATTTACTAAAGTTGCTTGCTTAGTTAATTCATGAAAGATTTAAAAGTACTAAGTAGCTTCTATCCATTAAGTATTAAATAAAGTTATTGTAATTTGCAATTTTTATTTTTACTTAGTACCGCAACGCATGACTAACGGTACCGAAGGATTCGCCCTTGATATATATCTATATATATATAATGAATTGCTCGTTTAATAAGATAAGTGATATAGTGATATAGTGTTGTATAGAAC
Source organism: Coronaproctus castanopsis (assembly GCA_032883995.1). NCBI lineage: Eukaryota > Metazoa > Arthropoda > Insecta > Hemiptera > Monophlebidae > Coronaproctus > Coronaproctus castanopsis. The sequence continues at coordinate 167,506,968 of CM065053.1, forward strand.
AAAGGAATATTATATATATATATGTATATATCTCGATATGAAAATCCGTTAAAATTTAAGTAACAGTTCAAGTATTAATAATTTTTGATCGATGAAATATTAAAAGTACAAAACAGGTACTTTGTTACCATTTTTCCGTTAAAACTACGAGTGGTTAACCAGTTTAATTCACGATTTCGCGGTTGTTACACGTGTAAAAAGTATATATATATATATATATATATGTGTGTGTGTGTGCGTGTATATATATATGTATTTATTTTTTTATCAAACATAGAATTTCAGTATAAATCTTTGTTTAAATAATGCTGAAGTTTTATATATGTATATGCAGGTGCGCCGACTTAAAAAAAATTGGGTGGGACAAAAGAATATTGTTTTCTTACATATAAAAATCATATGTATATATATATATATATATATATATATAATGTTGATATATCGGAGAGTAGTGATTTTATGAATTATAAACAAAACAAGATCATAACATAGTTGAATCACTATAAAATTTTTCTAATGCAAAGCTTTTCGACAGTTACGTCATTATCAAGCATACGCAATAAATCTTGCATATAAATTATATTCATATAACAACAACATTTGATATATTTTTATGTCTAAAAATTATGGTACTGAAAGTGTTATAACTCTTCAATAATAAACATTGAAGGGCAAAGTCCTTAATTAATAACCGCTGAGAGGGCATGGCCCCCGCTACAATAACTTTAAGGGACGACTGCGCCAATTCGGCGTCTATGTATGTGTATATGTATATTTATCAAACGTAAAACTTCAGTATCAATCTTGTTTAAATAATGCTGAAGTTATTGATTAACTGAATTTTTTGTTATTCGATTTTTTTTTCTAATTTAACTGTTTTGATGATAATTATATTATATCCCTTTAATGTGTCCACGCGATACCGTTACTTAAAACATCTGGAAGTATATAATGTACGTTGGTTGTCTGGTGAAAATGTAAATTTACTATATATATTTGTGTAAACATGTGTTGGGGGCATGTATTTATATGTATGTAATCCGTGTGAAAATCATAAATCGATTACTTATGAATCTCACTATTGCTCATTTATGTTTTACTGTATTTTATTTCTTTTGTCTTTCTGTCCCCCCTTTTTGATAAATTGTTTCTAATTTCATAGAGAAGTCAACTATTTAACGTAGAAATTTATATATATTATTATATATATATATATATATATATATATATATATATATATATTAAAATTGGCCCCGCGACGGATCTTTTTGTAAATGTTTCGTTATTTCGAATGTTAGTCATTTTTAATCGAACTGAAAACTATAATTGTTATGCATGTTGAAAATGACGACATCGAATGTATCCCGTCTCGTCTACTGGCGGATAATTAATGAAATAATTTCAATTTATCGATTTATAATTTATTTTTTCTAATAACGTATTTCGGGTATTGTCGTCGTTGCTAATTCTGATTGGTAAACTTTTTATTTCGAAGTATATATTAATTTATTTAATATTGCGGTTAATTAACGAGAACATTTACGCCCGAGTTTTGAAATTACTGCAAATTATTCCGGTATATTATCTATTTTTAATTATATACGTTATAATGTACGCGTTTAAATTTAGAATAATTCAACGCGTTATATTTCGAAAATATGAATTTCGATATATTTTATTTAAACGCGGAGAAAAAAAATCGTTCCTAATTTTTATACAATACGAAATACGTCCGAATAATATGACAGTCTAGAAATTTTAACGTAATAATTATTTTTAAATTTCCCTAATCTCCGAAGTCGATGATTAAATCGATTAGTCGAATAAATATAAAAATTATTATTAACTAATTTATTTAATAATAAAATTCTTAGACGATTATTAATAAACTTTTTCCGCATTTTCTTTTTTAGGTGACGATGAAATTGTCACGATAAATAATAAATGTATTTATTAACGTAATTAATTCATTTATATAATGTATATTTTTATTTTAACACAATTTTTTAACCTCGAATAAAAATTTGATTGCGTTTTTTAAGAAAGATAATTCCATACCAATTAATTATTACGCTAATTTTACTTCTTCCATCTGCCGCTGTTAAATGAACATGGTAATTTGGAATCATGCACTAAGAGTAATTTTGAAGAAATGTCCGCCATTTTCGTCTGTATCATTATATCCACAATCTATCTACAATTGAAATCTCCCATAACGATTTGAACACGATGCCGAAAGTTAGGTGGTTCGGAAAACTGAAATCTAGCAGCAGATGTGGCTTATCCACAGAAGTAATAGTATAGTGTGTTAGTTCGGCTGTTAATATTTCAACGTCATTATTTTCGATTAGCGACGCAGACTCAACTAGATCAGGTTTTAGAAAAATAGCGCTGCCATGTCACGGGGTCGTTCGATTACAAGTTTCATTCCATCTATTTTTAGTGAGACCGTGATGTGTCTCCTGTACCGATAGTAACAGTTAATTCGTTTGCATGTCTCCGATAGTATTACTACTTTATCAGTTGATAATCCTTCAATATTAATAGATGTCGTCACCATTACTGGTTCTAAAAAGGACCTTTTTTTTGGACCGATTAGCTTGCACGTTATTATCCGGTAGTGAGAAGATTGGCCGGATATATATATATATATATATATATATATATATATATTCGTTTCCAGAAGGCGCCCGATTGCTTAAAATTTTCGCTTCGAATGCTCCTCTCGTTAGCTCCAAAGTTGTCCAATTAAACGTAAACAATAGATACAATAGTCGTTTAGATATTGGGAATCTTTTAAATTTTACGAAGTATTACTATTATTATTTAATTATTTTTTTATACGAAACAGATGTTTTATTATAATTTTATATTAATCGACGCGGATGTACAATTGAGCATTCTTATTACCGATTCGTTTGAATCTAGAGATATAACCTATCTGCGAAATAGTTCTAAATTTCTAAACGTATTATATCATCATTAAAATTAAATTAGTTTAAACTTTTAAATGTTAAAGTTGTTTATTTCCCTGTACGAATGAATTTACCGTCCTACATTATATATTATATATTATATATATATATATATATTTGCATTTATTTTTACATCTTGTAGTGTTTTTTTTTTTTTTTTTTTTTTTTTTTTTTGTAGTAGCTTGTCCAGCTTAAACACGCAAATTACATTTTTTTTCTGTTGTTTTCCGAGTTTTTAACCACATTTTTCATCTTGTACATATTTTAGGATGTTATTTAGAAGTAAAATAATATTAGAGTATTTTATTTTATTTTTTTATTTATTAATTTTTTATTCGCACCGAATTAATTTCACTTATACATTTTATCTATAATAAAAACCTTTTATTTAAAATAAAAATAATCGAAAAATTTCGACAAAGTTGTAGCGCAATGAGATATTATTATCGATTGAGCAGCTATCGATACGGTACGATTGTCGAAATGAAATAAAGGTACGATATTTTATTACTTTATTACTTTTCGTTACTCTGTAATATTTCGCGTATTATTCGGTTGAATTTTTTTTTTTTATTAATATAAAACATTACGGAAACCACTAGCGAACGATGTATAACGAAATTATGTTATCAAAGTGTAGGTAAAAAATTTATTACAGTTTTTAAAATTTTAAAAGGACTATTTTCTCAGAACAATTTTGAAATATCCTATATTTCTAACGAAGGAATATTTCTAACGAATTTGACTAAGTTCCTTTCGGAAATCGTTCTCAACTAAATTTCGATCCAGATCGAAATTAACCGAATTTTAAATGTCATATATAAAGCAAATTTCATGTTTTATTTCGTAGTTTCAACTTGTTACGCCGCGAAATATCGTCGAAACATGGACAATTTTAGATGTTGATATAATTTTTTCGCCATTTGCAAATTTTGCTGTTTACAATTATTAAAAAAAAAAAACTTCACCTTTGTAACTTTCAAAATATCGCAAAACTTTTTTTTCGAAATTCAGATTTTTTATTCAAAATGTAGGTTATGTTTGGTTAGCGAATAATTTAAATGATTTAGCGTTTCTTAGCAAATACACTTTGTACGGGCATTTTAGAAGTAAAAATGAGAATGCAAAAAAATAAAAAATAAATCTATATCTGACATCTATTTCATTCAGATGACACAAAAATATAAAAACGATTTTTCGCAAATTTGTTATTTCCGAACATTCGAAATATCTTTGGAACGGATAGCTAGATTTATAATGACCACGCGTGCTGCCGGATTTATACTTTGGTCTCCCGTATAATTTACGTAGATTTCGCCAAAATCGTAAAATGTTAAACCCTGCAATTATTCGGGTACGATTAAAAAAGAGAAAAAAAACACGTCGTTCGTCTGTGAATAAGAATCATATTCCACTTTCGCGATTAATGAAATCCTCTCCTACATAAAACATTAAAACTATATACAAACCTAGGCGGAAATCCCTAGTTCGATTTATTTTTTATCGAGGAAATCGTCATTGTTTTATATGAAAAATATTCTATCGGAAAACGTAAAAGAATAATATAAACGAGAACTTAAGCAAATATAAAGTGATGTTATTCCGCGTCCGGACAAGTCACACTTGTTTGACTCACACATTCTATCCGAAACCACTTGCCCAACCTGTAATGTTCAAATCGCCGACAACCGCCAGAAATGTCCAGAACAGCCTTAAAACTGATGATAGAATAGTTAAATGTACTAATTATTTTATAGAAATTAAAATAAGTGAACTTTAATTATAGCGATCAGAGGGAAAATATTAATAGCGAGAGTGACTCTTAGTGTTCTTAAAGCCCTGAAGAAACCTAGGTTACTCTACCATAGGGACTACATTCTGTTATCTATAGTAGAAAATTTAGTTTATAATGCATGGTATCTTTCGTTTGGGTTCCAGCCCATGAGCGTATTCAGGGTAATGAAGTATGTGATCGGGCTGCAAAACTTGGCGCATTGGAGGGCTCATCCGAGGGTTCCTTCCTCCTGTTTAGTAGCATCCGCTGGACCTTCTTCATCGATGGAAGTCTATGTATTGTAAAAGACGATTTAACTTTTATAGATCCATCCAACCTAATCTCCCTTCCACATCCATTCACGATCTTACGCCTCTTAAAAATCTCCCAGCTCGACTTTTCAATCCTGGTCAGACTTCGTTCCAACCACAGTTGCCTTCCTAGACATTTGTACTCTATCAATCTCACACTGCCCTGTGCGTGCGGTAAATATAGCCGACGCTAATCATGTGATTTTTGCTTGTGATTTGTATACCGGAGGTAATACCTTTATCGAGAAAATTTTACAATTAAATATTTACCCCCCCTACTCGGTTGCCTACTTATTGGCCCTGAATGACAATGATATCCTCACGGCTCTGGCCATCTACTTCTTTATATCTAAAATTAAGTCGTTTTCCTTTTTTTTGATGGGTAATTTTGGTTATTAAGCCGAATTATTGTAAAAAAAAAAAAAAAAAAAATTATATTTTTCGTATAATATATATTTTTTTTTTTGACCACAGTCCGACAAAGCCGGTGGGGCAAGTTTATTAGGTTACTTGTGTACAAAAGACATGTTGTGTGCTTATTATATTATATAAATTACAAATTATACACTAGAGTGATGTGAGTAAGGTGCAATGTGTACTAACAAGTTAAGACAGGAGACGAATATTTAATCGAGTAAACGAATATGCAGTGGTGATGTTTATATTTAGTCACCATTGCATTTAAGAATTTCATATATACGAGAGAATATTTTAGAAACAAAACAATTACATTACCTAATTTTAGTTATATCTTCTTCATCAGCTATTTTCAATCCACTGCTGGATGTAGCCCTCTCGAAGTTCCTTCCATTTTTTCCTGTCAGCCGCTTTACTTGCCCAATCTTTTCGAAATTTATTTATATCGTCAACCCAACGTGTTAGTGGTCTGCCTATTCTACGGTTATCGTCATTCTAAGGCCTGTCTGGACGTATGGGCTGAAACTTTGGGGTTGTGCTAGACCATCAAACTTGAAAATAATACAAACGACACAAAATAAAATTCTGCGGATGATAACCAAGGCACCCAGGTATGTAACAAATCAAGATTTACGTATAGATTATGTGGCCGAGGTCATAAAAGTTCACGCTAAAAGACACGCAAGAAGACTCGATAGCCACCCGAACACTCTTGCTAGAGTATCGCTTGATACCACCGGTGACATAAGGAGACTGAAACGTCAGAAACCGCGTACTGCTATATACAATTATAAATTAACAAGTTATATTCGAAACAGTGTTGGTAATTTAATGAATAAGTAAACAAAATAAGTTGGGATGAAATTTGTATTACTAAAACTATATTAAAGGATCTATTGTTTCAAACTAAATTTTTTTTTCATTATTAAGTGAAAATATTGTTGTTTATTACAAGTGGAGAGGTTTTATCAATTATGAAATTATCTCTAATATCCTTTAGGAATGGACACTCGAAAATGCAGTGATGAATTGTATCGTTTAGGTTGCAACATTTACAATTTGGAGTATTAGTGATTTTAAATCTGTACAGATATTCACCAAAATTACCATGACCTGGCAGAACTTGCGCATTGAAAAAGGTTATATTCATATTTTTATAGTTAACTTTATCTAAAATATCTGGAAAGAGTGAGTGGGTAATTCTTCCAGTGTTGCCCATATCCCAACGTGATTGCCACAAGTTGATATTATGAAAAGTAAAAAATCTGTTAAAAAGTGCTTTGAAATGTACAATGGTTGAACGTTCGATGCAACCTGAAGAAGGCGTGGAAAAGCCGTATACTCATATGATGATTTTGCGCCTAATACTACTACGGCCGTAGAGTTTGCATAGAGTTGTATTAGCGACTGCTGATTGTAGTCGTTTTGTAACCAGTTACACGCACTTGACTTTGCAGAATATGTTGTTCATAAGACGTGGGTGCGGTTGCGTGTGCATAATATCGGCCAATAAATGAACGAGTCTACGACTTTTATCTCTTTCCGAGATTACTTCTTTAAATTTGTATCGGTGTTTCTTTCTTTAACTATGTACATTTCCGCGTGTGTAAATTGTTTCATTGCCTCTCTCTCCAGTTTATGTTCGTATTATGACTGATCTATGTTAATGTATAATTTTTTCCTTAATGAAGCTTTATTATTTATATACCGCAATTGATAATTTCATTTTCAGAGGATTGTTTTGTGTAAATTGTGAAAAAATAAGAATACTTAATTATAGTTTATCGAATTTTTTTATTTTAGTAAATTTTTCTAATGGGATAAATTTTGTATCACGCGGAAATAAATTTTTAATATATTTCGGTTTAATGTAATGCGATTTTTTTTTTATCTCGGGATCGATAATTTAACTTCATAATTTTCAGTTTTTCTGATTAGATGAAAGGTTCTTGTATTTGTCTTACACTTTGTTGACTTTAAAATATTATTAATTATACTTTGCGATGTTACGCGAAATAAAAAATTTTTTTCTGTGTATATGCTGGGGTTAAGTTGCAATTGCTAGATTTTTTAACAACGAGCCATCACTGCAAACCGTTATGTAGCTGATGATCTTACTCCACTGTTCTCCCTATACGTTACATTTTGCTGGCACCCCTCAATGAAATACTTTTACACCTAAAAATGAAAATATTCTTTTAACTTAACCTCAATCTTCGCATATGTATAATAACTGAATAATAGACTTTACCTTTGCAACGTTACTTGACACTCCAAGAAAAAAAAAAAAAAAATAACTAGTAGTGCGGCAATTCAGCTACCTCGGTGCGATAATAACAAACACAGGCGGATTGCGAGGGGGAAACACGCATGCGTTATAGAGAGAGGGAGTAGCAATGTCTAGATTTAATAAAATTTGGAAACATATCCGCATAACAAAAATATTAAAATTTTTCAATGCAGTCATTTTGCCGACATATGTAACATTGATCATAGAAAAATCTGATGCCAAACGTATAAATGCCTTCGAGATGATAAAATGTATCGAAAACTTCTTCCAGTACCAAGAACAGCGTGTCAAACGAATAAGTGCATTATCGAAGAGAATTAGACAAGAATCAGTGGGAAGATATTTTGGGTATGTAGCGGGAAACAAAAAATAATAAATGGTATGGTAGTAAACGGGCACAAGGAAGATGTCCAAGGTGTTGACGGGATATAATATGTCGGAGGCTTTTTAGAAGGCCAGTAATAGGATAATGTTGAAGACGCGAATTTCGTGTCACCACGTCCTTTCATAGGACAACGGACAGAGATGATGATCATTTTAATAAGTAATGGTTTGCAAGAATAGTTCGATATTTTCTATCATTAATACTCCTTGATAAACTAATATTAAATATGTCCGAAGCGAACCGACTGAAAATGAACGTTTATTATATAAAAGAATACTATCACTCTAAACGTTTACTTCCTCATACACACGTGCATTAACTGTTTGACGTCAATAGTGTCGAAAAATAAAAGAAAATCGATAGGTCATATTTTACCCGGTATAAATGTGTTCACGTTTTATCCGCGTAATCTCTCGTACTTTATCGTACTTTATATTTTGAAAAGTAATTAGCGTAGCCACCAATTTTACTCGTCATTATTATTATCATTATTAAATATTTCGAAATATACGAAATATACCTCTTGTTCCGGCACGAACGAAAAAAAAAAAATGAATAACCTAAAGTATAGGGTTATGATGATCAGTGGCGCACCCAGGATTTGTACCTGGGGTGGGTTGAAAGATTCCCTTCGTCAAAAAAAATAAAATAAAACATTCGTAACAAAAATGAATAAAATATACACAGCCGAATGTGTAAGAAAATTCGACTGGCAAAACAAACTATAAATGAACAACAACGAAATAAGTAACAATAAACCAGCTGGATCAGATTCGAGTGCCGAACGGCCCAACCAACCGCCATATTTTTTCTTTTACGTTCACAGTCAGCAGCTGGATTTTTCATCAGCAGACAGAATGTAGCCGTTTTGCACACGGTTCAAGATGATGTTTTACTAGTGACAACGCCAGCTGTTTCAAATATTCTCTTCTGTTTCAACTACCATTTTAGCTTGATTATTTCAAGCTTTTTACCTTATGTATTTTATACTTAAGCCCTCTTGGGGCGCTCGGTAGCCCTCCGTGGGTGTGTCATCGATGATGATAGTGTTATTTATGTAAATAGAAGTTGATTTAGGGCTTTAGGTAATTTATAGGAATTCTAATCTATAATTGTTCATGTAAACTTTCTCCAAATTCCTCCAGCCTTATTCAGCTGCTTATTTAACATATATAGTCTTACCCTATGTATTTTATACTTAAGCCCTCTTGGGGGCGGGGGGCTTAAGCTCGGTAGCCCGCCGTGGGTGTGTCATCGATGATGATAGTGTTTTATTTATGTAAATAGAAGTTGATTTAGGGCTTTAAGTAATTTATAGGAATTCTAATCTATAATTGTTCATGTAAACTTTCTCCAAATTCCTCCAGCCTTATTCAGCTGCTTATTTAACATATATAGTCTTCATAATGCCTAGACTATCAATCTGTAGCGATCATATTCTTGAAATTACACGGCGAATCGGTTATATCGTAAATTAATAATATCTTACTGTTATGCCAGCGCTTTAAGTAAATTATTACTAAAATTAAAACGCGAATATAATCGTACATCTTCGAGCGCTGATCAGTTAGTTAAAAAATATATTCGAGTAAAAATCGTTATGAATACTAAGTAGATTTAGTTTTAAACATACAAAATTTCTATCGTACGATCGTAAATTAAAATTTGTTAAATTTTAAATTAAACGATCGGGTCTGGCACGTTTTCTTTATTATCGCGAAAGTTATACGCTATCGGTGACGTCACTAGGAAAAAATACGATGTAAGCAAAATGGATTGATAAATTTTTTTTCTTTACGAATAACGGTCATCATCATTAAGTGCCGTATCCGTACCGGAGGTAGGCGACTACTTACTTATACACATATTTCATTGTACACTGTAAGTAGCATACAAGGCAATCAGAATATGACATTAGCGTAGATAGACACATACACACACACACACACAGGAGAACTGATTGTAATCGCTCTGTTGTTATATCCCCGCGTGTTATTGTAATTGTTTACCAGTCCGCATGCGGTGTTGTGTGCGGTGGTTTGCCATTGCCTTCCAGGCACGAATTACATTAACGAAATATTGATATTTAATTTAATAAATATAAAAGAAAACTTTATCACGCAATCCAAAAGCTCATCTCGATGGTACGGCGGTTGAGGATGATAGTCTTACCATTGTCATAAACTATCGTCAACTATTTAGAGCGCATGCGCAAATCTTGCTAATTCGAAACACTCCCCGAAATATAATACGCGTATATGATAATAGCATTATCGTTATAAACTAGCAACTCCGCTCTTAAATCATTAATAGAGCGCATGCGCAAATTAGAACCAACCGTACTGCGGCTTTATTTCTCGTAAATCCAACCGCATGATTAGAGAACATAACTTATTCGCTCGTGTATATGTATCAATAATTAAACAGATTTTCTTCCAATTCGTGTTCATCATCGATAGTTAATATGAAAAATTATGTAAATCCGCTGTATCGTTTTCGTGACTTTTTATACGTAAATTGCGTTATTTAATTAAATCTAAATAATTATTTTAATTTTAACGTAAGCCGAGCTTACAAGCTTACACTTTGGCGACGCTTTTTTATATACTATACTGTATGAATGCTTATTACGAATTGTTTTGTTTTAGAAATCGCTTTAATAAAATCGTTCTTAGCACCGATATAATATTCGCCTAGTACGCGTAAGTAATAAAAATTTTTAATATCTAGAAATATTTCGTTCCTGTTATTGTTAGATAATTTTGTTTATGTACGAAAATACGTAAAAATACATCTCCGACGGTTACTGTTAAGTTTATTTTTAAAATTTATACAAAAGTACAATTTCGAGGGCCGTTCTTTTATGCGTCGATAATTACAAAATATCATAAGTAAATATAATTAGGATATTCGTAATTACCAGTCGGCGTTATCGAAATTAGTTAAAATAAGTTCGAATTTTCTTCTTCGAGGAGTATGAAGGTTATATCATTTGAACACATCTACACCAGATGCGTATCGTCTCAAAATCTTTACCGACTTTATAGTTAACCTACGATATGATATTTAAGTATGTCGGTTAGTAACAGAAACATTAGGCACTAACTTTTTCTTCTTCTGGTGCCATATCCTCGATGGATGTTAGCGATTTTTGCTTCCAATCTATAAGCTAATTTCCGAAGTAAAGTTTTTGTATTAAATCCTGTCCATTCTTTTATGTTTTTTTTTTCTCCTTCCTTTTTTCCCTTTTTCCAGTGATGTTCACTTCAATTATCCATATACAGTTCGTATATGTCTCAACACGTGTCCGAAGTAAGCTATTTTTCTTTTCTTTACAGTTCTTTCTGATATTTTAATCCTTTATTTAGCCGTTTTAGTATACATTCGACGATATAGTCACATCTGAAATGATCTTAATCTAACATCGATTTTTCGACCGTCCACACTTCCACTCCATATAGTAGTATGGACCAAATATTTCACGAACGTCCATCTATGGTGTCCCATTTCAGCGTCTTCTTCACAAATATACCTTTCATGTTCATAAATGCGTTTCTCGCATATTCAGTATAAAATTGAATAAACTTACGTCGTATATAATCTCCGATGTAACATCTATTAATACCAACATTATCTAACCAATAATTATCATTATCGTAGCTGATAGCTGTCATCGTTTTATCATAGATTTACCTCGTATACATAGAATCGCCATTTATGACGTCATTTCTTGTCGAATAATTATTCGTAAAACAATAGATACGGTAAATATTTACAAAAAAAAAAATCATTTTAATTTCATTTTACTCGATTAAATTTATTCGAATAAACGTTTTTTTTTTTAAAAAATAAATTGCGCAGAAAATCATAAACAACGGGGCGATTAAACGTATTTTGAGAAAAAAGAAATAGGAAGAATAGAGAGTAGAAAAGAGATACAAAAGACTAGCCCGGTAATTTCGACCAGACGATAGACTAGGATTAAGATCAGATATTTAGTCGAGGTGAGCTCACATTAGCCGATGATAATGCACGGTCGATCATCGGGCGTTATATCGAGAAAATATTTTCTTCGTTCGAAACGTCTGGAAAGATTTTCCGAAATGCTTTATAGGTTCTCATACGTCTGTTGAGAAACTTTGTCAAAAAATGTTACGACAAATGGTACAGATCTGCGCGCACATTTAAATCATATTTCGACGCAGATGTAATAACGGGGAGTAATTTTGGTTGTTCTCTTTAAGTCTTTATCAGTTTAGTTCCACTGTTCCGGTCATTTTTCACGCTTGACTCGATCCTTATCCCGAATATTTCGAACGTACTGATGAACCGCTTCTTTAAATTCTAAATAATCCACGCACAAATTATTCCGATTCGGCCGCGTCCACGATCCCAGTATTATCGCGCTTTATATCATCCGAAGTAGCTTTGTTGTTTTTCATTAAACGGCCAAAATATTCTAATTGACTTATTTTAACCAATGTCGGTGTTCTCGTTTAAACCTTTTTTAGGGAAATGGTAAACGAAATTCTTAATTGGACATGTACATATCTGGAAGGTTTTTCTTTTTTTTCTTTTTACATAATATCTTCGATGCTGCGCAAGATTCGACGCCATATAATATAGAACGTTAAGAAACTTATTCGTATCTATTTCCAAAACCCCCTTTTTGTTAGAACTTTGTTCGATTTTTTTTTATAGGTCTGTTCAATTCTCGATCTTATCTCGGTGAATATTTCCCATCTATCATTGACACGATATTCGAAATATTTAATCGAGTCGATATTTTTGATCCGAGTAGACGTCGCAATATATATTGATGTTCTTAAAACTGCCGACAGCTATACATTTCGCTTATCGTAGTTACGCGTGAGTCAATCTTTCTACGGCTTTCATTAAGCTCGTTAAATCTTGTAAATCTTCAAGTTGCGATTGTCACACTGTACCGTCGGCGTAGCGAATGTTATTAATAACAATTCCGTCGAATAGAGTATAATTAACTATTCCTAAAAAAAAAAAACATTTCCGAATAAATGTTCAATAGAAGACATCCTTGACGCACATCCTTCATTAGAGAGTTACTTCATTTGACATTTGACTATACCTACGCATCGATGTTATTTATAATTCTGAGATCTCGAATATCCACTTCGATACTTATTTAAAATAATAATAACAACGTCGATATTGTCTTCGTTATAGTAAGATTTCGACATATATATTAAAACTGTAATAATAATATTCGCTTTAAATTAAACGAACCGCAAAAATATTTACTAATAGTTAATATTGATATAGTTCGATCCTTTTCTATTAATGCGAAATGTTTCCACTATATCGCAGGTTATATGATTCCGGACGTGTGGGAAAAACCCGTAATAAACGAAAGGACCGGAAATAAAGCTACCGCCCATTTTTTCCGCGTGCAAACCGCCGATGGCAGCTGCCGCATTTTTCGGGAAACGACCGTCTAACCGGTTTTATAATTTTCTTCTTGTCTTTTCCATTTGATACGTTTTTACGTACGTGTCTGCGATAATTCTCGTCTTCGATAATGCATTTTTTTTTTTTCATTCATTTATTATTTATACCTAATACCTCACACGGAATATATACAATTTCGTTTGTGTCGAAATCGATTAATAAAGGATATATTGATCAAGAAATTCCACATGTGTCTCGGGAAACATCAAGCCATTATATATATATATATATATATATATATATGTGTGTGTGTATATAAATGTATATACATATATATTACATAATATGTTTTAGTCAAATATTTTTTGATTTTTATATTTAACTGTTTTATTCTTCCCTCTTATTAGCTTAATCGTTTTGTTGAGAATTTTCAAAATAGTTTTATTTTTTTTGGCCATTTCCTGAGACTACGTACGTATTATATTTATTTCAAAATTATTTTGGTATTTTTACCTACATTTTAATTACTAATTTTAACGAATTATAAATTATATACGTTGTTAGGAGTTAAATTAAAATTTAAAATTATAGCAAGCGTCGTGGAATGACACTGTTGTGTGCTAAAAAAGATGTTTCATTATTGAAAAAACTAGAAAATTTAGTCGAAGTTAATTATCATCCCATTTTTTCTGTTAAAATATATATATATATATATATATATATATATATATATATATATATATATATATATATATATATATATATATATATATGTGATAAAATATTAGAGGGAAACGATTTACATAGTTTCGTTATTATTATTAAAAATATTATTTATTTATTCCTGTTTTACCTCATCGACACTTTTTGGTTGATATATGGCTACTTGTTCACAACAAAGAAGATAGATAGCCCCACGGGTTGTTACTTAAATGTCGTTTAGTTATTTTGCAATTAAGTATTATTAATTTAAATATAATTTTCTTACTTTTCTTTGCTACTTAGATTTCTGTATTATTTATTATTTTTCCTTTAATTCCTAATTTTAACGAATAATAAATATTCAAAATTTTAAGATTCATACGGTGTTGTGCGCTGGAAGAAATTTTCCCGTGTGAATATTTGAAGACGACAAAATTTTGTCGAATTTAAATATCGTCTCATTTTTTCGGTTAAAATTATTTCTCATATAATGTATATATATATAATTTTTGATTAATATTAAAGTCTACGTTTTACTTAGATTCGTAATTTTTTATTAAAAATATATATTTATTCCTTTTAACTTATCGATATTTTAGCTGATATAATTAGTCAATTACAATATATTAGAATGCGAACGGAGTCAGCAAGCAGTTTGTTATTTAAATGTCTTTTAGTAATTTTCAATTAAGCGTTATTAATTTTAAAATAATTTTCTTCTTTACTTACTATTATACTATTATATTTCTGATTTTTTTTTTATTTCTTCCTTTATTTTAATTCCTAATTTTAACGAATAATAAATCGTATTGTTTTGATGAATCAAATTAAAATTTGTATATTTAAAGTGATCGTCGTGTTGTGCGCTAGAAAAAATGTTTCATTTCGAATATTTGTAGGCGATAGCGATAAAATTGTTTCAAACATATAATTTTTTCTTTTAAAATTATTTTTTATATATATTATTTTCGATTAATATTAAAGTGGGCGTTTTACTTAGATTCGTAATTATTAGTAAAAACATTATTTATTCCTTTTTATTTCGTCCGTACGTTTTATATATCCACTCTTTCACAATATACAATGCGAACGGAGTCAGCAAGCAGCCGCGCTTTGTTATTTTATTTATTTTTTTTTTTTTAGTTAATTTTCAATTAAATATTATTAATTTGAAAATAATTTTCTTTCTTTTCTTTACTGCGTTAGTGTGATATTTACGAATTATTTGTCTTTCCTTCATTTTAATTTCTCCTTTTTAACGAATAATATAAATTATATACGTTCTTAGAAATCATATTAAAATTTATAGCGATGGTGCATGAATGACACTGTCGCGCGCTGAAAAATATTTCATGGACGATAAAAAAATTTTGCGACTTTAAATATCACCTCTCTCTTATTTTATTTATTTTTTTTTAATCCGCAAATTTACGAAAATATGATTTTTTCCCACTTGAATATTATAATATCGTATATGATTATTTCTCATGGACCACGCGGAACACGAAATGCGCGTTAGTAATAATATAGTACACTACAAAAACAGGCGGGACTGCATTGTGTCGTGACAACAAGTTAGTTCTCACGGGGGTGTCTGTTCCGTGCGAATATTACGATTGTCTTGTACACTACTTACAAATATGTATAGGTAAGTAATCTCCTACCTCCGATACGGAGCCGGAACTTAATCATAATGATGATACGGTTATTATTTTTTATGTGCAAACTATTCTCCTATGTTAAACATTATCGAGGATGGAATGACGGGTCAATTTTTTTAAGCGCTATTTTACAAGAATCGGAATCGGCCGGTAATCGAAATACTTCAATTTATAGCGTACATTTCGAATACTGGATCTAAATCTGAATCATACACGGGGAAGGAAATGCAAGTAATATTAAAAGTTAAAAGAAAGACCCTTATATCGAAGTCGCTATAATAACTTGGCAACCCTCATTTGGCGAAAGATTCGATTCGAGAAAAGTTATCGACCTGATATAATTGCACGTAATCATATAATTTATAAAACCGAGGCCCAAAACATCTTCAATTAATGACTTTTCACGACCGTCCTCGGTAATAAAATTTGGATAGCTTTCAGTTAACCACTAGATTATTAATCGATATTTTCAAATACGGATGTTGAAGGAAAATTTCAGATACGAAAGGAAAATATTTAAAATATTTTTATAGGAATCAGAAGTAAATCGAATTGATTTTATATATATATATATATATATATATATATATATATATATATATATATATATATATATATATATATATATATGTGTATATATAAATAAGACGTCCAAAATAATATATGCGCATGAAATATTTTAATTTCAACTCGTGAAACGGATCTGTGGATGTTACTTCGTGTATGGATGTTGTTATGTCGCAACTAAAGTACCGTAAAAAAATGCGGTTTCAGGGTTTTTCTCCTTATTCGTATAAAGCAGCGGTTTTACGTGCCAGTTTAATATATCGATTAAAATGAAAAATTCGAATTAGCCAAATTATTAATGTTTCTGCAAGCGTTTTTATGCGCGCGCGTGTGTGTGTGTGTAAACGCGAAAAATATTTAACAATTTTGGTGACGGAATTGTAATACCGCAATAAAATTACACCCAGAAATTAGTTCAGTGTCGCGTAGGTGCGTTTCAAAAATGTTCTCGGCGAATTTTTCTCGTCTGCATTTTTTTTCCATCTCTTTATTTCTTACCGTATTTATTTCGTAATTTCTATCTCTCTATGTATACGTACATGTGTGTGTGTGTGGTGTATTTGTTAAATAGTATAATCAACTCGTGCGTTTTTTGTTCGTCGTTAAAGTTTTTTTTATCTATATGTTCGCCATTTTCCAAATATCGTCGTAAAACACGATGATATAAGCGACGGGAATTACAAAAGAAAAAACTTAAAATTGTTTTTAACGGGACTTGTAAAAAAAAAAATTATAAATCACAAATTTTTACTCTAAGCAACAACTGATTCGTCTGTTTTCAAAAATGTTAATTAGTAAATTTATTCACTCGGGAAAACTATTTATATCAAAAAAATTAAAGCGAGGTATTTAAAATTTTGCACACGCGAGTATGTTGAAAAGGATACTATTATGCAAATTTTAAACGTTTTCTAAGAAAATTCTTAACATATTTCAATCGTAACGTATAAATAACGACGTTAGACGTTAATTTTGTAAATTCGATTTCACGCTTTTTCGATATCTATTTTTTAACTTTATTACGTATATAAATATATAAAAATAAACAAATAAATAAATAAAGCCTTTATTTCGTTTGAATACACCAAAAATACATATACGGAATAATCGAAATTAAATAATAATGAAAGCCCAACTTGAGCAAAGACCTTTTTATTCAATTTTTTTGTTTTAACTTTAAGATATACATATCCAGCACCCACTAGCTTCCAAATCGTTCTATCTCTTGCTTTCCGCCTCCAACTTACATCGTCTTTTTAGTCATTTGATTTTCCTTTTCCTATCCAATGGAATCCATTCTATACATTTTCTACCACAGCTATCCCGCTTGTTTTCGCATGACATGACCACACCGTGTATATTTTAGATTTTTCGCTATCTCAATTAGGTCATCTGTTCTTGACTGTGCTCTTAACGCCTTGTTTATTTTATCAAATCCTAATATTTTTCTCTCCATCACACCTACTGTGCAATTTGTAACTTTTTTATTTGCTTTATATGAAACATAAAAAAAAATTCAGAAAGTTTTTTTCTAGTCGGTATATATATATATATATTTAAAAACGGATCAATCAAGCAAAGCAAGTTTTATTTTAACCAACAAAGCTATAAGTACAAATTTGAGGAAAAAATTTTTAACCTTATTTGTTTGGAATGCAGCGTTGTACGGATGTGAAACATGGATGATTGGAAAGGCGGAGGAAAAAAACATAGAAGCCTTCGAAATATATATAGGAGAATGCTGAAAATAAGATGGACCGATAAATTAACAAATGAAGAGGTGTTAGGAAAAATTGGCGAAGGAAGAACATTATGGAAAAAAATAATAAAACGAAGAACTAATATGATCGGTCATATTTTAAGACATGAAAGCTTATTAAAGATAATTATTGAAGGACAGATGAATGGGAAACGCGGAAAGGGAAGACCAAGAAATCAATATACACAGCAACTAATAGAAGACACTGGTAGCACAGGATATTCTTAGGACTGATGACTACGTGATGATGATATATGCGTGTGTGTGTGTCAGAATAAAAACATAGTTATTCTTAAGAACTTATATTAATTGTATTATATTCTAATATTTCATCTTTGTATTTAATGCATCTATTTTAAGTTTTGTAATGTACGCAATCGCGATTAATACATTACACAATTAACGTATTATTTAGCTAAGTTAAAAATAATCCTTAATGATAATTGAAAATTATGCGTGTCTAATATAAATAAGAAATACGTGGTTGGTGTATAAGCGTTGAAAAATAACGTTATAATTAATTTAAATTTAACGCATTCGATTCGCGTATTTATTTACAATAGTTGTCCAAGAGCGCGTGTAGATGGCGTTGGATTCGTCGAAAAATTAATTTATAGTAAAAATTAGCGCGTTAAAAAGTTGTGTACCGAAGAAGCGCGGGAAAACCGTAATGAACGAAATAAGTTGTGAAACGAATCAGGTTGCTCGGTCGCGCACATTTTAGATGGAACTTCATTTTTGTTCATCCGTGTTTTGTTAGGTCGCGTGCTTCGATTGTTTTACCGGTACGGGTGTGTTTCGCTATCGGTGTGCGAATTTTTTAATAAAATTATGTAGCTTTTTCGAATTCGATATAGTAATTTCAAAAATTTTGGTGTTTATTTTTAGTCTACGCAACATGTCGGCGACGCTAAAAAACTTATTGGCGGGTAAATATAAATATAAGTTATTTTTTTTTAAGCATAAAACATTTTAATATCGTTTTTTGTACGTTATAATTACGTATGTATAAAATTTTAAATACGTTCATAACCGTCAATATAGTTTCTATTAATGTTGATGTTTCGGGGGAGTAATGATTTAATGAATTAACAAAACGAAATAAAATCGAAGTTAATCGCTATAAAATTTATTTTATTTATGAAAAGCTTTTCGATTATAACGCCATTTTCAAGCAATGATGCTTTTTATAGTGATTAACATGTTTTTTATTTTGTTTTGTTAATATAGTTTCTGTTTAGCTTATGCCTAAAATACGAAAACAACTCGGAATCGATCTGGGCTTAAATAAATCGGATATACGCTTGCCTAAAAAAGTGCGGAGAATAAAAAATAAAAGGATATAACAAAAATAACATTTGGAGGTTTTTAACTTTTAAAAATAGCTAATTTTTTTGAATTACGAAAATAGGAACTATTTTAGTGGTCTATGAATATTTCGTCTCTGTTTTTAACATCGTTCACTCTTACAGTGAATATTAAAAAATAATTTTTTATTTTTATGAAATATAATCATTGCGAATTCTGTGGAACGTAACACATACATAATTATAAACATGATTTCGGGTGACTAGACCTCTAAAAAACATTTGAAAGTATTTTTTTTAATATCTACGTAGACTAAGGGCATTCTTTAAAGATATTAATGATAATAGAAATATGCTATAAAATGAACTTTTAAAAAAAAATAAATTAAATTGTTATATGTTATATAGGGTAGAGATTACGGAAAAAATGCTTTATTTTGCGATAATAATATTTTAATTAGTTTTTTATAATTGTATAATTTTAAAGTAAATTTTAAGTATAACTATTCAAACGGATTGATTATAGCGCGCTCGTGTGGTCTAGTAATTTTCGTTATAAATCGTTGTTTGTTATCAACGTGGTTTTTAATCGTTTGTATTTTGCGCCGTAATTCGGTTTGTGTTTTTTAAATATGGAAGTAGTTTAATATATATATTTAAATTAGTCGTTGACATACGTTTGTTAGATAAACTGAGAGGGTGGGAGTTTGTCCGAAAGGATGGAGATTACACGTGTCAAAAATGCTCCCAAGCCTTGAAATTATGTAACGATACGAGAGGTGTCGATGGTTGGTCTTGTAAAAATTATGCCCGAAGGCGTAATAAGCGAGAGCTTTGCTACATCATTATATCATTTAGAAGTGGTACCTTCTTTAAGCATTCGCTCTTGTCGATGTTTCAAATATAGGTTTTGTCGGGTTCCTGAACTCTGATTGCACAACAGTTAGAGTTGTACTTAAAAAAAACACGCGAAGATTCATTTCTACGGGTATGTTATTTTTATATTTCAAAAACTTAAAAAAGAAAAACATTTTAATAGTAGCGATTAGTAGTGAAAATTTCTTTAGCGCTTGTGTCGAAAAATCTGTGCTTTATCGTGTTTTTTAAAAATGTCATTTCCGAGAAAAATGTTAACAATGATTTAAAAATAATTTCACTAGCGGCCATTTATTGAAATGTGATTTTGTTCAAAATTTCACTTCATATCTCTAACTTCATAATAAAGATAGAATGATTCAATTTTAAAAATATTTATACATCACATTAGAAGTTATCTAGTGTTATTTAAAAATCCTATTAATAAAAATAAAGTCGGCCGGCATAACCGGTAATTTAGGTATGCAGTTTCCTAAAAAATCGAACTTTTCAAGTTAAGATCGGTTTGTCAAAATCAACACCAGTTCACACTGAAAACGGTGTTCCATAAGGCTCTAACCTTGTTCATGTTATATATCGATGACATAGCAAATTATATCTCGCAGCCTGTTACCGCTCGGCTTTACATTGACGATCTTAATATATCTTGTCGTCCAGTATTCCTTCTAATGCACAAAAAATCCTACAAAAAACCATATAGATCGTTTGCAGCAATGGTCTGATACGAAAGGTTTCTACATCCAAATTATCGTACATTATTTTCCATAAGAGGCGTCTATCATCTCCCAGCTTTTGTTTAAGTATAAATAACTCTCCCTTAACAGCCAAAACAAGAGTAAAATTCCTAGGTTTATTGTTCGACTCCAAATTAAACTGGCATTACCATATAACCGAAGTCAAGAGTCGGTGCTTAAAACTACTCCCAATTCTAAAATATTTATCAAACCCAAAATACAATATAAAAACCCGAATCTTCTTAAATATCTATAAATCTATAATCCTATCACGAATCAACTATGGGTGTCAGGTATACTCAACAGCCAGTAAATCTATATTAAGAACATTAGATACAGTACACCATGCTGGACTGCGATCCATCCTTGCAGTACATCCCTCATCACCATCAAATAGCTTGTGTGCATTAGCAGGATCTTTCCCACTTATATACTACAGAAAATACCATACTTACCTCTGTTTAAGGCGTCTGCTTAGCTACAATAAAACATTTTCATACACCAAAGAATGTACATCCCCTAACCCCCATTTTGCAAATGACCCTATACCAAACCTACTTATCTCTCTCCTCTCTACAACTAATATGCCGTCGGGACAATAAAAATACCATAATATTAGAAATCCAACACAATCTACACACACTACATAAGGAAGGAAGGGAAATCCGCTTTCTGCAGATCCCAAGTCACATTGAGATGCACGGTAGTGTTAAAGTAGACCTTGAAGCTCGGTCTAAGGTACTTTCACCAGTACCAGAACACTCACCATCTCCGTCAACATTAGTACACATACTCATGAATAACAGTAAACAGGAATGGACCACCGACTGGACCTCACAAACAATCTTCCTTAAAAGCATAAAATCAACCATAGAACCTTGGTGGCCTCCAGATGGCACAATCAGAAAAGAATATGGTACCTAAAACCGTCTATGTGTGGGTCATACAGCCATAATCTTTATACCAAAAGCCCTCCACCAACAAACTGCCCCCTATGCAGACATTTAACAGAACCAACAGTCACACTTAATCTACAACTGCCAAAAACTCACACCACACAGGCTAAAACACAAAATACAGGGCCCGATACATAAAATACTCTTAAACAACCCTCAATCAATAGGTAGTATTCTGGCTTTTGCAAGAGAAAGAGGACTTCTAGCATACATATAAACTAGTCACACGTCTCCTTATGCTGTAATAACCCTGGTAGTTACAAACGGCATATGGAGATTTACATAATATTTAAAAAAAAAAAAAAAAAAAATATTATACACAAAATACTATCATATATTTTTACATTCTCCAGTTATTTTCACACACTAAAGTGTTATAATTTTGCTGCGTAAAAAATAGTGTTAATTAAATATTACATTGCATTTATATATATATATATATATATATATATATCCGTCCTCCGTTACTACCTTGACATACCTATCGTAACAAACGTGGATTGATAGGCTGGTTTTGTATGTATATATATATATATATATATCTGTTATTCCCGCTCGCTCGTTCGTTTTACGTGTTAACTCCCCATATAAACCGCGTCAATAGAAGTTTCATTTCAAAAGCACAAGGGAGATTATGCTTCGACAGCCGATTATTCTTCATCAGCTCATAGGATTTTTTTTAGCCGGTAGTAGTAGTGAAATAATTAATTTTAAGAAAAACAGGAATGTTTTTAATTACCGTATAGGTTAGAAATTTATATTCAGTTGTTACTGAATGTCCCTCCGTCTATGTCCGTTATTCGTCTGGGTAACTTGTTAATTTTTCTTTTCCTGCTGCTAATTTTGCAGATTTTCTGAGAAAGTCGGGTATTATAAAATCTTGTCTCGTATTCATTGTCGAACGGAACATAATTTGTGCACTTTCGTCCATCGACATCTTCATTAGTATTCAAAGGATATAATGTTGCTACCGCCATTTTGAACTATCTGATGTTTCGCAGACGTTCTTATATGTATATTAATAAATCTATTATTCCGGGAATTGTTAAGCTACGACGTAAATACAATTTTAACTGTTGATTTTACGGCGCGTTGTTTATGCTCTTTTTTAATTTTTCTCATGTAGAAACAAAATCGAATGTTCGGCGAAATTATTTATTGTAATTAACATTATTTTAATATTAAATGACTTATTAAATAATCATCGTATTATAAAAATATTTGTTAGTTAATTAACTCGGTTTCAAACAGCTTGTATTAATGATGAGCTCTTTTTTATTTAAAAAGTGACGCAATAAAAATCATTAATGTTCATAATTAATAACAGTTTTTCGGCAGTTATTAATTCGACATAAAATAAAAACAAATTAGAATTTTCGATTTTATTACTTTATTCGTAGTGTAAAAAAAAGTTTTTTTTTTTTTTTAAAACTAAAGTGACTAACTCGTAGATAAATTTTTAATAGCGTACGCAATAAATTTAATAATATTATTCTTCGTAATAAACAGAAAAAAAAAAAATTGTTCCAAATTTCTCGCGAAGTCTTATCACATTTTGAAGCTTTTTGTTTCGATATTTCTTATAAAAATTACAACGTGACTTTAACACGGGAAAGTATGTTTTCAAAAATTTATATTGTCCGGAATTGTTTCGAAATTATCGTTTTTAATTTTCGTACTTAAGTAAATAATTTATATTTCGCCTGTAATTTAATATGGAGCACTTTTAACAGGAATTAAACAGATACGATAGAAATTGAAACAAGAATCGGCCAAACAAGCGTTTGAAAATCTCGCATACATATTTAAGGATAGAAAATTAAATATTAAAACTTCGGCCGGTTCAGTGCTACGTCGTGTCTATATTAAAATACGCGTGTGAAACATGGGAGCGCAGAAAGCTTAAAACGGCTAGAAGCCTTCGAAATGCGAATCCCGTGAAATATGGCGCATAGCATGGACAGAAAAAAGAACAAATAAATATGTATTAGACAAATGTGGCCTCAAAACACCAATAATAGCTCGGGGTATCCTTGCTAGGAAACGGAAATATTTGGCGCATAAGCTCAGGGAAATCTTTCTGCTGGATGTATAGGGTAAGATGGAAGGAAAAGCGCCAAGAGGAAGAAAACGATTAGAAATGATAACCGCCGGTTTCGGAGATCATAAGAAAGTAGTCGACATAATAAAGGACGCTAGAAATCGAATAAATCACGATGTAGGCTAACTCCTGTCGAGGAGATGCCGCTAGAAGAAGAAGAAATTTGAAAACTATCTCACTGAGGACTACGTTATTCATTCAACAAACGAATACCGATGCAGTTGTGTACAAGGAATATAGGTAGTAATAAATATGTGAAAAGGTAATAAATATAGAAAGAAATTTACGCCAGAATGAAAGTCGAGTTTTATGGACCATGGTTGTCATCAACTATACAATGCGGAGGTTCGCCATGGAACGAATGTACAATTTTAAGAATCGTGGTAGACTTTTACGAACTCCCCGATTGTAGCGAAAAATAATTTATTAACATTGTTTTTTTTAACACCCTAGACAAAATTGACTATTTATCATTGTCCGGTTGTGAAAAGTATTTTTTAAAATCAGACGGTGATAATATCGTCCTTCAAAATATTACCGGATTAAAATATTACGTACGTAGTGAATAATATTTTTCGTTTATTATTTAGTTCCGTTGCATATTTTTCAAAAGCACATTAGTGCGAGCGTATGCCGTTTATATATATATATTTAAATACCTGACGTGTGTACACGATCAGTGATGGATCATCTATGAACGCTACTACATAAGAAAGCTTTTGACCTACTTCCGAAATAATATCGTAATTTATTGGAGCACCGTCCTATTTGGTAGTAAATTTATCATTTTCTTCTTCTTCTTCTTCGGGGTTATTTTTGTTTATCTACGTATGTATACATTTGTAGTTTTAAATACAATCTCTTGTTTCTTACAGGATATATTTTAAAAATTCATACGTAACATGCGAAAAACCTGTAAATTTTTTTTAAATTTTACGATTAGTCGGCATTCGCGTGTATTATGTGATATACATACATATATATATTACATATATATATGTGTATATATATATATATATATACATATACATACGTATAAGCTGAGAAAATAATAATGTTCCCACATGACGTCACTAGGTCACCGAACTTCATCAGATGGGCAAGTTTTATAAATTCTTGTTGCCGATGAGAAGGAAACACGTATTCGTGAATAAAGAGAAAAAGAAGGAAACATTATTGAAAGAAGAAGAAAATAAAATATTTAACCGGATGATAGGAAACGTGTACAAATTGTCTTTTTTGTTTTTACTCGGTTTTTATTTTGACAACCCTGTGTTTAAACTTTTATTTCTTCACTAGTCCCCGGTGGTGTCCGACGATCTTTATTTTATTATTATTTATCATCATCGTCACTATGATTACCATAATATTTCGAACCATTTCTTTTTCCATCGCATTATAGTAATTATCGTTATTATGTCTCACGGCTATGGAATCTGGAAAACCTGTCCTCGCAAACTTACTTTGGAACGTAATCAGATGTTGGATTCTTAATACTACTTCTTTCTCGATCGTCATCTTCTTTTTCATATTTATTGAACGCGTACGCGTATTTTATATATATACATATATACAATATATATATGTATGTGTATATATGTATATATATATATATATGTATGTATGTACCTACACACATAGGGTATTTGCATGTGTACTTAATTTCTTATATATAACTTATATAAAAGTATGTACTTTCGACGTTTCGGGGATAATCATTTATCTTTGTTTTAAATTTCCAGTTATAAATAATATATGTTATTAGCGATTTGATGAAATCGTTGATTGGTTAAAAATAACAAGAGAGGAGCGAATAAATTTATAATTTTCGTTCGTAACCTACAAAGATTATTTCCCGATGAAATATAAACGGACACGAATGATTATTTGCCCGACGGTTGATCAAGTTGATTATTAAACGTATTTTAGATCATTTGTTTGCGGTGATTTTAAAATGAGTAACGGTTGATGATTCAGATGTTTTATTAATTATTACGAAAAAATGTGTTTAGAAATACGCACATATATATATATATATATATATATATATATAGCTTTGTGTATCTATATACATGTACATCTTTCTGTATATGCATATATAGCTTTGTATGTATATATACATTTTGTATACATATATCATGTACCTTTTGGGTATAGATACGTACATATGTGTACCTTTGTGTGTATATGTATATATATATATATATAAGTCGTTGGAATAGCCGAGTGACTAGGAGCACGGACTTCTATCCGAAAGGGCCCAGATATGATCGGTGCCCCCAAAATATCATAATTAGAAAATAAAAATATAAATAATCCTAATATTCACTGGAGGAAGACAACGGTAAACCACCGCGCATAAAACCATATGTCCCCTAGTATACACTACATTAACATGAAGGCGTGCATTGTGTCCTGACAACAAAGCGATTGCAGTCAATTTTTGCCGGGTTTAACTGCACTAGCGTCATATTATAATTGCTTAGTACGCTACTTAACTATACAATAGAATTTGTATAGGTAGGTACTTAGGTAGTCGCATCAATAGTGCACCAACCTAGCAGTTAAGGATAAATGATGATATATTCACAAACATAATGGTAATATATACTCTATCTATACTAATATATATAAAACTGTAGTGACTGTGATTCCATTATAATCTCTGCATTGGGCTATTTTTATCTCACATAAACTGAAAATATATTTTTTAAAATTGTTATCTGTCTGGTTGTTCCGATTTAATTAAAAAAATATTAAGTCAATAATGATGAAATTCGCACAACTTATAGCCTATATTATCAGATTCGTTTTAAGCTGTGTTTCACACTGATATCACAAATAGGAAAGAAATTACAATAAATTTATAAGTATGTGTACTAATATAGTTGCGTTGGGGCGTGACCGAAGTAACGGACGGCGATATATACGTGTATTACAACAATATATAAACCTGTTAAAAGAATGATACAGCGATATTGTATTTAAAAAATTATTACACAGGCGAAGCCGTACAAAAAATGTGTATATAACATATATATATATATATGTATATGTATATGTATGCATGTATATACATAGGTATAATATATATTTTTTAAAAGAATCCTATATTTGAAAAAACTGTATGTATAAGCTTTAAAGGACAGTTAATAAGTAAAAAAAAAATAAAAAAAATAAACTGTATAGTGCAGATGATTGATAGTAGGAAAATTATATATCAGTTAATTTATATATATATCGTTTATATATATTCATAAAGATATGAATATTTCAAACTTGGGTGTAGGAAGTCCTTTGCAAAGTGTACTTATATTTATGGACAACAGTCAGGATGACAAAATATACTCCCAACCATTACCATGCAATATAACATGTGTACAAACTTAAGACTTGATATTATTATAATTTAGTTTATATTAAAAGGAGGAAAAACATCTCTTCATTAACTATTACAACGCTTGCCGGTCAGTTATTATTATATTGTTACTACTATTAGTATTTTCGAATATTGAAATACTAAATTATTACTATTATTATTAAAAGAAAAACATACATGTATGCACTCCTGCACATACTTACATATACATATATATGGTTACACATATAGAACGCGACATTGGAATAACATTTGTATTATGCTGATATTAACTGGAGAGGATTGATCACTTATTTTAGTTTTTCTGCATTATTAAGTGAAAGTACTGAAGCCAATGTGAATAATTTATTTTATTTATGACAAGTGGGGTATTTATTTTAAATGTATCTCTATATTCTTTAAAGTAACAGCACTGATATATAGTATAGTGAATTGTATCAGGAGTATTTTTCTTGCAGGTGTTTAGTGTAATTGAATCTATTCAGTTATTGACCGAAGTTCATGTCCAGTTAAAATTTGTGAATTAAAAAAGGTTATATGCATATTTTTATAACTGATCATACTCAGGATATCAGGGAAAAATTAGTGGGCGATTCTTCTAGTGTTGCCTAAATCCCAGCGCGATTGCCAAATATTGTGTTTTTTAATGGGCAAACAAGAGTCAATATCGGAAATATTACATTTATCCAGGTAGGTTATTGACTTAACTTTGTTTACGTTACCAATGATTCTGCATTCAGAAATAATAGTTCTGTCAATTAGAAATAGATCAAATATTGGCTAGCACACAGGCAGCAGATGATGGAGCAGTCTTGTATAATGAGGATATGTGTAGTATAAACTTTCTTTGCTGTTTATTAACTATTTTAAAGATTTTATTATTTATATAAGTGGCACACCCATACCCATAATTGGCTTGGATAAAACACTTAGTATCACCCTTTCTTTAAACCGAAGCCCATAATTAACTAGCTGAGCTTCATGAATTTGCTATTTACAATAGTATTGATATCATTGCTTTATCCGAAACTAAACTGAACAGTAACCTCACAGTTAAATTTCCTGGCTTTGATATTTGTAGAAAAGATGGGATGCGTTATAGTGGAGGAGTAGCATTGTTGATTAATCAACGGCTAAAGTATGATCTTGTGCCAACGCCCCCATTACATAGTATTCAGGCTGTTGGCATAAACATTTATTTAACCACTGCTGGTAATACTCATAATGTACATCGCAATGTAGAAGTTGCTACTATTTTTGCTGTTTATAAACCACTTAATCGATTGATTAAGTATAGGGAAGACATTTTATCCTTGATGAAGACAAGTAAAAAAATTATTTTAATCGGCGATTTAAACTCCAAGCATAAGTCTAGGAATAATTTTAATAATAATCAGGCTGGCAACGTCTTACTTAGTACTTCTCTAACAAATAATATACAAATATTAGCACCACTAGAACCTACATACTTCCCACCACCTGACTCTCGACCTAGTATTATTGATTTAGTTCTCGTCAAAAATATCAATACAACGCTGCCCATTTCAGTTAACTGTTTATCCTCCGATCATAACCCAATATTTATAATCGTCAAAACTGGCAACATACTGCAGCAACCAGTACGTAAAACATTTAATTTTAAAAATGCGAACTGGAATTTCTTTAAGCGTCATATTTCTGATAATATAAACTTAAACCTACCTATTTCTGATACTGACAACATTGGCCACTGTCTCAATAACGAAAAATTTAGTAAAATAATTTCTAATCTTTCTGTTAAAAATAATAGCCTTTGGAAGGTATGTAAACAATATACACAACACCATGAAGCACTTCCCCCAATTCATGACCCTCATACTAACACATATGTATATAATAATACCCATAAAGCAGAATTGCTTGCTGCACGCTACCTTGAGGTTCACAGCAGAAATATCCATTATCTTCAAGCTTTCAGAAGAACAAAGTACATGAAGTTGTCAGTAGATTTATTGCATCACCTCAGATAACAACTAATATTAAATTAACTTCTCCCAAAGAAGTTTTTACACATGTAAAATCAACAAAGAAGAAAAACTCGGTAGGTCACGATGGTATCCAATCTACTGTCATTAAAATGCTACCTCAAAAAACCATCGTCCAGTTAACTAATTTGATTAACGCAATGTTTAAATTTGGGTACTTCCCTTCTAGTTTGTTAAGTGGCTAAAATAATTCCAGTACCAAAACACGGTAAATATTGCTCTCAGATAGACAATATCCGTCCAATCAGCTTGCTTAGTAATCTTAGCAAAATCGCTGAAAAAATTATTCTGAAAAGATTATGTGACTTCACTAACTCTAATAATATAATACCTAGTAGTCAATTTGGATTTCAACCAAAGCATTCCACAACACAACAGATAGCAAGAGTTGCCGACTCTTTTTTTTTTTTTTTTTTTTTTTTTTTTTTAATGGGGATGCCTTTACAGCTTACCCAACGTGGAGCCGTAATAATCACTAACTCATATTCTTATGAACTCGGACAACTTCTCGAGAAAAGTCGCTATGTCCGGGAATAAATCTAGATTCTCAACATGCAGAAGGGACATTACATTATAAGGAGGACCACCACGAGATGCGTAAAGTAATTTGAGATACAGTTCAGAACGTAATGCTGTTAATGAAGGACATTCGAAGAACACGTGATCAGGGTTGCAAACTACACGACCAGCATGTAGAGGACAATACGGATTATCTCTATCACAGATAATTTTAACTTCAATAAACATACTGGGATGGTATTATTTGATGTGGGAAAAGCTTTCGACACAACCTGGCACGACGGTATTATCTATAAAATGATTGTTACCAGGTTTCCAAATTATCTAGTTAAACTGATTAATAGTTACTTAACTAATCGATCATTTTACACTATTATAAATAATGCGAAATCAAGTAGCAAATCCTGTTCTGCCGGTGTGCATCAAGGTAGCGTGCTGGGGCCATTCTTACTTACATTTTTCATGCATGATTTCCCGCATATTAATAACATTGAGGTTGCCTTATACGCTGATGACACAGCGTTGTACTGCAGTTCTTACAGGCCAAGTATTATCAGCAATAGGTTACAATCCGGTGTTGATCGTGTAATTAAGTATTTTTCTAAATGGCAAATTGCTCTTAATCCTTCCAAAACGAAAGCAATTTTCTTCACTCGTCGAAGACCGTTTTTACCGACCAGACTTCATGTCAGTGGCGTTGATATAGAATGGTATGACCAGATACGCTATCTTGGTGTTATTTTAGACAAGAGACTAACGTTTTAAAAGCATATTGACCATGCATCATTGAAGACAAACAGAGCAATCTGTTCAATTTATCCCATTTTTAAACGTAAATCTCACTTAAATATTAATAATAAATTAATAATCTACAAGTCAATCATTAGGCCTATTTTAACATATTCTTGTCCAGTTTGGTCTTCAGTCTCAAATGCTAGTTTTAATAGACTGCAATTAGTCCAAAATCGATGTCTTAGATGTATCCTCAATGTCCCCATATACACTAAAATTTCAAATATGCATAGTGCTCTGCAGATACCATATGTAAAAGACTATATCCTCAAACTATCCCAAAAATTTTTTCTCAGTTGTAGTGTGCACCGTAATAATTTACTTCCAGCAATAGGAAATTACGATTCCAGGGAACTAAGTATTAGATATACTAAGTATAAGCATCGACGCATTAAACATAATGTATTATTCTCATAACGTTATAATTTGCTTTCGTTTCCATTACTTATAAATGATATTACATATTCGTTATATAATTAAACTTATTATTTTTTAAATTACCGCTTTTCATTTGTGATGGTTTTTTGTCTGATTTTTCCATCGATACTATTTTTATCTTGTATATTTACTTTTTACCAGTTTATATTATTCGAATTTTTACTTTCATAAATGGAGAGGGCATTTGTTCCGGTACATTTATTAAATATTATTATAACTTTTTAATATAATGCCAAATATACGCGTTTTACATTTTTACATAATTATTGGGAATAATTCTAATTAGTTTGCCATATAATTTGGTACATTTTGTATTTACTTCTTCAAGATGGGCAAGGATTGTAAGTTTATAATCAATAGTTAACCCAAGATATTTAAGTTTAGTAGTTGTTTGTATTGTTTGGCCAGAAATAATTTTAAGTAGTTTGATATTTTCAAGAAGCTTTTGGTTTTCAAATAGAATAGATTTTGCATTTTATTAACAGAGAAAGACAGCAAATTTTTACATATTGTTTCAATCTTATTTAGATTAGTATATTTAGTGATTTTAAAAGAAATGCACAGATCATCAGCATATGAAATCAAGTGTGTGTGTGGATATTTAGTGAATTACAGAAGTCTTCCATGTCATCGTGTACGTTTGAATATAATACATTCCACAATGTGGGTCCAAGCACGGAGCCTTGTGGGACTCCACAGCTGGTTTCTTTAAAAGCTACATGATTTATAAATATCTAAGCGAGAAAACCTGTTCTTAAAGTAGCTAATGATAATGTTTACCAGGGATGGGTTAACAGACTGGTTTTGGAAATTATAATAATTGCAAAATGCAAGAAATTATTGAAGGCGCCTTTTATGTCGAAAGAAATTACAAGTATGGATAATTTATTATGAAGGTTGTTTTTAATAAATGAATGAGATTGTATGCGGCACCCTCCGCAGCGTGTGCTCTTCTAAATCCAAACTGATTAAGGTGTAGAATGTTTTTTTTTAACTATTTCATATTAAGTAGAGAAATTAAGATAGTATTAACACAAAGTTTTATGCAAATGTATATATATATGTGTGTGTGTGCTCTTTTCAATTGTTCAATGAAATGTGTTTATTTAGGTGATTTAGTAAAATGTGGCCGTAATGATGTTACGCACATAGTACATTTGGCTTGAGTTATTTGATATATTCCGATAAGGTTAAATCATATTGGATATTAGATTTTGATAGTACCGAGGAAGGTTCTTTCCCCTCTCAGTATTTTGCACCTGAAAATGATTTATTTACCTACTACATTTTGATTTAGTACACACTTATCGATTCACACACACACATATATATATATATGAAATGTGTTTGTATGGTTGCAATGAGTGTAAACCAAAATACGACTTTTTATTTGGTAATTATGCGATTAGATTACTTTTAAAGTTTTTGAGATTATTGTTGATTAGTAGGCTAATATATTTTCTTATTCGACTCTTGATATGCGTAGTTTTAAACGTATGCTATTGAATTATGATTCATAGATTTAAAGTAAAATAAAGTAATACCTGCCAATAAAATGTTTTATAATTGTGTTTTGATTTTTGTAAAATATTGTTTTGTACAATTTTAATTAGTTGTGAATATTGTCATCATCGTTATTATCATCATAGTCGGTTGCCGTCCAATATTGTGATGTGCCCTTTTTGTTTTTTTGCGTATAAAAGGTTTTCAAGGTACTAATTATGTGTGACGCAGATAATTTCTTCGCAACAATTAAGAATTAAATGACGAGAAATTTGAGTTGGATTAAACCGACAGGTTAGCAGTTCAGCGTTCTCTCCAGCAATTATTCCACTGCTGAACTATTTATGTAACATGAAAATTGTGCTTTATTCCGTTCGTAAGACCGTATAAATTAAACATAAGTTTTAGTTTACCTAAAAAATTTTCTTGTTTGCCTTTGAGTTTTAATATATATATATATATATATATATATATATATATATATATATATATATATATATATATGTATATATATATATACATATATATATATATATTTATATAAGATAAATTATTGAAGGCTTGGAATTTTGTATACAAGAACTAAAATTTGTACGCTTGTTTTGAAAAAAATTATTTCATCTTATTTAAGATCGTATTTTTCCGATTGCGAACTAATTAAATTAAACGTAATATGTATTAATAATTCGAAAATTTGAAAGCTATTCGTGTTAGTGACAACTGTGTGTATGGCGTAATAAATCATAACAGAACGTTTGTGTGACGAACTCATATTTTTCTATCTGTTAAATTTTTCTCGGATCACCTGTTTAAACATTTACCGGTTTCATGTGCCTTTATTTCGACTAAAAAATACAACAAAATAATTTATCACGTTTTTTGAATAGTACATCGAAATTGATACCGCCGAAGGAAATTTCAGGATTGTCCATTTCTCTGTTATTCAATCCTGTTCATTTAACAGCATCATCTCGCTACCTAGCCATAAACCTCCCTCGTGGTCGCAGGCTACCAATGGACCACCACTGTAATATCCGTTTTGTCCATCTCTCATCATCTTGTCTTGCCAAATGTCCGATCCATTTCAATTTTAGTCTGATATAGATATATATATTATATATGTTTGTTTTTGTTTTATTTCGTTTAATGACGCTCGATAATCTAGTCTTTTGTATTATCGTAGTAAATATTAATATATAAATAGAAATTTTTAGCAGTATTGTCCAATTAAAATATTATTTATTAGCGATAGTTGGTGTCGATTTTTGTGCTATTAACGTAGAAAATAAAGAAAAAAGTAATATATTTAAGTGATAGACCGATAGATGACTCTGAATTCCGGCATTCTTTGTTATAATTCGGTCGCAGAAAAAATTAATAAAATATGTACGTTAAAATTAAAATAAGCCGATGTGACGATTCTGATTTGCCCTCGGAATTAGAAGACAATATTATAGCATACTTTTTCGGGAACATGTCGATCTCATCAGTCCGTGTAAACTCATTCAAACATCTTATGCGGAACTTCCAACGGTATCTGACGAACACATTCGCGCTATTTCTACGCTCGCAAGCGGACTTTACAACGTCAACAGAGAAAATAACATCGGGATTGGAAAGACGTTTAAAGATATTCGAGAAAATTTTTGGGAGATTATGAATCCGTACACACACACACATGGATCGAAATCAAAAGCAAGAATAAGTTTTTCAATTAACGAGAACATACTTCATCAAAATGTACTACCGGCTACGCTCTCGGTGTTGTGAACAGAACTATTCGTAATTAAGTCCGTAAAAATGAAAACTTTACACTAATTCGCTTTCAACACTGAAAACATGTTATAATTAACAAAAAACTGCCTACAGTTGCTAACGAAATAAGATTTACGTTACAAACAACGTGTAAGAACATAAAATTCTTGTGGATATCTGCACATCGATAATACAATAGTTGATGAATCAACAAAACGTCCACGGCGCACCCGCCTTAGAATACTCGTGTACCGTTATACAATTTTAAAGGATATCTCAAGCTACACTTCTAGCGTATAATTGATGGGGAATATCTAGTAAAAATATATATACCATCAATAACGTTATTTATAAAAGTTTGGCTCTCACAAATTTTCAAAATTTGCTGGAAGATAATGTGGACGTTGTAAACTAGGTTTTCCGATTTCTAAGACAAATTAATTTCTAATTTACGTTACAATAATTTCATACCAGTTTCGTACCTCTCTAGCTTTTTATTGCATACGACGCATAAAATAATAATAATAATAATTCAATTCAATTCAATTTTGTTTCAAAATACTTCAAAATCACATGATATAGAATAATACACGCAAGATTTCCACGGATACGCAATTCTGCACGAGTCGCGGATTACATAATAACAAATAATATACTATATTCGTAGCACCGTTATACACTCTATAATCCATTACACATTACGTACACATACTACATATTCGCACATAAATATACGCACACGCACTCATTTATACATAAGGGAAAAAACATATATTTATAAAGACAGAAAAAGAGACATACAAACGTGCATATATACCCAACACCGGAATATAATTTAGCTTACACTTACTAGGTATACACAACAACAAAACGTCCACATTTATGCGAAAAGAAAAACTAAGTATTTATTATCAAACTTATATATGAGTTCAATTTTTGCTTTTAACTCGAAGCGCATATTATAAAGGAGAACACAATCAACTATTAGTTAATAAATAATCTAACAATAGCCTTACGTCTCCTCTTATAATTTTTTAAACTATTCCTTATGTCTATAGGTACAGTATAAGTACTTCCATACGTGTATGATATATTTGTTAAAGTTTGGCACTTTAGAGCAGTCTCATGCGTGGATGATCTCGTTACGCCACCTCTAATCCGAATATCAAATCTTTCTTTATTTCTAAATACAAACTGGAGTAAGTGAAATTTATATCACCGGAACCATTTTTCCCACCTATTAATGCAAATGATTGTGTAAAATTTCCGTGTGTGGTACAACACAACCCCAGTGTATTATAGCATATGATGAAATAGGTTGATACAAAGAAGGATAAAGCCGATGCAATTGATTTTCATTAAACAATCGCTTAAGATAATAAAATAAATAATTTAGCTTTCCGAGTTTACTACTAATATATTGTATTAAACTATTTTAAGATAACTTTATCATAACGCCTAAATATTTTATTTCACGTACACTGTTTATTATAGTATTTTTTTATTTATGGTCAAAGATCATTCAGCGCACCCCGATTACGTATACACAACAAATTTTGTTTCATTCGTATTAACTGCTAAGCGGTGTAATTTTAACCCATATCATGAACCTTATTCGCATCATCCTAAGAAAATTGTTCAAGCACTCTCGGGAAATAACTAGGATTACTGTATCATCAGCATAAGTTAAAATTTTTCCTGCAACGTGCGAAGTAGATCATTTATATGTATCAGAAATAACGGACCTAAAACACTTTTCCCTGACGAACGGCACGCTATCGCTAAAAACATTCTATTAATTACATTTAATTTAAACCAAAAATAAGTATTTCCCCGAAGTCCATACGCATATAACTTGTTTAAAAGGTTTTCACGGTTAATCAAAAGCTTCACATATATCAAAATAAACAGCTAGTACAGAACGACCATCCTCCAAATTATCAGCAATTAAGAGTTATACTACTAATAGGTAGGAAACCAAATTGATAATATTAATAATAGTTCGTCGCGAACGCGATTTTATTAGAATCGATTAAAGATATTATTTTAGTTTCCCGAGGAGGTGATAAAAATTTACGATTCTACTATCCGGCGATAACGTCCAGCTGTTGAAATACATGTACGTATCACCAAATTTGATTTAAACGATTAGGGGTTAAAGAAATAATTCATCGTTAAACGATGTAATTAGGTTTTTCCTCGAGTCAGCTGATAGGATATTGTCAGTTTTTAAACTGTCGCAATTAATTGTACCTAATTTAAAAATTAAATCGTGTTTGACACTGAGGTATAGTTACATAGGTCTCATTTTTTAATAACGCTAAATGTTAATGCAATGTTATATTTTGTTTATTGGTTTTATAATTTAAGCGTGCCATCGTTCTAAAAAAAATATTTTATTTTTTTTATTATTATATTACGTTATTCCTCTTAATGTGTAGAAAACGTGTTTCTATCAGTTGACACACCTAAAATTATTTCCCATTTTTAATTTAAAAAATCAGCGCTAAGAGTATAAAATAATTTTACGATATATAAAACAGTAATATTTCCGATGTTATTATATGCCGCTCCAGTTTGATGTTCGACCAGCCATACTAATTTAAAGAAACTTTAGCGACTTTAAAACCATCGCTTTAGAGTGTAAATAAGCCGCACTGCACTCGCATTATTAAAACAATGCACAATTATCTTCGTTTTTTCATTGAAAGAAAGTTCAAATTAGTTCTTCGATCTTATTTACGTCGTGATTTATAGGTAGGTGTGATTATCAGTCCTTAAAATATGGATACGAGCAGTATGAAACCTTGTATTTCTGAATTTCTCGTTTCTCTCCCTAAAATTCAATCGATAAACCCTTCGAACGATGAAAATATCGTTTCATCATGTACGTATACTTCAGTTTATTATAACTTGGCATCGGTAATGAGCTCGTGTTTGAAGTGTTTTTAAACTTTTCCTCTGTAAGTAATTATATTCATTTCCTATTACTTTACTTGTAAATGTATATGTTAAGTTTTTTCTGATAATGAATTAATATTTTTTCGTCGCACATGATTTACTCTGTGTTTTTTATTCCTGTTAAAATTGAGACAAATATACGTTTTTTCGTTTTTTTCTTAAAATTGAACACTAATTTCGAGTTAAGGATGTTCCGGCACTGTGACATTTAGTCCGACGATTACACGTGTCCCTTCGTTCGCGCTGTTTTTTTTCTGCGCAGGATCAATCAAGTTCTCTATGACTTTTGGTTCTTTTAAATCCATCGAATTTTTAGGCTATTTTTCAACTTATCGAAATGTTGTTAGTCTGACTCATTCTCTGAATATGCGCGTATACATTCTTCGTTTCCTGAAAAGGTCAGATATCTTATACTTTCTCGTGTAGTTCTTTATTCAGACATCTTCTTATAATATTCCTTTCCTTTTCAATATTTCAATGATGTCATTTAGAAGCATTCGGAAAACACTCGGGTTTAATAACTCTATTATAATGTTCGATCTTGGCATTTATTGATATTGATTTTTTGTTTTGTGCGCGCTAATTTGAACGTCGTTTCTTTATTTTATAATTGATATTTTTTCTTTTTACTTTCATTTTTTTTTTTAATAAATGATCGAATTATATAGAAAGTTCTTAAAAACTGATTATTACGACGTTAACGAATTTCTGTCAAATTCGAGGCGAATTTCAAAAGGTGCAGTTGTGCTCGGGGTTAATAATAATACAAAGAAACAGTGGACTAGTCTAATATTACGAGGCTGCGAAGGGCAAATAAGACGAAGAATTTGCCAAAAGTGCAATGATAAAACTGAACAACATATGGAAAGATAACTCCATCAGAAAGAACGTGAAGATTGTGCCCGGGTCCAAACAAACATTAATATTACAAATTAATGTATCTTCTTTTTTATTTGTTCCCATCACACCTGACTATTTTTGGAGGTCATTTAGCGATTAATTTCAATCGACGACGGGTGTTTTACGGAACTCAGTAGTACTCAAAGTGTATACTGGTTGGACAAAGTCTGAAGTCTTTTTTCACCACAGCCTGCGTATTTCGTCGCAATCATTCGGCAGATTCATGTTTGCTTGTTTTCTATAAACATATACGTCGTTATAACGAGACGTACCTCATTTTGATATCGCTGTATTTTTGTACGTTAGATGTGTTTTTGCGCAGCCTCGTAGCTGTATGCATACACTCAGATCGGTCTTAAAGCTGTTTTATATAGCGAAGTTTTATTTTCCAACAATAACTACAAGACGATGCATCGCTCGGTGATAAAATGATATAAAAAAAAATTCAATCATGAGTAAAGAAGAGGTGTTTGATTTGAACAAAACAAAAACTGGCGACGGATTTTCTGTGAAACCTGCAGGTAATTTTTAAAACCTTCTTTACTTTATAAATTACGTACTATGTATAAATATATGTATGCGTGTGTTTGTAAATATAAATAAACTTTGTACGTTGATTTGAATTTTTTGTTAATCTTTTGAAAATTTTCGGATTATCGTGGAAATTGGCTTATCCGCAGTTGTCACGCCACCCAATACCGCGGATATATATATGTGTGTGTGTACATTATGTGTATATATACATATGTTTATATATATAATGTGTACATATATATATATATATATATATATATATATATGTATGTTTTTAATTTGAGCATACAGTTTAATATACATGAATTCATGAAAGTATAATACATGAAAATTATATTATGAAGTAATACAAGAATCATTTACAGTAATACTAGAATTATATATATGCATATGTATATATATATAAATAAGTAAACAAATATATATAAATAAATAAATATATATATATAAATAAAGAAATAAATATATCTATATCCCACAGGTACTTAAGCACGCGCATTATATATACATATATTTTACATATCTAACAACCATTCATAACAAACGTATGCGCATTATTTAACGTGCCTTTAATACGTTTACTTGTGTTAATTACACATTTAGTAATTTTTCGTCTTAAAAGTGATGTGAGACGGATTATTTCAGTAATGGTTTGTGGTTCGTGTACCGCGGACATTTTGTTATATAAGTGTAACTGACCGGGTTGGTTGAAAATACGAGAAATATATATATATATATATATATATATATATATATATATATATATATATATATATATGGAGGATTGCCGAATAATCAGCTTTGTCACGAATTAAGGAATACGGTTTTGTTTATACAATTTCATTATGTATACCTGTCAAGGTTGTCTCATCCATTAATAGATTATTTAAGAAATTGCGAGAGAACTGAAATTTGAACAGATTTTACGGTACTACTATTGTGTGTCATGCTTTTCCGTTAAGTAAGGCTTAACGAACATATTAAGAAGGTGTACAATTTTATTCGGTATTACAAGTTTTAAAATTTTTTAATTTTTTTTTTTTAATTTGGCGATCTGGGCTAGTTTAGTGTTGCGAGATAGATTGTAATGAAATATGGAAAAAAATGATCGATATGTATAAAGAGAAGAAATTAGTTTATTTGCAACATGGTCGAGTGGAATATAATACGGTGTATATATATATGTATATATTAAAAGATTTTAAATTATCGGAGCGTTTAATAAATCTAAAATTTCAAACTTGTAAGAAGAGGAAATAGTGTATAGATAAAAATAGAAAGACAACTTTCTAAAAGTTTTCAAATAACAAAAAGAGGTACCCTGTATCATACAACGTATATAATGTATGCGACAGGTAACGGAAGACTGGCCGGGCGGAATTACTATTGGTGGAAGGAAAATATGCAATCTATGATATACAGACGGGTAATATTGGCGGCGAACGAATTAGAATTGGCAAAATTTCTAAAACGAATAGAATATTTTAGTCAAAAGCCCAGTTTTGCTCGAACTGTACCATTGTCACTCAAATCAGTTCCCGATATTCAAACTGAAACAATATATCCGGGAGCATGCATTAACAATAAATGATATGACGAAAACTACGACGAATTTAGATGGCCAAAAGCGCTTCGGCGAGACTAACAAAGATGTGGAAAGATCATGTTATCAAAATAACAACAAAAAAGCGATTTTTCAATAGCGTGTAATGGGGTTCAAAGTCATGAATAAAACGCTATACCAAAAACTAGAGACATTTAAAATATGTTTCTATGGGCGAATGCTTAGGATTTTGTGGAAACAACGCCGGACTAACGTGTCAATACTGAAACAATCGGTATAGAACAAACACTGATCTCAATAATAAAAAGACAACGTCTTAAGTTTTCTTGGACACATCGCCCGACGAGGTGGATTGGAGAAAATGACAAGAATTAATACTAGGGAAATGAAACAAAGGTCGCCAACAGACTCGTTTTTCCGATTATATCCGGAGTTATCAATGGGCCAGTTAATAGTCGCACAAGATAGAAATAAATGCGTGATTGGTCACGACATCGGTAAAACCTGATAACGGAATGAATGATAACGATTTAAAGTAATAGTTAATTATATTTGCAAATAAATTCTTACATTTGTTATATATATATATATATATATTTGTAGTGTATATTAATTTTCGTGGTTTTTGACGAAATAACCCCAGGTTATATGTAATTACCGAGTAATAGTTTTCTTTTTCTAACCAATATATTTCATTTGTTCAACTTTTTCTTATGCACATATATATATATATATATATATATATATATATATATATATATATATATATATATATATATATATATATATATATCGATTAAGCTTGAAATATACATTTGAAACTACGTAGCATATTAAGCGTTGAAATCGATCACCGTATGAGGTAAGCTCTAGTCGTTCGGTGAAACGGATCGCCATCGTTGAAAGTAAAAGCAAAATTACCATTGTAACTAGCTTACGTTAATTTATCATCGGTTTTGCTTCCGGTCACGTAGTTTAAGGGCATAAGGCTTGTACGAACGTGTTATACCGTGCGACGTCCTGGCCAGTTTTGTAGTTGTGTTTTGTTTTTTTTTCTAAATGTTACGTCGCAATTGTATTTGTATAATTTTTTTTTTTGCGTATGGATTTTTTTTTCAATCAGTTAAAGTGAAAGTAATATGCTTCTTTTTAGCGAGAAATACTAGTTTTCAAACGGCGTAACTTATTAGTATTAGGAAATCTTAAAATCGCCACTGGATTATTCCGTTTTAGTCGGCGTTTTTACTTTAGATTTTCTTTTCTTTTTAAATCAAAACCACTTTCGAAACGATGACCTTCGATTGCACCTTAACGGAATATGAAATATTAAAAGTCAATGGTCATATTTTCAAGTGCATCGCGAAGCGAAATTTTACATCTCAGCACTTAACCTGCCACTCTGAGCAGATTGAATACGAATATATGACGGGTATATGAATTAGGGCAAGTGGAGCGGTTAAAAATGCCGAAACAGAAAGTGTGCATAACGCGTACAGGAGATTTCAGATATTTGTGTATTTTTACGAGCGCCTCTGTTCAAGTTATTTTACGATCTCCTGTCGAATGTAAAACATTAAGCTGTTCAATCATTAGCGAATTACTGATTAACGGTAAAGTTTTTCAATACTGCGCGGAATATCCTCCGAGTATCGTAATAGAAACCTCAGCAAATCTTCTTACCGGTTGTTGCTTTTTGGAACTAAATTGATTAGGAACGTGGTAAAACGAAATAAGTTTTTTTTTTTCTTTTTGGGGGGGGGGAGGAGGATATCAGCTATAACCGTGTTTCGCTACTGCAGCGATCAATAATTCTACGAACATTAAAATAGATAAAAAAATATTACAATTTAAGTAT
This sequence comes from Coronaproctus castanopsis, assembly GCA_032883995.1. NCBI lineage: Eukaryota > Metazoa > Arthropoda > Insecta > Hemiptera > Monophlebidae > Coronaproctus > Coronaproctus castanopsis. Next base: position 167,549,431 of record CM065053.1, read on the forward strand.
ACAATTTTTGTTTATACTCAGGACGAAAATTTTAAATCATAATTATTATTTTACATACATATGATTAAGTGCCGTCTACGTATCGGAGATAGGCGACTACTTACCTATACATATTTTGTTGTACAATGTGAGTAGCGTACAAGGCAATCAGAATATGGCGATAGCATAGATAGACGCATACATCCAGTAGAACTGACTGCAGTCGCTTTTTGTAGTGTACTATATTATTACTAGCGCGCATATGGTGTTGTCGTTTGCCATTGTTTTCCACGCGATAATGTTTAGGATTATTTTTTGATTATAATTTTTGCGTCACCGATCGTATTCGAGCTAAGTACCTTTTGTATAGAAGTTTATGCTCCATCCACTAGTCTACCCCGACGACATACCTATTTAATATATATATGTATATATATATATACATATCGATATTTATTATGTATTTTATTCTTGGACTCTTTTGTAAACTTAGTTTTACGTGAATTGTAAAGTTCATTATTAAACATTGTAATATGCGTCTTTTACCTTCATGTCGTGATTTAGATTTTTTTTCTGCTTGTGATAAATATAAATTTTAGATTATAAATTCGTAGTCGTACATATGCCATGAGTAGGTATTGTTGTTTATAAAAATTTTAAATTCGATTTTTGCGTTATATCTCATCGAGTCTCATGATAAATACAAATATAATTTACATCTTTAGGTTGCGCATATTTTTGGAATAATTTAGATTTTGTCGATTATTTATCAAATAAAAGTAATGAACTTCCGATTTTGTGTCAAACTGAATAACAAGTTTAATCTGTTAAAAGATAAATTAGAAGTGGTCATATATATATATATATATATAAGCGGGTTCCGGCTATAATGGCTGTTATATATATACATATATATATATATATATATATACAGTTGCATTCATAATTGTAATAAAAAGCTCTGGCCTAATTTACATCCACGGGCGAATTACCGGTCGTGTGGTAATTTTTCCGACGATCCGAACAAAGACGCATATTTTTAAGGCGGTGCAGCTGAAATCATCGTCATCGTCGTATTCTTCGTTGTCGAGCGTCGTGATTAGCCTATTTAATATTTTTTACATGCAAAATGGGCTAATAGCGTTATAGAAAGTCGGGCACTACTGCTTTCATTAATTAAAAAATTGCGATCTGGCGATGAAGGTACTAAGCTATTAATGAATGTGTCGCGACCGAGTAGGAAGTGCATCACTTAATACGTTTAATCGGATGCTTACTGAAGCGTTACTCGGATGTGAAAAGAATAATAAAGAGGAGATAATTATAAAATGTAATCGAATTATTAAATCGTTTACAAATAATAAATTGATATATTATTTTTATTTTATTTTTGTTTAATTAATTACTTTAATATCTGATTGAACATATTTCATTAAGATTTATTTACTATTATTTCCGTCGAATTAAATATATAATAGGATAATTTTTGTACTACAATGACACTCTGAATTACCTTTCGAACCAATCGACCAGATGAGGAAAGATCTATTGCTGTACAGCGATTATGTAGTTTCTATGATGATCTAGCATGCGTTTTATTAAATTGTATAGTAATTTTTTTTTCAAATGTCTTTTATACTATTGGGACAAGTTTATAGATGGTCGGTCTGACTGGTTTTGGTATCATTATTGCTACTTTCCACCGCGATCTCAACTGAATGAACAGTATATTATTGTTATTAACAATACTATATAGGCTTTTGTAGGAATTTAAGCATCTTCGCAGTAATGAGATCGTATACTGTGGTTTTATGCATTGTGGAGGTGAAAAGGGTTTTATTGGAGGTGACAAATCATATTTGGTTATAAGAAGGTCTGATTTAGGCTGGTATGCTTTAAACATATTCTTTAGGTGTAATCCAAAAACTTATGTTTATTACGATCGCTGCGAACCATCCGCAATTATCTTTTCGCAGGTATGGAATCATTTTTTGTAGCGTTTTAATTGAGTAAACTTCCATAAAGAATTATAATCATTTTTTTGGAGGATACATTACGAAGAATTGATTTTTTTTAGTATCATTTGTTCTTCAGTAATGCGCCAGTTCTTTAGTTATTTTATTGAGAGCACATTTATGAGCCGGGTGGTACCATGATGTTTACAATGATTTTCGAAGTTGTCTTTTTTATTTATGTTTTCTCTAATAAGGTGTGGGTAGGTAATTGAATCGAAGCACTCGAAATGATCTGCTGCAAACGCATGCTAATAATACCCTGGACTGAACATAGAACTAACCTCTAAGTCCTAGAAAAATTACACATAGAACCGAGACGATGACTAAAATTCATCGGTTACGTACCAAGTCAGAACGAATCGGAAAAAACATCATCCATGAAAGGAACTAGAGGACGGCTGCGATCAGACTCATAGATCACATCCGAGGAATTACAGATCTACGTTACCGGAACTAATAAGAACTATAAACAACGAGAAAAAATGGCGACATCCAATAATTCATGATGGTTGGTCCTGATGTCCGCAGATTGATATACGACTGAAGAAGAATGTAATTGAAATGACGAAATACTTTTTTATACCGTGAGGCGTGATCGAACTCTCCACTGTCAGGTTGACAGTCGAATGCTGCTCTAATAACTACGGAATACTCGTTTCAAATCGTAGTCGCGTGGAATATTTTTACGAAATATTAATAAAATAGAAAACTGATTTGAACCGGTTGGGATGAATATTATAAAATATATCGCTGTATGAAATAAAATTTAAATTTTGCGTGCAGCGTGGCGCAATTCGTGAAGCCCTATATAATAAATTATAGAAATAAAGAACATGTCATAATTTTTGAAGAAATGTTTATCGTATTATGCGAATTTGTTTTTTCCCCGTCAAATGTGTCACTTTAAACGAAGTTATAACTTCAGAATGCGATAACCCGGCGTGTTTCGTTACGCGCGGTATTATATTTTAACATCATTAAATGAAATACGAGCGGTATTTTTTAAATAAAATAAAATAGAATTAGTTTAATGGAAAACGCTTTTAGGTAATATACGTGTGTGTAACATTTATATACTGGATGCCTTTGAAATATGATTATACAGTAGAATACTTCGCAAAAAATTGGACAGATAAAGTACGCAAGGCGGAAGTATTGCAACGTAGGAATAAACGCGAGGAAGTTGTAAACGAAGTCAATTATTGTAAACTGAAGTAATTTCGCCATGTAATGCAACACCCAGAACGATATAGCCTGCTCCATTTGTTAATGCATGAGGAAGAAAAAAGACAACCTAGTTACAAGAATCTGTCGGATTAGTGCAATTTACCGGTGGTAAGTTTGTTCCGAGAGACCTAGGATTGCCCAGCTTCGATAACGGATATTTGTGTTATATATATATATATATATATATATATATATATATATATATAAAATATACTTTCATTTTCTACAATTATTTCACTTGTTGTTATCGTCGAAAATAATCCGTATGTTAATAGAAGACGCTGGCATTTAGCCAGCCTAAAGAATAACCTTACTTCAGGTTAAACGTGTTAGATCTCCAGGAGCGAACATCTTTCAGCGCGTGCATTTATAATTCTAATGATCTCGATTAGGATTTTTCGTTATTGGGTTATTTATGATCGTTCTCCCACGTAGGCGAATGAACGACTTCATCGTGTTCGTCTAAATGTTAACCTTTTCAGACGATACATTCGGTGCTTAAAAATTGTCTATTTTCGTTATATTGGCTGACGTAGAATATCTCGGATCTATAAATATTCGTACGAAGCGTTTAAAGTACCGAAAATATACATTCCCTTTTCATCTCTTTGATTTATTTCGTACTCTTTAAGAAGCACTTTTTATGTCTCTAAAATCTGAAGAATAGAATTAAAAAGTCACACTTCGATTATACCTACTTCGTGCATTCGAATTTTTAATTTCGCCCCAAAAATTGACAACGTCTAAGACTGGAAAGGTATGAAATACTCGACCAATTAATTAAGGACAAAAATCTGTGCTTCGGAGCGCTGGGAAGAAATGAAACTTAAAAGACATTTTAACTAAATTCGACACAGAGTTTTTTTTAATTTTTACACTGTATATATATATATATATAAATACACACACACACACAATATATATATAAGCCTACCTATGTGTATAAGACGACGCGCATAACGCTACAAAAATTGGTCTTAAGACGGGTGTTGGTAACGCGGTACATTCGAACAGGATATATATGTATATATATATATATATATATATATATATATATATATATATATATATATATATATATATATTGACATAAATAACGCACCTGGTTTGATAAGTGGGTGTTGATATATATATATATACATATATATAAATGTGTATATAAGAATATGTATTTGTATATATTATATATATATATATGTGTATATATATACACATATATATCCGTCTGTTATTTCCGCTCGTTCGTTTGGGGGGGTTAACTACCCATATATATCGCGCCAATAGAAGTTTCACTTCAAAAATTAAGCCTGTAATTGAAACTTGTATAAATCATGAGTACATACGTTTGTATTAATTTTCATTCGAGACATTAACAGATATGTGTCCGCATACATGGTGACACCATTAAAGTCATTATTGTTTAAAGTTCATAAATAAAAACATAATTACTAGCTTGACTCAAATACATCGTACAAAATTTTTTTTGTCCAAAATTTTACAAACTGTCATTTTCGCTATTTTTATAAAAGATGATTTTAGTAACCGACACTGTCTCCATTATGTATAATTTGGGATGGAAATGTTAAGACGCTGTGTAATAATGACAAACCTATATGTCCGCGAGTTGGTTTTGAACCCCGACAGTCGAGTACTCTAGCAACTATGACATTATATTTATATATATATATATATATATATGTAAGAAATCGAAGAATGTCTTTATTGTGCATTGAATAATGTGAAAAATTGTATGTTTTCTTGGTAAAGAATAGACAATAAGCAATACGGATGTAGTGATATTCTTCGAAATTACAGAAATCTGAAACTCAATAACGTCTTAAAGACGTCGTCTAAATTATATTTAAATTTTATACGAGGAAAAATGCCCGTTTGACTGCTCGTCATCACATGCGCAATGAATTAATTTAAATTCCTTATATTTTCATATTATCGATGATTCTCTTAATTTGCGTACGTGACTTAACATCGATTTAAATTGTTTAGTTATCGACTAAATAATATGTAGTTCTCTTTTTTCTACTATTAATTCTATATGTTCTTGTATCTTTCAATTGACGGTCGTCCACAAAAGCGTTGTAACGCTCTGTTTCACGTTTTATCTTTCAGTACTTGATACGTTTGTACACTTGTATACGCGCTATTATCTGAGCGATGAATTTTCATTATGGTCTTGCTCTTGTTATCTCGCCATTAATTGGTCCTTTTTTTATTATTGATGTTATAACCATTCTCTCTCCAGAAAACACATTGATAAATAATCAAAGTTAATCATATTTATAAAGAGCTTATATGTAAAATTGCGGGAAAAATTTAGAATACAAAAAATAAACTGTCCTCTTAAAAATAACAGAGTGTATATACACTTTTATGTCGACATTAGAATTAGGGTTTATTATAGCTGGCTTACCGGGAAAGGACGTGTACACCCGTGCTAATTATTATACCTGTGTCTTAGAGATTGATAATATACCTATAGAATTTACTATCGGAATATCCGAATATCTATAAACTTAGAAAAATTTTCGGCTATTAATAATTTCTTGTACATAAGGGAATTTTAACATATCGTGTAAAGATTTGATCTAAGTAAATCTAGGTTTATTCGATATTATTCGAAGATGATGTTTTTTTGTAGTCTTTATATATCTGGTTTATATCACTTCTGCTTGTATAAGACCAGACTTGACAGGCGTAAAGTAATTTCGATAAGATTACTTTTTTGTATATTAAAAATTTGTTTTGACTTTTCCTTAGCTCTATACTCACATTTTTAACATTGATTTATTTCTAATAAATCCAGCCTTCGTCTGTGTTAAATGATTATCATTCTTTATGGTGGTTTACACTAAAGCTCTGAAAAGGCTACAAAAAATGATCCCATACCTACGAAAATGTAATTGCGGATTGCCATCGTAATAAACGGAAGTTTTTGGATTACGCCTAAAGGATACGTTTAATATATACCAGCTTAAATCAGACCTTATAAGCAAGTAAAATGTGATTTAACTAATCTTCTCCAAATGTCACCGCAGTATTTCCATTTTCCATCATCTTAACGAACTAAACGTTTTTTTTTTTTAGTCTTTCATTATCTAATTTTATTTTTACTTCTTCATTATCTTCCATTTTACCGTACCTCCTGACCACTTTCTCGCTTATTGACGTATTGCAGCGTTTCATTATGCAGTCTTTCGATATATACGTTAAAAAAAAAATGTGTTAACAAAAATACTAAACACGATTGGAAACGCTACTTTTATATAAATTATTTGTCATTGTACGTTTGTACACGTATTGGTTTATTTTCTTCTGCTGGAGAAAATTCTTCGCTCTACGGCTTTAACGTGTGACCATGCTATTTTCCGACTTGGTCACGATTAACAGCAAGTTTTATACTCTTCCGAAGTGATTTATTAACACTACCGATGCGTTAAATCGAAACCAAGACGAATTTAATAAATCTAATAATTTTTATTTTAATTTCTTTACTATTTTCTTTTTATTAAATCGTTATATATATATATATATATATATATATATATATATATATATATATATATATATATATATATATATTTGCGCGTTTATTTTATTGTACTTTTTAATCGTTTTTGTTCTCGTCATTTTACTTCGAACGTAAATAGTTAAATTGACAATGAAGGAAATTATGCGTTTAAATAGATAGTTGAAAAAGTTCTATACAGTTTATAAAACGTATAAAAAGTTAAAGGTGTCGGTTTATTTACATTTTAGTTTAAAAACTATTTTTTACATTTTATTTGTGTTTTTCATCGTTGTACGGTTTCTTCGGACCAGTGTCTTGTAATATTTCACCAGACATATATATATATATATATATATATATATATATATATATATATATATATATATATATATCTTTATCATCATTGGTGTATCAGCCCGTAGGTTGGTTCGTTCCATACACCAACAGCCTCCATGTAAGCCGGTCAGCTGCTTTTCTTTTTATCTCAGCATATGTCGATGTTTTGGCATCTTCCAGTATGGTATCCACCAGGGTTATTCTTTGGTCGCCCACGTGATTTCCTCCCGATAATCCTCCCTTCAATTACTTCTTTTAAGATATTTTGATTCTGCCGTAATATATGACCTATCCATTTGAGCCTGGTCTGTGTAATCTTCTTCAGTATGTTTCTTTGTTCATCAATCCTGTCCAGTACCGAGTTATTGCTGACTTTGTCAGTCCATTTAATTTTCTGCAACTTTCTTCAGCACCACAACTCGAATGTCTGTACTTTATTTTTGTCTTTCTGCTTTCATGACCAAGTTTCTGCTCCGTATAAAGCTACTGGCCATACCAGCGTTTTCACTAGCCTCTTCCGCATTGGCAATGACATTGTTTTCTGCCTTAACAACGAATAATTATCCATAAATGCTTGTTTGCCCAATGCGATGCCGCTGTTGATCTCTTACGTGCAGTCCATGTTAAATGATACTGTTAGACTAAGTATTTGAACATTCTCACTTGTTCGATTACTTCAACTTCTATTTTTATGTGAATATTTCGGATGTCCTTATTAATTACCATAACCTTAATCTTCTTTTTATTGATTTCCATGCCATATGTTAATATGACCAAATTTAGTTTATTAATCATTTTCTGTAGCGTTTTGGCGCTGCCTGCTTTTTTTATAGATTAAAATAAATTAATTTTATTGAAGAGAATAAAAGTAATGGTAAATTGTGTATTGTAATTATTTTATTGTTTAAATGCGCACGAATGGAAGAAAATAAAATGATTGAAAAAAATATGTTAATTTAAGTAATCGAAATCAATTAATTTGTGGTGTATGATAGAAATGTTTAAATAATTAACTATAGGTATATATATATATATATGTATATATAGTGAACCTAGTAGACGAGTGTACATCTTTGTATGTGTGTTCGTTTGCGTATGTAAATGTGGATCTGTGCGATGTGTTGTATGTTGCTTAAAAAAAATTTTTTTTTCATCTATACGGTTACATTGTTATTTTTCTATCTCATACCAGTAATTGACTTTTCTTAGCTGTTGTGTAGGCTCGTTTTAATAAATATTTGACGATTTCGTCAATTTAGCATCTCATTTTTATGTTTATTTTTTTTTAAATAAAAACTTTAAAACAGATATATATTTATTTATTTTTTCTTAATAATATAATTATCCTATAATTTCTCGCTTTTAAGCACTGTTTGGAATTTTTCTTTTTTTAATCGTGTTTGGGTTAATTTGGTGATTGAACTTTGTCAAAATATTTTAGTTATATAATGAAAAAGTAATCGTTAATTATACTATACTGCGTACGGCATTATATTCTTTATTTCTTTTATATGTATATATATATATATATATATATATATATATATATATATATATATATATATATATATATATTTACTAGTTGTTCTGGTATATACAATACGCGTCGTCTTGTTATGAGATAGTACATTTTCTCAATGGTCTAATTAAAGATGCTCTCCTAGGGGCAGGTCGAAGAAAAACACATGTTTGATTGCTCTGTAACATTTTAACTATTACGTTATGTTTCTTATATCTGTATCGCCTGTTTCGGGCTCGTCATTCTTTATTCCAAATTCCGTCTGGATAGTGGCGTCCGTCTTACACGAACACACATACACACATAAATACATACATACATACATACATATATATATATATATATGTTATGTTTAAGTAATTATTACGGATGTTTTAATTCGTGAATTTACACATCATGTTTATATTGCTGGAATAAATTCTTTATAGCGTCCGCATATTTCTGCAGATACGTAAGCGTGGGTGTCTATTAACCTTTAGCGCCTGGTTTATTTTTATTTTTATTTATTTTGTTTTTTTTTAACGTTCTGTAATTTTGTTTTCTTTCTTTATGCTTCCTACGTATAATATAATATTTTTGTCTCTTGTTAACGTTCATTTTTCTCATCTTATCTCGTGTTTTTTTACGTATTTTAGCGTTTGAAAGGAAGTTTCTCATATTTGTTTTAATAATTTATGTTCGGCTAATCGAAATAATACGCTCGTATTTTAGCGGGTGTTTTTCTTTCTCCAAATTTAGAGGTCCGGTTATTAATCGTTATTTATTAAACTGTCCACTCATTCGATCTAAAGTATTACCAGACGATCTTAATTAATGATTATTTAAACAATTTTATTCGAATATATCGCATTATCACGATAGCTGAGAGTTGCGAGTTTTTCTTTTGCCGGAAAGACGGCGGATTTTTATCGATTTTGGTCGCAATGTCATATAGACCGATTAGTTTGCTTTCAATATTGTCAAAAATCTGGGAAAAAATTTTGCTTCTGAGGCTTAAACCGATAATTCAAGAAAAAGGTATAACACCCAATCACGTGTTCGCATTCAGAGAAAGGCACTCAACGGTGGAGCAGCTACACAGGGTAACTGGTACAATTATAAATGCTTTGGAATCCTGGATATTCAACAGGCCTTCGACAGAGTGTGGCACGAAAGAATATTATTTAAAATTATAAAATGGTTACCATACCAATAGTATCTGCTGATAAAGAGTTAATTAGGAAACCGAATGATTATGGTTAAACAAGATGAGGGATTGTCCGATGTTCACACGATCGATGCAGGAGTCTTCCAAGATAGTATATTGGGACCTGTCCTTTATTTAATTTTTACAGCTGGTTTACCAGTTAAGGAAGATACAACGCTCTGTACGTTCGCTGATGACACGGCAATTTTAGCGAGGGATAAAGATAGTAGTAAGTCCACATATAAATTACAAAAATACCTGAACGATCTAGAAAATTGGATGGCCGATTGGAGAATAAAAGTAAACGTAAATAAATCTACAAATATCAAATTTACTCTAAAACGTTCGAACTGCCCTCCGGTGACGCTTTCTAACTAACAAGGTCGTACCACAAAAAATGTAGTTAAATATCTAGGACTACATTTTGATAAAACTTTAACATGGAAAAATCATATAAAAATTAAACGTAAAGAAATGGATCTTAAATACAAAAAAATGTACTGGATGATGATCCAGTAAGCTAACATTAGATAATAAAATATTACTATATAATTCAATAATAAAACCAACTTGGATGTATGGCGCTGTAATATGGGGCACGGCTAGCTTTTCTAGTCGTAATATAATACAAAGATTTCAGAATAAAGTTCTCAGAGCAGTAACCAACGCGCCTTAGTATGCAACAAATAAAGATATTCACTCTCATTGCGAAGTAGAATACGTGGATAAAATTATTAACACACTAAAATCCAGACATGTAAGCCGACTTGTACCATCAGAAATTATGCACAATTTAGCTAGGTGTGAGGGGGAGAAATGATGACCAGTACGCAATCTAAATAAAGTTGACATATAATCCCTCGAAATGTTTTTATGTAATTGAAACCATGGTTTACTGGGAACTGTATGCATCAAGGCGAAGTATTTTTCCCTTTATTTTGACTTCCGGCGATGTAGTACTGTTGGAAATCAATTAGTACAGATTGTTTAATCTTTGGTAAAATATCAGTCTAATTCCATTTAATATTCTCGTAAGTGACACTTGATAGATTATAACGCGTCAATTCATCGACCATCTCATTTCCAGTAATACCACAATGAGAAGGGACCCACTTAAACTTTACTCTAGATCCACGATTGTAAAGCTAAGTAACCCGATGTCTGACATCAAATTCTAACTTGGATATTTTAGGTTCTGGGAACTTAGATAATTGTAATAAGACATTTGAGGAATCGGATATTATTAGAATATTCTTTTCCCTCATATCTTTGACTAGGAGCAAGGCTTTGTGAATGGCAAACAATTCTACAACAAATGAGGAGCCTGCAAAGGATAATCTGTATACTTTCGATATGCCTTTTTTCGGGTAATATAAAGCAGAGGTATAATTTTAGGTCCGGATAATGGAAGATATGAAAACGGCTGATTAATTGAGGTGAGATAAACGTTAGATTTAAAGTCGACCATTTACGATGCGAAAAGTTGTAGTGAGTAGGGTCACCGGTGAGTAGTTGGGCCAAACTGGCTTTTTCGACTACCTCCTGCAGGACCCAGCCTTTTGCATTATATTTTTCACCTCCCCAGCTTGGTGAATGAGCGTTGAAATCGTCAGTTAAGATTAGCGGGTGAAGGAACGCATTGAAGTATGTTTTCCAAGTCGTCGTTTGTATTTTCTGATCCGGAGCGATGTAAATAGTGCAGATTGAGAGGGGTTCTGGTGTAAAATATACTTTTTATATGTACTATATATATATATATTTGTTTGCAAGATTTTTGGTCGTTTTTTCCGTTATACTCTTACTTTATATATACATATATATATATATATACATATATATATATATATATATATATATATATATATATATATATATATATATATATAATTTTCTTATTTTGTTGGCAGTTTTTTTTATAAGATTAATATTAAATATTAAAATTTAATTTATTACAGATTAATATAATTATTATCTGTTTATTAATATTACCTTTTTATGTGGATTCATACGATACGTTTAAATTCCGATTTCGATAGTTTCACCAATACGGTATGTTTTAATTTTTAACTGTTATTATTAGTCCTGCGGCCGAATATTTGGTCGGATTTTTTATTTTTTGATTTTGCGAAATCGAGTTTTTTCGGGAAATCCTGTTTTTTTGTCGCCCCCATTCACTAGAGTGTTAAAATTAAAAATTATTATTATATAGAAAAGTGCAGGTGAATCTGGAAAGAAAAGAATGTGTGTAGTAGTCCTCTGCAAAGTGTACTTAATATCTAGGATGGTGACAGGATGAACTACATGGTCCCGTCATTTATTATGTGTGTGTGTGTGTTTGCGTGAGTGCAAAGGTAAATTTGTGAGAATGCGTGATAGAAATTAGAACAATGAACTTCAAATATACTTATTGCTAACAAAATTTGTACATCTTCGATTATCCAAATGCAAATAAAATTATAAAGAAAATTTCTTCGTAAACAAACCAAAATAAATCTTATAAAATAAATACATACAATTTTTTACAAAGGAAAATAACATGACGTTAAAACAGAATGAGTATATGGATTTACAACTATTTAAAAAAAAAAAAATAATATTCATACTTATAAAAATAAAAGAGCAAAATCATTATTAATAATAGAGAGGGAATTACATTAATAATTATAAAAAAAAAAGAAAAACTTAAGTTATACAACGAAACTAGCGTAGGTGTGTAGTGTATATTGTGTGAGGAGTGCACGTGTAGGCAGTCAGACAGGAACATAGGTCACACTATTGTCGCGGTTTCACGTTTGAATTAAGTTTTAAAGAAAAATAATTTACTATTGTCCGGATTTAAACCTCTTATATAACAGAAGATTTTTTGAATTCGATTTATTTCTGTGGAATTAATTCTGAACTGAGACCGAGGTTCGGAGAAATAAGGGCAATGATATAATAAATGTTCAATGTCATCGACGGCACCAGAGGTACACAAGGTGCACTCACGGTCACTTATAAAATGGAACTTATATAAGTAGGAACCAAATTTTCCATGCCCTGAGAGGACCTATGCATTATAAAAATTAATGTTTAAATTTTTCAATTTCATTCGATCGGAAACGTTCGGGAAAAACGCATAGGTCTTCGTTCCAGTTTTAATTTAGATAACTATTACATACACCATTCAAAACTATTACGTACATAACTATTCTAATCGCGTAGAATTTCATTTCACAAATTTCCGTAGTTATACTCCAAAATTTCAGTTTTGACAAATATCAGAAGGAGGTATTAATGTTTTTTTCGAATGGATTTTTCCGTCTTAAAACAATTCTATTATAGATTAAAAAATATTTCCGGAAAATTTAATATCTTAAATCGAAACGGTACCCGAGATATGTAAATGCGATCGAGCTGAAATTTTTTACGTACATTTAGGTCAATATTTATATATATGTGTATACTATTATATAAAAAAAAAAACAAAGCGGTTTTTTCTTGTACTCATTTTTTTTTTAAAAACCTATGCTAGTAGTTTCGATGTCCATTAGTTGATTAATTAATTCGATTAATTATCATTTTTAGAGTATGTATTTTATTGTGATTGCGAGCATGACAGGAAACATTATAAAACAGTTTTTGTATTAAATATTCAATTAATTAATTAATTTTATACATATGCATACGTGTGTAAAAGTTTTTTGTTACGGTGACGTTCCGTTCCGTTTTATTTGTTAGCACATCAAAATCGAAAAATTACCAAAACGACATTGTTTATCGGTGAAACGTTTCTATATCTAAATTCCCAACTCTTATCAAGTTTCCGTTACGTTGTTATTTTATTGTTAGTGTTAGTGTTAGTGTCGGTAGAGCTCTGAGACCCCGTATCCTACTGATTCCATCTGATTTACCATTTAATTTCCGATAAAATTCTCTTTATTATTTTTACAGAAGTATTGAAATTTTCATATATTACGAAATAAAACTTTAAAATAAAAAAACAAAATAAAAGAAAAATACTCTTGTGCATGCTAGCACGTGTATATATATATATATAATGTGTATATATATATATATATATATATATATATATATATATAATGTATATATGCAAAATATATATATATAAATTGCTCGTAATAATAAGATAATGATTTTTTAATATAGCTAATTATTACAAATGTAGTGTGTAGGTATACACTCTAATAATATGCTAAAAATGCGCTACGTTATAATTTGTTTACTTTTACAATCGTCGAACATTATCGATCGATAAAGATGATCGTATAAAATAAATCGATTGCATTTAAATCGATTTAAATTACAGATCGAATGACAAGTGTGTACATAATTTAAATAATTTTCAGTTATATTTTTTTTGTTCGATTTATTATTTTTGATTTATATTTTTGCGTTGAATCACTAATATCACTGATGTTAGTAATTTGTATTTTTCGTTTTACATTTATGATTCGGTCGAATCGTATTTTAGCAGGCGCACGAATAAAATTTATCATGGAACGTTTTGTATATTTTTGATTTTATTCGCTTGTCTTTCGGAGTCTACGTATAACTAGAGTTAATTTAATTAAAAAAAAAAAACAATAAAAATATTTTTGTACCGTTTGACTATATATATATATATATATATATGCATAGTGATACGGTATAAAAGTTTTCTATATTTTTATTTAATTTTTAAATATTTTAAAAATATGCATCACCAGGTAAGTACAACGGAATCGTTCCTGATGTATATATAAGAGTGAGAGTAATTCGCAAGAACGAGGTATCTGTAAATTGAATAAAGTTTAGTTCAAGTGTTGTATAAAAAAAAAAAATGGATAATAATATGCTACAAGAACGCGTGTTTAGAATAAAAAAAACGAATAACAAGTAAAAAGAAAAGATGCAGCAATAAGCACAGGTGATATATTAATATATTCATCGTGGTATATTTAAATGGGGACAAGTTGTTTACGATATTATCGTGTTCGGCCACTAAGTTGCAAACCGTGGTCTAGTAGTGGAAACTTACAGCTGATCTGATTTTTGCTGATAAAAATAAATAAATAAACGTGTATATATAAGGAGGAGAAAAAAATATAGATTTGATTAATTTTACAAAAATTACCTTAAAACAACAATTATGGCCGAAAATTACGTTGGCAGATAATTATATTATTTTATGATAAATTCAATTTTAATAGTTAATATTAATTTTATGTAAGAAACACACGGAAAAACCTGCTATGAAATGGAAAAAGAAACAAAATCAAATAAATTTTTCACATCGAACAAACTATATACAAATATAAATAATACTCAAAAATCTACCCTGACGCATTTAAATCTAACCAACTTTTTGGTTGCGCTGTAGTTTCAGAGGATGATCTCCTGACACCCTACCCCCCCAAAAAACTAGATATTTTCTGCTGAACTACACGGAATAAACATCGCTAAACTACAAAAATCTTCTAATATGTTCCGATTCTCTCTCTTCTATCATGTGCTTCAACGGTAACTCTACCAAATTACACCCTATTGTCATAGAAATCTTCAATCTGTTATACTGTAACTCTTAATACAACCTTATTATGGATCTGGAGTCATACAGGTTTTCCACCAAAATTATCTAGCAGGTAATATAGCTAGAGAAGCAGCCATTATTCAACCATATCCGTTAACTCCTATATCCGAATCAAATGTAATCGCTTCCATCAAACACAAAACAAATAAAACCTTTTGTGATCTATGGAATGTTATTCCTACAACTAATCACCTTAGAGCTATCCGTTCTCATCCTTTTTAGGAAGCAACAGGTAGTTCTACCTCGTCTTCGCATTGGTTGCACTGCATTGACTCGTAGCTACGTTATAAATAAAACAGATCCACTATTGTGCGCTTGCTGCGTCCGGACATCCTTCACACTCTGACATTTATTTCTCGAATGTCCACAATGCTCTAAATACCGATCTCAAAAGTTCAGTTGCAATTCACTACAAGAAGTTTTAACCGATAAACCAATTGCAGTACAAGTAGTTCTTCAACTTATCCGAAATATAGATACGATCATTCTTTCGAGTGCTCCTAGCCGTCGCAGCAGTACATGATACCCCACAAAAAAATAATATCTATATGCATTTCATCTTCCGGTGTATAAAATAAATAAACGCTTAAAAAATCGATTCACAAATTTTAAACTGTAAACAATTTTTTAATAGTGTATCTACTTCAGCATTTAATAGAAACGATTTACCACCGCAAGTAACTCGGTTTGATAGTAGATGTTCTGGGTGTTAAATCGTTTATTCGTTCGAAATTCTTTAATTATATCTTTATATATATGATTTTTTCTTAGTCTTCTTTTAATTTATAGTTTGTCATTATTTCATTTAATTATTTAACCTGAAAAGCTTTCGTTAAAGATTTTTCGAATATAATTAGCGATTTACATTTGTAACATAGTCTTAACTTTTTAATATAACGATTTCTGTTTATAATAAATTTTCTTTTCAATTTTATCGCTTTAATAAATAATGAACGGACGGCGTTCGTAAATTATTTACGAACAATAAATTATTATATTTACACACGAACGTGTGCATGTGTGAGTATGTGTGTGTATGAGTAGATATATTAAATATGTTGTTTTATTACAAGTGTACGTATGCTATCAATTGTTCTTGATGGATTGACGTGTGGACGGAACTAACCGGATGTTTCTAGATATCGGTTACGTCCAGTTGTCGCTATTACGCGATTACGTAGACGTTTTCTTACGTTTTTGAACTACGAGCAAATATTTAAATCTTCTGGTGATGTAACTACGACATTAAAAAAAAATTATTTATCAATACATACATATATATATATATAATATATACATATACATATATGTGTGTACATACATGGTCCGTATGCACATTATTGCGTTTACGTATGCTTGCGTTATACGGTTATGTTATGGTATTGTCTCAAACCAATAGACGATATAGTTGAACTTTCTTTTCTGAATGCCAGCTTAAATCCGGTTATACCTTTAACCTGTTTTTTTTTTTTTAACATCGTCAACGACATTCGTACATTAATTGTTTGTTGTGATTATATATCTATACATTCGATATTAATATGTATGTATTTAGTTTAAATTATGCAATAGAATAACTATTTTGACTCGGACTTGAGGGATAATTTTCTTTTCAAGTATCTGCGACCATTATGTTTAGTTGATAGTTATTGGCGTGTCCTGTTCCTGTTTTGGAAAATACATGTAATAGATAACCGCTTCCATAGTCTAGTGTACGTCGGGCACGATGACGGTAATTATTTTTTAGCAAAAACGTGATTGATAGGTTTTTCTATACAGCACTTTCGCGGAAGGAACTAAGTTATCAATCTGTTTGTTCGATAAATTAGTACCTTCTCTGGAACGGATCCTCAGATGACGTCCCCTATTAATTTTTGAGTTAATGGGACACTTTCTCTTTCTACATGCAATACACGCGTGTATTTACACACCGATTTACTTTTTCTGTTGTTTTTTTCCAAAGCGGCAGAGGGAATATCTTCAAAACTGATATAATAACGAAATTTAGTTAAACATGCACTGCGAGGGAGCCAAAATCAGCGTGTGGGGGTTTTTTACCCATTAAAAACAACACCCTCTAATGATGGAGGCCTCGGCGCAAATGCAGAGACCACTATACTTAAATTAACTTATTGCGATGGAAGAATGGCAGAGGTAACATAGTTCCTTCTTCCAAGTTCGTGCTTATAACCTAACCTCAAGTAAAAAAACCATTATAAATAAAAGCAATAACAAGAAACAAAACCTTAAAATAAAACCAATGAATAAAGGAAAAAGTGAAAAAATTAACTAGAAATTCAAATAAAAAGTAAAACAAACTTATAAAAATTAACTACAAGAACAGAAATAAAAATTCTTCGATATATTTAAAAACTAATCACAAATAATAATAATAATAAAAAACACTTAATTATAAAGTTGTAATAAATAGCCGACGGACAGTTGACCACGCTAATAAAAATTGCACCGGTCCCGGGGTGACGATCGTAAGACCCTAAAAGGAAGACAATTTTTTAAATTTATTCGCATAACCCGTTCATCATAAGGAAATTTTCAACTCTTTTAAAAGCGGGACACGCAAATAATGTTCATCAACCTTACCTACACAGCACAACAGGTGCAGACTGAATGATCAGTTCTCGCTTCTCTTCATGCGCGGAAAAATCTTTCACCTTTTACTCTTTCTGTTTATAATATACGAATGCCCATATGTATGTACACTTGTATATACATATATATATATATGTTCTAAACTACCAATATCTACATGATAACTATAAACTTGTGACGTAAAACGTATAGAATTCATTACGATTAACGATTTATATTTTAAAGCAGGGTCGGCAATCTTTTTGGAGGGCGGGCCATTTAAAAAAATATATTTTTAAGCCGCCGTAGAATCGGGCGTTTTGTATTGTCGTATGTAGTATAGTCTTTTTTTATTTTTTTTTTTTTAATTGAACAAATATTTAAAAAAATGATAAATGTAATAAAAATTAGTAACAAGTTTATTTATGCGATATAATAACATCAGAGACCCAAAAAGTGACAATTCTTAAAAAAATTTTATTCAAATAAAAAACATCAAAATTTAATGCGATTTTCGTTTTTCAACGTTTTCCGATATCGCATTTATGTCAGGTTGGATTTGACAAACTGAAATTCTCAAAATATTTTGCAAATTTTCATCGGCCAATGTCGTTATATATTTTGATTTTATTAAATTTATTATTGAAAAAGTTTCTTCGCATAAATAAGTGCTTGAAAAAATACAAATCGTTGATTTTGCAAATTTCTTAAATTAGGAAATTTAATTTCTGGTGGATCGGAATAAAAAGAAACTAAATTATTTCCATTCATACATTGTTCGATTGTAAATCAATTAACTCTAGTTGTAAATCCTTTGGTGCTTTTAAAATATCAAATTTAATAGAATTTTCAAATATTAATATATCAGTTTTTTTTACATAAAAATCTTGAAGCGATAACGAAAATTTTCATCCAGTAATTTTAGCGAATCAATGTATTATTTGAAGAACACTGTTCCTCATTGCTTATTAAAAACGTTTGCAAAGTAGGAACATGACAATAATTATTCTTTTCCAAGTTTTGAAATAAACAATTTTATTTTGCATTGAAAACTTTTAATTTCTGCAGATAAAACTCATTGATTAACTTTCCTTCGCATTTGTAATGTCAACGAGAAAAACTACTTCGCATTTAAAATTCGATAATTCTCGTATATTGTTTCCCTTTTCTGTCGAAAACATTTCAATCTCGCTTCTCAACTCGAAAAATCTGTTTAAAACTTTTTCACGACTAAGCCATCTTACTTCAGAAAAGTACACAACACCTTCATATTCTGCATCTATTTCTCTTAAGAATTCTCGAAATGTTCGATGATTCATACCATTCTTGCGAATGTAATTGACGGATGTTACTAAAATAATCGTAACATTTTCCAAATTTATAGCTTTTGCACAAAGTACATGTTTGTTAATGAATAATACAGTGAAGTTGTAGAAGAGGCTGTTTAATATTCAATTCTTTACATTTTTCATTAATCAATCCTATTAAACCAGCGTTGCGAACTGTCATGTTTTTTGCGCCATCAGTTGTTACATTTCTTAAATTCTCCCACTTAAGATCGTACATACTGAAAACATCTAATATCTGCAGAAATATATCTTCACCTCTTGTATTACCATGAAGACTTTTTAGTGCAGCAAGTTCTTCTGTTACATAGAATTGCTTATCAATTCCACGGATAAAAATCATGAGTTGAACGGTGCTAGTTTAAAAATACTCAAATTGTGAAGAATTTTCTTTTAATTTATTAAAATTAACCATATTAGTAGATATATTTTGAATTCGTCGAACTACTGTGTTTGCCGATAAATTAATATCTTCAAATTTTTTTTATTTTATTCGGATAAATTTCATTTTAACAGCAGCTAAAATACATTTTTTAATGAACTCATCACTCGTAAATGATTTGCCATTCTCAGCAATTAATTTCGTAATGTGTAAACTTGTTTTGACAAATGATGAATTTTGTTGATTACATTTTTTAAAAATATCTTATTAATGATTTTTGGGGTGAATCAATTTTATTTTGTCTAAATTGTGATTTAAATTTATCATACTCATTTTATGTTTTGTGTCGTAGTGACGACGCAAATTAAATTCTTTTTATAGATTCTTGGCAAATTAAGCACAGTGCTTTACTGTAATTATTAGTAAAATAGTAATCAAAAGTCCACTTTTCATTAAATTCGTGATTTTCCTCATTAATTTTTCTCCTTTTTGACAGTTTATTCATTTTAACTACTTCTATAAATTATTTGAAAATAACTTGCCTATTTCTAATTTTTTCTAAGAACGAAGTTGCATAAACGCCGTTTCCCATTACAGAGAAACTTCAATTACTAAGCGTGAATAGCGATTTAAATGCAAGTACACATTTCTAATATCGGTAATAAACATTGATATGGGGTGGGAAAGTGAAATGCAAAATACAAGTATATAATTCTAGCGCCAGCAATGCACAGTGATAAGGCGTGAGAAAGCTAGTGTGTGTGAGGCGTCTACTTCAGCTGACTCACGGCGCCTTGTCATCACTCGGGTTAGTCGATTATGCGCATTTGATCTTGCTTACTGTATTTTTTTTTGGAATGTAAAAAAAAAGTATCACTAGTTTAACCTTCGTAATTTTTACTTCACCCTGTAAAAATTATATTGCTCGGTGGGCCATATAGGAACTTTGCCGACCCCTGTTTTAAAATATAAAACTCCCGAATTTATTTATATATATTTAATATAGAATAAGAGGAAGGACCACGGCGGAAATTCATCATCCAGATACTAGAAGAGATACAAGTATAGCGACGTACCAAGTGTTGAAAGAGAAGATGCGGAATACAGCGTTAAGGTGTTATGCTTTTCTGGTTGATCACAATCGAAAGATTCGGAAGTACAGGAAGATATTTATATTGTTGGGCAACTTCCACTTATCAAAAATATATTACTTTTTAGTGCGTATGTGAGCTGTCCCCTCAGTTGTTTTAGAATGAGTTGTAACTGCAATTCCAACGTAACACATGAAATTTCAAAATGAACGATGAGTATTTAGTTTCATGACAGGTTAAATAGGCGTTTTAAGGGAAAATATGCTAGAACGAATATTATACATTTTAACTATTAAATTAAAAACTGTATACCCAAAAACGTTAAATCCACATAGCTCAACTCGTAATAATCCCAAAATTGTCGAACCCATATAACCCAACTTTTCGTTAATCCAAAAACCTTAAACCTCAAGACGTAAAACCCACGTAGCCTAACTAGCTGTTGAGTCGAAATGATGAACTCAAAAATACCCATAGAATCTAATTCACGAATGGATTGCCCGATTAAAAAGAAAATAATTTCATGCTAAATGTGAAAATATTATAAGCTAATTATCTCGAGTACTTTACTTATTTTATATTAAAAGATGACCGTAAATAATAATTACACGATTTACTTTTAATTTTTAGTGTTTAGAATAATTAAAAAGAAAGGGTTTTACAGTTTTAATTCATGATTTTTGGATTAATAACGAATTGGGTTATACGTCTTGGGTTTTACAGTCCTTGAATTTACGATTTTTTGCTTGTAAATTAGCCCCGGGTTTCTGAAAGCATTAATCCGGGCCTGCTGATACCTTTGGAGATTATGGGACGATTCACTTTTAATCGCGATACAATTAGCGTCTTTATCAATGATAAAATATGAATCGAACTACTGAATCGAGTTTATATTTAGATAAAACTTGACGTACATTAATCGAAATATCCGGTTTATTGAGACTCCCAGTCAGTGACGCGGTCGAATTGTGCCAAATATACCTTCGTCATACGTGGCCATCTGTTTAATGTGACGTTTAAACAAATCCAGCCGGAACATGTATAGCGATTATTGAGCGATTTATGTTTAATCAAATTATCGTATCATCGTCGCTTTATACGGAGATTGTACAAAATTATCTCATCTTGACGTAGTGTGCGATAGGAGAAACGTAAATTGAGACGTTTGTAATCACTTAGCAATATGCGCGAAACGATTATATACGTAAAGAGTGTTAATGAAATAATACGGAATCTTGCTTACCAACATGGAAAACGACTTTCTAAATTTATGTAAAAACGTGACTGTGCCATGTTCCTCCTCGATAAGATCCGTTAAAAACCGGATGATTTGTTTGTTTAAATATCGTAAATATTCGTCTATTATGAGATTTCTTCTCATCCGATGAATAAAATAACCTTGATTAAATACGTATACGCCCAAATTGGAATAGATAATTATATTCCATATTTATTTGACACATTACTTCAATGTTGTAATATTAACCATCTAGTTCTCTCACCCTCTCTCTCTTTCTATTACACACACACACACACACATATATATATATATATAACAGAGATATTAATAAGAACTTATGTATATCGATTCATATTGATTAGCCAGGTGTAATTTAAATTACTAAAAAAATTTTATATTTACAATAACTTTTAATTATAAAACCGATTTTAAAATTAATTCTTCATCGAAATTGATCATATTATTTAATAAACTGTTACTATTTCTGTGTTTTATAATTTGTAGTTTTTATAATAATTTTCTTTTTAAAATTTATATTCCATGTGTAAAATTTTTATATTATCTGTAATGTACAGCTTAAAAATGATGTAAAAATTGAAAAGTTTTGCTAAAATAAAATAAATTTTATAGTGATTAACATTGTTTTTATTTTGTTTTGTTTTATATATATATATATATATATATATATATATATATATATATATATATATATATATATATAGAGAGAGAGAGAGAGAGAGAGAGAGAATATTTAAATATTATGAGAATTATATGTATATATATAAAACGTTTCTTAAATGATTTAACTTCCACTCGATTTTAAATAAAAAATAAATTGTTTATTTATTAATAATGCACTATACATAACATTATTTGAACAATTTATGAACTTACCTAAAAAGTAAAATCGATTTTGAGAGCGTTTAGTTTTAAATAAAAAAATATTAAGTTATGACGTAATGAACAAAATAAATTTATTTACTAATGGTTTTTCTTCTTTTGCTTTTTACAGTTTACTGTTTCATAATGTTAAATAAAATGGAAGCAGTGCAACCATTTTACACACACACATATAATATATATATATCTGTGTGTGTATGTTCGTCAAATAAATATAGCCTATAATTATTTACGGTAACATATATGTGTGTAGATATTTGAAATGTTATTATTTTTTTGACAAGAAGAATCAAAATATACGGATATTGACTATATTTAAATAAACGAATCACATATACACTACCAGAGGGTATCATGAAGATTGTGAGCAAATTATCAGACCCCTGCAGTATTTATCTATTTTCAGATTAAGTATTGTGTAAGCGCCATGAGTGTATGTAAAAATTACGTTTGCCAATATATTTAATGTTTTTTTTCTGGAAAAAAATTTATCGGTGCGGTCTTCGTTAAAATTATTAATTTTAATAGTTCATGACTGGTGTATATATATATATATATATATATATATATATATATATATAGCGGGATATAGTACAAGTGACCACTTACTAAATATAAAAGTATTAATACAGAAATGTGAAGAATATGGATTACCTTTTAATCATTGTCTTTGTGGATTATGAAAAGGTATTCGATTCGGTTAAGATATGGGTAGCACTAAGAGCGCTGGATAAATGCGGAATTGATAAGCAATATATTCAAATTATCATTAACCTATTACCAATCAGCTACGATGAAAGTACGACTGTAGGATAAGACTGGTCAGATCGCTCTGAACAGAGTCGTTAGACAAGGCGACACAATATCGCTTAAATTGTTTATAGCTAGAGCAAATATTTAGAGGCTTGAACTGGGAAACAAAGGGAGTGAAAATAGACGGAGAATAACCTACTTAAGATTCGCAGATGATGTTATTCTGTTCAGTAATAACATGGTAGACATACAGACAATGTTACTGGAACTAAATGAAACAGCCAAGAAATTCGGATTGAAAATAAATCTACAAAAAACAAAGATAATATCTAATACAGCTGGTAGGATGCCAATAATGATAAATGGAAACGTAATAGAAGAAGTAGAAGATAATACATATATCTGGGACAAGCAATTAGCGTGAAAAAAGAAAAAATGCTGTACACAGAAATATCAAGAAGAATAAATCTGTCATGGATAGCGTTTGGAAAATTGAATAACGTATTCTGTAACAAGGATATACCAATCAACTTGTTGAAAAAGAAAACATATGACTAGTGTATCCTACCGGTATTGTCAAATGGAGCTGAGACATGGGTATTCACAAGAGGAATCATAAAGAAAATTAGGAAAGTGCAAACGTCGCAAGAAAGGTTGATGATGAACATCAGACTCAGAGAAAGACGAAGCCTCGCCTGGATTGATAGACGTTATAGAACATATTGCAACAAGGAAAAGGAATTGGGCTGGACATGTCTCCCGAAGTCAGGATAACTGGTGGTCCAAGAAAATTTTACAGTGTTGGCCAATAGACTGTAAAAGGAAGCAGGTCAGGCCGCTGGCGGGGATTAACTGGATCGGAGGAGCGCAGGACAGGAATCTCTGAATAAAATTAGGTTCAGCCTACGTTCAGTAATGGACTGACATAGGCGTATCGTAATCGTAATATATATATATATATATATATATATATATATATATATATATAAATATATATATATATATATATTACATGTTTTGAGTAGAAGAAGGGTAAATTACAAATTTTAAATAAATAAATTAAAATATAAACATGAGAGAGTAATATATGACCAAGGTGTACCGTGTTGAGTGTTATGTAGTTGGAATGAGATATTCCAGAAGCCAACATTTGTTTGATAGTAAGAAGGAAGTTATGGTGATATGAGTTCCACTTCTGTTGCCAGTTATGGGAAATGAAGTATTTGAATGCTGTGTTTCGTACTGGTGATGACGGGGCTTTATAGATTCTTTGGGGAGTAGTATGGAATAAGTTGCCCTATCCACCGCTTCGTTCCCCACAATTCCCTTATGGTCTGGAACCCATAAGAAGGTTAGTGGATCTGTATCTTGTGATAATTAGTAAAGAAGGGATTGTATGCGATTAACAAGAGGATTTTTTGACTTTCTGTTCTTGAGAACTGATACAGTGGAGATGGAGTCCGTTACAATGAGTGTTTTGGTGTCACTAGGGTTTAGGAATAAGTTTAGAGAGAGTACTACTGAGTACTAACCTTCAACAAAGCATCCCTCTTCGCGTGAAATTAATAGCTAAATGACCTCTAAAGTTGATCAGTTATGACGGGAAATATAAAAAACCCACATATTTCCAATAAAAGTTTTCGTTATAGTTTTTTCGATCTATTCTACTCTATTAATTCTCCCAGATTGGAATTTATTTTCTCTTTGCAACCGACCAATAACAATTTTTATTTTACGAAGGACTGGTTGCGATATTCGTGTTGTATATGTCTCATTCGTCCTGTCTTTTAACAGCGATCGATCGACTAGATCTATGAGCTAAAACTAGGATATTTCAAACTAGAACAAAAATAATAAGAAAAAGAAAGAGATATATGTTACGTTATACAGTGATCAATGGTAAAGTAAGGGGAAAACAAACATCGTATGGGGCTATGTTACAGACGACCGGGAAATACGTACAAATATATAAACAAAAATGGATAAGATATATCGGAATGGCCGATGTATCATGTCGTTTATTCTTTGGCTATTATCGTATTCGACATTCTGTATTCGTTCGCTCGATTCTGCACGCAGTGTTGTGTCAGGTCTTGATAATCAAGGGATCCTCGATTAAGCGCTGGCTAATAGTCTCGCATTTTAAGAAAATATGCGTGCGATTGCGAACAGTATTATTAACGATATGTATATATATGTATATATTATACTAGACAGGAAATAAATGAGTAATGATGATCTTTCTGGGTAGAATCGTCGCCCCTTTTCCTCGTAGTTTGAAAGTAAATAAAAAAGATTAAAAAAATCTAGTCAATTTTAATAATTTAAATTCGAATCTTCCTCGCGAAACCAGATCATCTCGAAATAGATAACCAACCGCAGCAGATGGAAATTCTATCACCATCGGTCGCGTCGACTGCGGTGTACCCCCAGATTTTATTTTATGTTCCTATTAAATTATTTCAATTTATACGACGTGTATATATACTTATTTATTCGTGCATGTTTCGATAAACGTATTATAATTTCTAAATTTTTTTTATTATTTGAATGTTTATTTGTGAATAATAATTAATAGATGTACTACATTTTTAAATTGTCCAATATAAATTTAATAATATTCGGTAAACTTTGGAGATTAATAAATCGTGTAGCTTCGAAGAAACCAGTTGTGGAGTCTCACAAACCACACTGTGGAATAATATTCAAAGTTACACCGTGACATGAAAGACTTCTATAATTCACTAAATATCCTCACACACACACACTTTATGCTGATGATCTGTGCATGTATTTTAAAACCACTAAATATACTGATCTAAATAAGATTGAAATAATATGTAAAAAACTATATTGCTGAACTAGGCCTGTTTTTTTATGTTAAAAATGTAAATCTATTCTATTTGGAACCAAAAACCTCTTGAAAATATCAAACTACTTAAAATTATTCCTGGCCAAACAATACGGCTAATAAATTTAAATATCTTGTTTTTTTTTTTTTTTTTTGTGGTTCCGCAATTATACGGTAGGGCAAGTGTATTAAGTAATTTGTGATAAAGGTGCAGGGAACCAGAGTACTTAATAAATAACTGTGTGAAAGTGTAGTGTAGCTGAAACAAAAGAAAATCAAACAATTATATTACAAAAGTTAACTAGATGTGTGTGACAGTTCCCTGCAAAGTGTAAAATAATAATAAAAAATATATATAAGATGGTAAGGGATGAGAAACATAGTCCCTTAAACCGTCAATGATGTGTGTAAAGAGTTTGTGTCTTAATAATAATAAAAAATAAAATATAAGAGAAAAGGAAAAAACAAAATAAAAATTTAAATAATAAAATAATTATTACTTATAATTAAATAATTATAAATACATATATACATATAATAAAGGACAATTGACCACGCTACAATTAAATAGAAACTGCAGAGGATTTATGAAACTTTAAATTTTAACTGCACGACCTGCTCAGCCAGCAAAAGGAAACTCCTAACTTTCCTGCCAATAGGAAATACATCAGTAGGTCTTATGTTATATTTATGATGGATGGAAGCAAATGCAGGACAAATAGAGTGTGATATACATCATCTACTATTGATTATATAAACTTACCTTCCTTGCCCATCGTGAAGAGGTAAATACAAAATGTATCAAATTATATGACGAAACTAATTAGAATTATTCCCAATAATTAGGGGCTTCGGTTTAAAGAAAGGGTGATACTATATATACGGGTTTTATCCAAGCCATTTATGGGTATAGGTGTGCCACTTATATAAATAATAAAAACCTTAAAAAGAGTTAATAAACAGCAAAAAAAGTTATACTACACATATCCTCATTGTACAAGACTGCTCCATCATCTGCAGCCTGTGTGCTAGCCAATATCCTACCCCTTTACCTATTTCTAATCGACAGGGCTGTTATTTCTGAATTCAGAATCACTGGTAACTTAAAGTTAAGTCAATAACCTACCTGGATAAATTTAGTACTTCTGATATTGACTCTAAAATTATTAGAAACAAATACTACAATATTTGACAATCGGGCTAGGATTTAGGCAAAACTAGAAGAATCGCTCACTAATTTTTCCCTGATATTCTGAGTAAGATCGGTTATAAAAATATGCATATAACCTTTTTTATTAATTCATAAATTTTAACTGGATATGGTAACTTCGGTTCTATAGATTCAATTTAACTAACACACCAAATTTTTTGTGGGTACGCCTTAAGAACCGTATTTACGAAACCCATCCACGCGATCTGGAAGACCTGAAAACTGGGATTTCTAAAGAAATTTGAAAAATTCACCTACCTATGCTCGAAAAAGTCTTCGAAGATGTTGCAAAGACTGAATGACTGTATTGTTGCAAATGGCGGTCATTTGAACGATATTGTGTTCCATAAGTGATTGTAAGCTAATCTCGCGTTTTCCTATTTTTAAATAAAATTTCATTCGAAAATTTTGGACGAGTAATTTTTGATTTATTAAAAAAACAACAAAACCGTCCGTCTTCTCTGGGTCACCATATATATATATATATATATATATATATATATATATATATATATATATATATATGAATATGGGTATAATTATATGTAATATCGATTCAATTATTATATTATACTTCCTATTGCATTGTAGTTAAATACGTTTTTACTTGGTGTTTCACACATAATTTTATTACGCATCGTTCAAATGATAAATCGACTTTGCAGCCTGTCGTATCTGTTTTAAGAATTTTTCTTTTTGAAACCCAAAACTATCTATATTTCTAAAAATTGTTAATTTCCATTTTTTCCTAAGTAAAGGTAATCACGTTTACTGGATTCTATATATGTTCTTTCGCGCTAGCGTTGATTTAGAATTGCTTACATATTGATAATCATTTATAAATAACTACGGTCCACACTCATGTTAGATCAAGGAAAACGACACTATCTCCTCTGATGTGTTTCATAAAATAAGATTCGATCCTTCATTCGTCACATCGACTAATGTCCGCTATTTTAATTTTATTTCATTCCTTTTTTTTTAAGCCCCATAATTGTTTTGGGCGGTACACCTTTATTTGTTATTGGTTGTTTTTTACCAGGCTAAAATGCGCATTATATATATACAGTAATTCTATATACACGCATACAAGCACGGTGAGTTTGCTCACACGTTTACACAGGTTGAAGGCCGTGATGTCGCGTTTTAGTTCTATGTTCCTATATTCATGTACGTTTATGTATGTAACGTTCTTATATATGTACGGTGCTATGCACGTAATATTGTCACGTATTATGAATACATATAATCACGGATTGTTATGTAAACTTTAGCTTTGCAATTATATATATATATATATATATATGTAATGTGTATATACATCTATATAAAATATCAGATAATTAACTTAATGCTGGTACGATGGACATTTTTATATATTTTTTTATATACGTCCAATATGGACGTACGGAATACAAATATGGAGATGTACTAAAGCGTCAAATTGAAAAGTAATCCAAACAGCTCAAAATAAATTTCTTCGACTTGGCTTCAACGAAATTATGCACTCCATGTAGATCTACAGATCAAATGGGTCAACTAATTAATTTATGATTATGCTCGGCAATATCAGAAACGGCTTTCTTACCATCCGAATCCGGAGTCATCGTCACTTTTGTCTACTGATCTGGATTTCAGAAGGCATAACCTCATAAATTGGTCGTTACAAATTAACATAATTAGAAGAGTTTAGTCATTGGGCTATTCCTCTGCGCATGTTATGCCATTTATGAATGCTGCTTATTTAGGTTTAGATATAAGATTTCAGAAATAAAGCGGCTATCCGTTTCAGGAGCTATATTAAAAAAAATTATGGCAGGATCGACTTCTAAAAATTAGTTACATTAAATTTAATTAAGAACTTTATCGACGATAATATATTAAATACATTGTATGTATATACTATTTTGTGCAATGTACTTTTATTTGTAAATATATTTTGGACTAATTTTTTGATGTAGAAGCGTGACATTCCACTTCATCAACAAAGTCTTGTAAAGTTAGGTTTATAATCACTGATGCACAAGCGAATAGATGTTAAGTGGCCATCAGTCAGAGAACTCCTAAATTGCTAAAAATCGCGATTTGATGTTTTTCATTTGAGAAAACGCTGCTTCGCATGGATAAGTAGAACCAAAAAATGCGCAGATATTCTTATTGTCGCCAATTTCGAAAATGGAAATTTTTCTTCTGGTAATAAAAAAATTGCAAAAATAATATCTTATCGTATTATTTCTAATTCTAGATATTACGAATTCAATAGTAAAGTATGAGTAACTGGATTTGATGAAATATCCTCGTTATTGAATTCTACAAAAAAAAAATGAAATAATTTTAGAAATCGGTTGAAGATTATTGAGATTTGCGTAATCGTCTCTCAAATTCTTGATTAAAATTTTCCAGTTTCGAACAAAACATATCAATATTACATTTTCCAGTAAGTTTAATATGTTTTTGGAACTGTCGAAAATATTTAAAATTTTGCTTTTTCAATTGTGAAGTAAAAAACTTTAATTTTGCTTTAATAGCATTCACCGAACTCAGTAACTCGATTGCATTTTTTCTTTTTCTTTGTAATTGTAAATTAAGCGAGTTATAATGGCTCGTAAAATCCGTAAGAAATGCTAATTTCGTTACCCATACTGGATCTTCTAAATGTTCACGGTTTTCTCGCAAACACGCAACAATTTCAGGTAAAAGATTTAGAAATGTTTCCAAAAAACCTTCCTCGGTTGATCCACCTAACATGACAAAAAAGATGTAAATCTTCATATTCCGAATCATTGTCTTCAAGTTGACTACGGAATAGACCTCTCCTTAAACTTCGTGCTCTTATCGAATTAATCATTTTAACTTCCGCATCCCTAATATCATTAACATGCAATATCGGTGCAGCATTCATAAAGTGCGTTTCTTTAGTCGGCTGTATTTTAGGATTGTTGTAAAGGGACTATTTCCACGTGTTTTTGGTCTGCACTTACACAATGCTGTAGAAAGGTAACGTAGCGCTGGTGGAAATACTCGTTTAGAGTTGTCGCATAGTAAAAAAGAACAGAAATTTGCTAAATAAAATATGCCGTCAAGATAATAAAAATACCATAATATTAGAAATTCAACACAATTTAAACACACTACATAAGGAAGGATGGGAAATCCGCTTTCTGTGGATCCCAAGTCACATTGGGATGCACAGTAGTGATAAAGTAGACCTTGAAGCTCGGTCTATGGTACTTTCACCAGCACCAGAATACTCACCACCTCCATCAACATTAGCACACATACTCATGAACAACAGCAAGCAGGAATGGACGACCGACTGGACCTCACAAACAACCTTCCTTAGGAGCATAAAATCAACTATAGAACCTTGGTGGCCTCCAGATGGCACAAGTAGAAATGGTACCCTAAACCGTCTACGAGTGGGTCATACAGCCATATCACACAATTACCTTTATACCAAAAGCCCTCCACCAACAAACTGCTCCTTATGCGGACATTTAACAGAACCAACAGTCACACACTTAATCTACAACTGCCAAACACTAACAACACACAGGTTAAACACAAAATACAGGGTCCAATACACAAAATACTTTCAAACAACCCTCAATCAATAGTTAGCATTCTGGCTTTTGTAAGAGAAAGCGGACTCCTAGCATACATATAAACTAGACACACGTCTCCTTATGCTGTAATAACCCTGGTAGTTACAAACGGCATATGGAGATTTACATAATATTAAAAAAAAAAATTTAGTACGCATTTTAAATTAAAAGATTTATTATTTTGCCAATGTCTAGTATGTATTATGTTTTATTTGTAAATATTTTTTCATTATTACATAGTAAGAGAAATCGAAGATATCTTAATATATCTTCTCTTTTAATCGCAAATAGATGGGGATGTGGAATATTTTGAACCGATAGTAATCGGTTATATCGAATGGGCACAAATATATATAAATTTTATTCGACTTAAATTTCGTCAGATTTAAAGAATTAACCTATCTCACTAGAGCTACATGTGTGTACGTGTATTTTTTATACGAGTCCACTGATGGAAGTGGACAACATGAAAATATGTCCATGCATTGTACTGTTGTAGGTAAATATTTATGTACGTTTATATTTTGGGAGGGTGGATGTTCCTAGGCTGGTTCTGTGTTTATGTAGTCGTGGTTTCGTTAAGAATTAAGTAAGATTGTTTTTACATAATAATGAAGAGGTGCTTTATATATATATATATATATATATATTTAAAATGTGTGATAAACAAATTTCATGTACTTTCAAGTTAATACGTTTGTATAATTAATAGAAGTAAAGTTGGTTTTACGTAGGGTTTACACACACACACACACACACACACACACACACACACGGGTAACCGTGCTTTATGTGTAAAATGTACGTTAACACGCATGTTTATATCGACTGTCGCTTATTTTTACGAAAACATATTTATAAAACGAGGAGTTTCGGATTCTTCGTAATTAGAAATTTTGTATGTCGCGGTTTTGCGGCTCGTATCGTATTTTAAATCAGTAATTTCGTTGTTCGTACGATATTTTGAAAACGGTATCAGGCAACCCGAATCGATGACAGTTATCAGTTGTTTCGACTTAATTAAGTATTTCTCGTCGATGTGCAGTTTGAAACTGGAATAATTCGCTCATTCGTGCCAAGGGCACTTTCCATCTGCCACGAGTTCGGTTATGTCGACACTTCAACTTATTGCGTACGTCTCCTGCCACTCAATCTGCGCGATGTATATACAATAATTATAAACAGCCGGCTGGTTGGGGTAGTGTACTTTCTCTCGTTTAATATACGCTATTCGGAAAATACATTATTACGCGTAACACTGAATTGCGCGTTATATTCTGTCGAAAATGTCTCTTATAACATTTCGATACGGCTGTTATATATATATTTTTTTTTTAACGTTAAGAAAGATTTGTTAAATAATTTTATAATATATCACGTGAATTTGCTGTAGCGACTAGCCGATAATGCCAATACGAATCGAACAAAATGCTTATAAATTTATCGTAACCTAAACGAGGGTTCAGTTTTAAACAATATAACCTAGTTTGAAAAGTATTAACAGAAAATACAAATGTCAATAAAGTACAGTTAGATAGCAACTATCTAGACCTTGTAAGCGAAGCAACGTACTTAGGACAGTTATTATCATTTAGGAATCAGATGGAAAAGGAAATAAACGTAAGAATCACGAGATCCTGGAAAAAGTATTGGGGTTTAAGATGTATATTTAAAGGTCCTTTTAGTAACAACCAAAAAAAAGCCAGATTTTTAATATGTGTATTATACCGGTATTAACTTACGGTTGTCAAACTTGGGTGTTAAATTCAGTGACAATTAACAAGCTCAAGGTTACTCAGAACGCTATTGAAAGATCAATGCTGGGGGTTAAGGATCATTTTAAAATAAAAACACTTAAGCATCTGTTTAAAAATAATATTGATGTAATAAGCTACTCTAGAAGGAGAAAGTGGGAATGGGCCGGCCACGTACTAGGTTAAAAGATGATCGACGGACCTATAGAACTACTTTCTGGTATCTCTCGCATCACAAGAGAAGAATTGGTCATCAAAGGGGTAGGTGGAAGGACGATTTTAATAATTTCCTAAATCAAAAACATTTCGAAAAAGTAGCTATAAATAGAAAGGAATGGGAGCGGTTAAAGGAAACCTTTGCTCTTTATGGGCCGAGGAAATTTAGTTTATAAGTTATATAGTTAATAATTCATTTATATTCATAAATCCTCAATAAAGGTATTTTGATTTGATACCTAGTTTGAAGAAAACGAAACATTCCCAAAAAACAAGACGGTCCTAAAGGATGTAGAAATTTTCTCACCCAGTTTTCTTTATCGTTAGCTTGAATTTTTGCTGACGATTTTAAATTTTTTTCGGGTTAAATAAAAATTTGGACGAGATAATTGCGTTAATAGACAACGGTAGGTGGGCAGTTTTTTAATGTTTCCGGAA
The DNA here is from genome assembly GCA_032883995.1 of Coronaproctus castanopsis. NCBI lineage: Eukaryota > Metazoa > Arthropoda > Insecta > Hemiptera > Monophlebidae > Coronaproctus > Coronaproctus castanopsis. The sequence continues at coordinate 167,583,166 of CM065053.1, forward strand.
TTTCAAACGTCTTTAAAATTCCACAACAAAATCGTCATAACGCCTCCTATAAATATCGCGGGATATGACGCGTGAAGTAGCAAAATGTAAAAGAACGCATTTCGCAATGAAATAGATACGTAATCGTTTGAAACGAGCGTGTGTATTTAGGACCACGGTAAACATTGATGACCGCAGTCTATTGATGACCGCTTTTACATCCCGTATCGAAGTATTATCTTTTTTCTGAGATTATACTGGGTAGCATTTTTGAAAAAATATTTTAGTAGAAATGGCTTCATCTAGACCGGCTCTTAAGATTCTCGTATGTTGTTAAAACCCATCGACTGTTTCGTAACCTATACGTCTTAAATAATGTAAGATTTATGTATATCTTAGATACGTCGGACGCTTAAATAGATTGGAGTGACCACGTACGCTATCTAGGTAATACTTTAGACGGTAGATTAACGTTCACTAAACACGTAAACAATACTAGTCTTAAGACAAATATTATTCCGTATCCTAGGAAGAAAAGCTAAAACTTCGTTACAAAACAAGCTGCTGCTCTACAATGCTGTTCTGGCGGCGAAATGGAAATACGGAATCGAATTATGGGCGTCAGCAGCAAGTATTAACTTGAAACGTATCCAACGATTTTAGTCTAAAGTACTGAGAGCATTATGTGACGCTCCTTACTACGTCAGTAATGATACGTTACACCGTGATCTGCAAGTGCCCACAGTCGCACAGATTTATCAGAATAAATACCAAAACATTTTTTGGCAAACGCTCTAACCATCCAAACCCTCAAATTCGGCGAATCTACACGTCGACACTGCCAGATAATCCTCCGATCCGAAGACTAAATCGACGAATGCTCCGAGACGTACTTACGAACTCTGCGTCCGCAGAATGGCCTAAGGTCGTACAGGTCAAGTCACTGCTGTTTATTGAAACAGAGGCTGTATATCGTCGTACTTTTACATGTGTTTGAACTTATGTGCTTATTGTCTATTTGTGCATATTAAGAAAAAAAAAAAGACAAATAAAGCCGTCTGTTCCATATAGCGACTTTTTAATAATAAATCTTACCTTAATATTAATAACGAGATTAAAAGAAGTCAAACATCGAAAACCGAAATATTTTGCACATATAATGCGCCGCCCCAAAACCGTATAATACATTACATATAATTTTCGATATTCACATTAGAAAATGGATGTGTATATTACTTCTTATAGCGTGTTTTACTTACTTTTTTCACAAGTTGCTTCTATCAAATGTTGCCACTGTGCGCAGTAAATAGCGTTTATTTTTCGGACTGAAGTATTTTTAAAATACATTATTAAATTAGTACCACTTTAAGCTACACGATAAGTATGAACGACTTCATTTCCTATATCTTCCTTGTTCGGTCCGGCATTTTTAAAATTGATTCCAGTGGGTTTTTCTCAATTTTTGTATAATGTATATAAAATATGGTAGGTTGCTTATGGAATGTATTCTTCGTATTCGCGCATTTCTCTGGAAATTATATACGAGTGTAAGTATACAAAAAAAAATTAAATAAAAGCAATTTCTCTAATGTATGCGTCAATTTATTCCAAGTATTCAAACGAGATCTATGGACGATTTTATTAAAGTTGATGACTTTTCTAATTAGTGCAAGAAACGGCAGAAGAGTATTTGACCAGATTAATATTCTGCGCATGTGATAAAAAGAAAACGAAACAGAAATATTGTGAAGGTTAGACGCACGAAAGATGTCCCCACTTTGATTTCATAGAGTGAATGCGAATTATTAAAACATACTAGGCACTTGCTGGTTACGATATACACACAAACACACTACACATATATATATATATATATGTGTGTGTGTGTGTACGTGTACTATTATTCATTCGTCTTTATGGGAACCGATGATGTACCAATCGTGACTTCCCCATATCAGGTATTTTTCAAACGAACCGTCTATTCTTCTTTGTTTGATTTATTAACACTTACGCGTACATCTCCGTCTACTATACAGCGTAGCCTAAACTTTATTTATGCCTTGCTCCCGACCTTACTTCGCCAACGCGAATTACGAATTACCTTGCGCACGGGGTAATACGTCGTGTTTCTATCCGCCAAATAGTTTATAAAGTGTGAAATAATCGTGTTGAATTTTAATTACAAAAAATTATATGTATTATATTATTTTTAATATATATATATGTAATACATATATATATATATTGAGGGAGAGAGGAATTATGTGTATGTGAAGAAGGATATTCATTCCGTCACACAAAGCACTAGCGGTCTCTTCGGTCATTTATGATCTGCGTGGGGCGGTGATGAAGTTGTCTTTCGTACTGCACTAAATTCAAAAGATGATCATGTAAACGATTCTGATGAAAAGAAAATTTATAATAATATCGGGTGCCCAACATTATTTTTCTTACATATATTTAGAATAAATAAATAAATATACAATATGGCGCTTGTTGATAACCGCATCTTAGTCTTGAACTAGGTGCGCTAGATATTAGTTGTTGCTTAAGTATATATATTTAGCACGCATTACTTTTCTTATTATTATTATTGTATATTTATTTATTCTCATTTATTTTTATTTTATCTTTAATATGACCTCTAACGGACGATATTGTTTTAGTTTTTATTTGTAGGATAGATAATGTTTTTTTCCGTAGTACGCGCATATATTGTGTTGTTTTTTTTTCAATCTGTTCATTTTTTTTTATTATTTTTTTTTCTTAAATTTACGTGCCTTATACTGCTACTAAGGCCAGAGGCGCGGAAGCATAATTAGATTAAAGGAATAAGATTAAATAATGAAAGGAAGGTTATGAGCTTAGATTCAGCGGATGGAGTGTACCGTAGGATTTCGGTGTTAGGGATGAAGCAAGTCCAGCAGCAAGGCGATAGGTTGCGTAGGAAGAACATGATAACAGGATGTGAGGAATAGTAAGAGGGCAGCTGCAGGAATCGCAGAAAGGTGCACTCGGGTTTAGAAATAAGTATTTATGGACAAAAAGTGTATGCCCACTGCGTACGCGGAACAGGGCGACTTCATATTTTCATTTTTATTGATAAGGTTAATATTGTGATTTTTGCGTCATCTCCAAAGTTTTGTTATTATCGTCTCCTGTAATTTTATCTTGTAAAACAGTATTTGAAAAGCGCAATACATTAATTTTTTCGGTCACCCGTTATCAATTTTTAACGCAAAATGATACATTTTAATTTATGAAATAACGTTAGCATATGATTCGACGACGTGAAATTGTAAAGTAATATTTCAAGTGTAATATCGCTTTCTAGATGACCGGATAGTTTTTAATGCGTTTTTCGTAAATACTTCAAGAAATTAAATATTTAACGTCAACCGAATGTACCTTATTAAGGAAATATGATTTAAGACTGATTCGAACTAAGCAGATTTTGAATATAATGCGGAATAGTATAATTTCGACCAGAAAGAAATCCTGAAATATACACGATAATTTAATTAAATTAGGAGTATTACTGAGAATGCTCCTGTACTGAACGAGTTGTAATAAAAATCATTTCACAGTATTTTTCGGCTAAACAATAACTTTTTACAATTTATAAATACAATTGCCGAAATAAGTTTAAAAACTGAATATATCACCGCAATATGGATAGCGTTCTCTGCTCACGTACCTTCGTTGCATGTAATTCTGCTAATCCGTATGTTCGGTAACGAATAATACGAAGCGATGATATATATACACTTAGTAGCTAACTGAACTGCCAAGTACAAAAGTACGGAGTACATATCCCATTGATTACGCATCCATTATACATAAATTTAGTCTAACTCCACGTTCTTTGCTTCTGCATTGACATGGGTGTAATTTAGCGAATTCGTTGATAGCATTATTAATGAACATCGTATTGAGATCAGAATGAATGTCACCATTACGTAACGATAAGCGTCAACTATCGCACGTAAGATGATGTTTTGACGGCGTTGTATTATATCTCGATTCGACTTGGCAGTGCAGCCCCACGGAACAAAGCCATAAGTTTAAACAGGTTTAATAATTTGCTTGTATAGCAGAAGTTTGCAGAAAATATCCAACTCCGATTACCTGCCTAAAAACCGATATAATTGACGTGTTTTATTCTTGATTTTCTGGGCCTTCGTTTTAACATGAACTTTCCGAGTCAATCGTGAATTCAAATGCATGTTCAGGTACTTTACTGAGTTAGCCTATGGAACGGGTCGGTTTTCTAAGTACAACACATCGGCATAGCGTAATGTAAACAAGACATGGCCAGACTTCTGTACATTTAGTTTAATATTCCAGTCTCGAGTCAGTTTTTTAATCCGATCGAGTTTGTATTGCAATTTATTTGTAGCTTCAGAATTGGGCTACCACTTACAGCTAAGATTGCAGTATCATCTGCAAATGTGGGGCTGTTTTATTGTTACCGGTATGCAAATCTCAAGTACAGGAGAGTTCTGAGGATGCTGCACACCTGTTTGTATATAGTAGAATGACGACCTTGCCTTTTCATGCGTAACCCGAAACTGTCGATTTAACAAATAATATTTGAATACGCGAAAAAAAATTCCTGGTAGTAGAGTACTCAACTTGTGGACCAGGCCTCGATGCCACACTTTATCAAATACCTGTGAAATATCTAAGAATAGAGTAGAGCAGAATTTCTTCTCCATAGCGTTGTTAATGATTCCACTACTCGGTGCACTTGGTCGATTAGTGAATGATTCTGTTTGTCCAACTCCTGCAGGTATGTGGTAAATGTTTTATATTTTACTTCTTTAATAAGCCGTCTGACCGGGTTGTTAATCTTATTTATTGTTCTTATCGTGTGGTGTGTACGTGTTGTGTGCCACTGGCGTTTCGCTTTTCGTTGTCGTGCAATCTTATCAAACGGATATATGATTTCCGGATAACTATTCTTTCTTATACAGGACAAGCAGTTTTAACAGCTTCTCATGAATTGCCACAATAAATCTAGCTTCTAAGTCATCTCACTAACTTTAAATTATATTTTTTTTTTTATCCAGCTTATCACGAAATTTGTCCCAGTTTGTGGAATTATTTTATATTTTTCTGGATTACCGTGGCACTTATTGTATGGTGTACGATCTGACGAATCTATCAAATTTCCCGCTAATATAAAATTAAAATACTTTTATTTTTTTTTTTTAACTTTTTAAATGATTTGTACGTTAAATAAATGAAATGTATAAGTATGTAAATAAATAAAACATACATATTTCTAATAATATTATCATTACGGCGGATTTGATGACGCCACGCTATATTTATGCGCATTGTACGTTAGAAGCGATAATTAATGTTTAGTATGAATAACGAAATTAATAATAATTAGTCGCGAAATAATTAAATACATCCCACGAATGATGACCTTTGTGTTTACTGTTAACTTGGAAAGAGGTAGTGTCGTTCCGCGTTAAAAAGCTGATTAATTGATAAGAGGATCAATTCCCAATTTATAGGACTCGTATATGGTTTTCTTCCACGTATTGTTGATAAAATTCATTATCTGCCGATTACAATACGAAACTAATTATTGTATTCTGTTTTTAGCAGCTCTAATCGTGTACTTAGCTAAAAACACAGCGGCCCTTTTGTTAGATTGAAATGAGACAAAAATACCAACGACGATGAAACGAAGAAAGAAAGAAAGAGATTATTTTTATTTTATTATTACTTCGTAAGAAATATCTATTTTATAATATTTACTTATCGAGAAAAATTATAATTCCCCTTATTATTAGTAAGAAAATCGGATTATCCTTTGTCGAAGTTTCTTTTAATTTTTGCACGTAGACTTGTTTTTAAAATGAATTCTCTCGTAGATCAGCCGTCGTATGTGGAAATTTAAAATAATATTTTAAGGGACAAGATTGGAAGATGGCGGAGATCAAATATTGTTAGGAAAGTAATAATTTGAACATCGCCGAGGGGTCAAAAATAGAACTTAATAAGCGAACAACGTAAACAACACATACCAAAAGTTAGGCTCGATATAGAAAGAATTCCGTCTGAAATCGAGGGTAAGATTTTTTTGAATTACGCTGAAAATTTCCCCAAAAAATTTAAAGTACCGTTAGGCGAAGAAAATGGATTTTTCGAATAATAAGAAGCTATGTTTGATATTTAATGTACGGGCCTAAATTTTCTCTGGTAAGAAGGCACATATTAAAATGATTGTAGACGTGAAATCCAGTCTGAGTCAATTCATCATTTACGGGATTGCAGAACCGATTGAACTTGTAATGTGACAAAATATGTGGTCGCTAATCGACATGCTCTACAATTAATAAATTATAGATCCCAGAATATCTAGTATATATATATATATATATATATATATATATATATATATATATATATATATATATATATATATATGTTAAATCTATTGGACAAATTGCTGACTGAAAGACGCATGAAAACGTTTTGCGAATGCATGATGACCGCGTACCGAATAAAATGCTTTATGGTGTTCTAGAAACTGGAGAAAGACATGTTGGAAGACTTAAACTGCGCTATAAGGATGTACTCGTCAATAATCTGAAAACCGTGCCAATAAATGCAAGACAAAACTGATTGGAAAATGAACGCACGAAACACTAATGAATGGTGATCTATCGTAGATAGTATAACATTGGCGCAGGAAGTCACTTCTTGAAAAGGAAAAACCCGCTGGTCAACCAGAGTTCGATTGCATGTAATCAACAATAGCGGATAGTCTGCCACCTATGCGGTTTCCAGGCAAAACGTCGTATCGGCTTAGTATCCCATATGCGTCATAAACATGAATGATAGTTGCACAGCACTCATACTCGGCAACGAGGGAGATATAATAATCAAATCAAATTAAATTTATTGGTATTCATTTCAAAATAAGTACAGTAAAATTAATTTTTTAAGAAAACCGGCTCTGCGCATGAATGCGCGAGTACCGGATAGAATAAAATAATCTAAACGGCTTATAACAAAATGCAAAATAAAAATCTACTATAAATAAATAAAAAAAAATAATGATAAATTATCAATAACGGTACAGCGATTAAATAAAATCAACATCGAAAAATCATTTATAAATACTACACCCGGTCAACATAAAAAATGTGAAAACATATTAGCAAACACAAACGCCTAATAACATATATACATTCAAACACACACACACATATATATATTGCATACACATACCTAATATACGCAGTTCTGGCGAATTATAAATAAAAAATTACGGTATATTAAAGTATAAAACTTGTAAACGAAAATAAAAGTAAAGAAATACTTCATAATTTCAAAAAATTACCGAAACAGATGCTAAAGCCACTGTATAAAGGTAATGAACATATATTTTTTTTCTGGCCTGTACCATTGGTCGCTTTGGCCATCTAAGTAAGTGGAATGAACGGTGCTGCGCTTACTAGCGACGTAACGTATCAAAGCCTATCAGCGACGCTTGTAATTAATTAAATGAATTTTTAAAACTGGCGGTAGTGAATTACATAAAACGGGTTGATAATAACCTGCGTCAGTGAATATTGGTTAAATATTGATTTAAATAAAAAAATTAAATAATTTAAATTTCTTAATTTTTTAGCCACATAATTACAATATACTTACCACGTCAATTTATTATCCGTGATAATACCGATATATTTAATTTCGCATACTCGTTTGAGAGTTTGATCATTAACAGACAGATAGATAAAACGTCACAGTAATATGATAAGATTTATAAACGATAATTTGGTTTTATTAAAAAAATTAATCTATTATTATCGATCTATGTCGAGATATTGTTAACGTCATTTTGCACTTGAGGTTGTACTAACATGCATGAAACGAGAGTTGGTAACTAGAACAGTTCGTCAGCATAATTAAAAATTCTGCCATATACACTTCAATTACAAAGATCAAAAATTATAATAATATTAATAACACATCATTCATTATATATATATATATTTATGTTTAAAATTATGTATATAAGGTTTATATATATATAATTTTAATTATTTAAAAACTTTTTTTCTTGAAACGTTAATTTTTTTTAATAAAAAAAGTAGGAAAAGGAAATGTATATATGTAATATAAATGTTATAATTCATGCGTAAGGTTTTTGGTAAAATAGCGAATAATGGTTTATGCCCTTAGTGAAGAGGCGCATAGCGCGCGCGTGCACACACACATACACAATGTGGATGTAAATATATATATAGACGGAGAGAGAGAGAGAGAAAGAGAGATAAAAGTAAGATGTTTTAACAGAAAATTTGTTTTTCTTCTCTTTGATTTTCATTGAAATGCCCGCGGCGTATGTATATAATATTTATTTATGTTAACATAAATTATAAAATTGTTTCATAACTGTTTCTATTTAAGAAACGGCTATTTTCTTTCTGAAACGCTTATTTTTATGAATACTTTCAAACGGAGAATATACTATCAGCGATATGTGATGCGTGAATATTACTAGCGCGTCGTATTATAATTTAAAATTGTTCTTTAAATTTAAATTTTTTGTCTGTTTATCGAATTGGTCGAAGGAATGTCGAAAATTATTTTGTTTATTACGAAATTTAAATACATCAAGTCGAAAATAAATGCTCGTTACGTATAATTTGTACGAAATGGTTTAAATTGTGAAAAAAAAAACAATAAAACAATTTTAAACGCATTTAATATTTTATCGAATTTCGTTAACGGATATTTGCAAGTTTAATTTGTTATTTTAATTTAATCTACTAATTTTATCACGTCGGAAGTCTCGTGATTTACCAATATTTTTATCGAATTACACGGTCTTTGTTGATTTGTGGACTAAAACAATCCTATATATATATATATATATATATATATATATATATATATATATATATATATATATATATATACATATATATATATATGATGTTGGTGTCGCTTGCTAAAAGTATCATGGACCTACAAAGTATTAAATCATAGTATTTTTGATCGAGTACAAGAACGACGTTCTATCCTACGAAGCATAAGAAAAAGGAAGTTGGAATGGTTCAGACACATATTGAGACATGGCGGAATGCTAAATGAAGCAATGGAAGGCAAAATAGCTGGGAAAAGACCGAAAGGCAGACCTAGGTAACGCTAATAGACTCCATAAAACAGGAGCCAGGAGTACAGTCGTATGTACAACTCCAGAGAAGGGCGGTAGATCGTATACTGATAGTGATGGCGGACCAGTCCTAGGACTGAAAAATCCCGAAAGAAGAAAGACGATATATATATATACTCGTATATCAAGTGATTAGAACTATACATTCTGGAAGAGAATACCTGGCTAATCAACGTATTTTTTGTTTTTGTGTTTTTTGGTTTTCATTTTTTTTTCTCTTTTTCGTGACATAAGTTGGTGTTATTTCGACAAATTCCCCTCACTAATTATTAACTTCGTAAAAATATGATATATTCGTGGAATTTTGTCAGTTAAGTTGATTGTCTAACGAATTCATAATACTTTGTTGCTTTTATTATTTTGAAACAAATTAATATCCGAGCCAGTCTGACTATGACGTTATCTCTATACGGCCACGTTAAAACGTCAAAATATGCGGTCAACTTATAGCCAATAGCTTATTTTTTCTTAATCGTATTGCAAAGTGTACGTAAAGGTCGATTTAGTAAGCGATGAAACGATAAATTACTGTATACATTTTACACACACATACATACATATATATATATATATATACGAATGTCGTTCTTATTAACTGAATCGGTTGAGAGACGGTCAAACGTTCCATGTGTTCGGTATTCTAATCTTGTTGAGTGTCATTTATTGAAATTATGTTATTTAGTCTAGTTTGTGAAATATAACAACTGGCTGATAACGTAATCTTCAGCGCAATGTCTCGCAATTATTTCGGTTATACCTGTTTCGCTCTAGCGTCAATTCGTCTCGCTTTTGCCTTGTCATCGATATCGCAAGTTGTAGTATTGGCTAACCTCGTGCTCGTCTTTTTCCAGGGTTTAATCCATTAATATCGGTATTATTTAATAATAATAATAATAATAAGGCATTTATTTCATTTGAAAACTTCTAAATGAAATTAAAATTAAATATTAATGAATTAAGCCCAACTTGAGTGAATGCTTTCTTTTTTCATTTTAATATCCTACGCCTATTTATTGCTCTCCGTATCCAGTTCGTTCCCGGATATTATCATCCTTCCAACGTCTTTTCTTCTCCTAATTTATCTTTTCCCGTCCAACGGAATCCGTTCTGTAGATTTTCGACTCTCAGTTATGTTATTGTTTCCGCATGATATATCTTCGATTTCAGTTTTCTCGCTACTTCCATTAAATTACTTGTTTCGTTTTTTTTTTTGATTGCGCTCTTAAATCTTTTCTTGTTTATTTTATCGTTATACCTATCTTTTTCCTTTCCATCTCGCTCGTTGTGCAATTTCTCAAGCAGAATATTTCAAATATTTATGAGTTATAATTGACAACAAACTCATTTTTAACCAAATCATTTAGTCACAATATCAAAAAATTAATGGGAAATATCGCCAATTACGAAAAACACGTCGGAACATAATTAAGGATTCGATTTTAATTACCGAATGATAATACACAAATCTATAATTGAAAATAATGATGTTCCGGTGTATATATCCAAAAGTTAACAATAAAAATTGCCATCTCACACAGTGTATCGGTCGTTATTTGCAATATATTCGACTTGCTAATATAAAACTAGATCTATCGTATTCGCAATAAAGAATAATGAATTTCAGTTTGTTAATTGAAATCTAGATCAAGAATTAATACTAATAATACAAACCGTTTTCTTATACAACATCCTATGGCAAACCGATTAAAAACTGTTTAAAAAATTATCACAGTAAAATTTGGCAATCCAAATGAGAAAAAAAGGATACAGTTGGGCGCCACAGCCTAACTTTTTTTTAGGTAGACACATAACCTTAAATTTTCATCCGATTTTTTTACGTGGTTTTTTTCGAATGTTCAAACTATAAAAATCGTACTTCAATAAAATAGAAATCTAAAACTCAATGAGCAACTAATAGGCTCAAGATTTCCAAAAATTTGCTTTGCACGCACTTCGTTCTAGATTTCAGAATACAAGGCGTCGTCACGTTCATATATACAATGCGTGTTTTTATGTACACATCGAGAAATCTAGTTATGTAAATAGATAATTATTGTAGATTTCAACCGTATATATTCTATATACGATTACACCCTAGTCGCGTGTATTTTGCAAAGGTAAGACCATTATATATAATACTTATACCACTTTTTAACTATAACCCTGACGCATGCGAGAATAATTGTAGCGATAATACACAAATCCGGGTAAATGCGAGTATAGGTGACAATTTTCTGATTATTAATTATGACGAATTGAAAACGGCGACCTCTCCTGATTAAGCTTTAAACTGCTGTAGAAAGAAAACTTTAATATCGGAAAAAAAAATGAATTTAAATTATAAATTTTTTCAAAAAGCGACGTAAAATTGATATTTACGTTTATTTATAAGTAAAAATGAAATAGGAAATACAGTCATTCGAATTATGATATATACCTTCTTAATTTTTACTAATTTTTTTTCAAAAATATTTTTACCCCGAAAATTATTGCGGTTCGGCTGATGTCTCGCGTTGCGTGACATTCGAAGACGTTAATTTATAAATGTATACCATTTATTTCCTTCTAAACCGGTAATAATTCATCATTTATTTCTATCGTTGGCGCACACTCGGAATATCAACTAAGGAAAGACATATTTTTCGTTTCCTTTTATTTTAAAGAAATATCCCTTCGATTGTATAAACCGGAAATCTGTGTACGTGTGTCTTTTTAAGCGCGTCGAAAGTAATCGCTATCGAACGATATTAAAAAACAACATACGTTTAAATAAAAAGATAATAAATAATAATAATTAAAATTTAAAGTTTTTGTTTGATTCGACGTAATTTAAATACATCAAATGAAACGTCTATGCGCGAATGGCCAAATAATTTTGTTCACTCGCGTCACAAGTGCATTACACATAACACATATGTCTCATACATACATATTATGAAAACCCTATCTACACTGTAACGAAATATTTTTATACAATGAACAAATACAATAAAACTGGTGCATTATTAAAAAAAAAAAAAAAAGAACGTGTTAAAACTACTATAAATTGTAAATAAAAAACTAATTTGACAACACACGATACCTGAAAATTCATATTACGATACATAACAGATAGATTATATTCTCATATTATAATACATAAATTACAATCGCAATTAATGGCTCGTCCGATTATGTGAAAACGGGGAAATGTTTAAAACCCTCGGTTCGATACGCGTTATTAGAGCTAATACAAATGGACAGAATTTCCAAAAAAATAATGCTCAATCGTGAAAGTTGAATAGACGTTATAATTTCTACGGCGGAGTTTACAATTCGTTAAATCGATTTTTAATTTCGTTCGTAGGGAATTATATTTGATCGTGCCAGCGTACAAAACCGTTTATTTATACACGTGGAATTTTCTCTATTTCCGTACTGCTTGGGTAATAATCAAATCAAATCAATTTATTATTCACAATAAGAATGCGAGGAACTTGCAATGTTAGTTACAAAGTTAAATGATTTTTAGATTGTGGAATGTAGTGATTTTTTTATTAATTTAATTCCGAAAATTAGTTTAAATCACTAAACGTTTATTTTCTTGAAAAAATCACAAAGCCTTTCGGCAATTACGCCGTTATCATCGAACGATATTTAAATTAAAACAAAAGTAAAGATTTAAAAAATAAAAACACAAAATATAAAATTTAAGATCACAAATTTAAATTTATATTTTGTGTTTTTATTTTTTAAATCTTTACTTTTGTTTTAATTTAAATATCGTTCGATGATAACAGCGTAATTGCCGAAAAGCTTTGTGATTTTTTCAAGAAAATAAACGTTTAGTGATTTAAATTAATTTTTGTAATTATGAAGGATAAAAATAATAATAATAATAATCAAATTAAATCAATTTATTTACAATAAGAATTCAATTAACATAAAAGCTAAATGAAGGATACTACACTAATAATAATTCAATTTGGATTTATTTTATTTCTACGCATTATTACAACAAATTATGAATAGAACGTGAATCCGCAAATAATTGCGCTAGGAGCGGATGGAAAACAAAAAGATTGTGAGAACGGTAAATAATGAATGCCAATGATTAATATAAAATATATATATATATATATATATTTAAATATAAATAAAAATAATATACATATCTTTTCTTACGCAGATTCGCGTATGAGTAACTTAACATACATATCGGTACATAACTGTGCGATTCGATAAAAAATACAAAATTACCGTAGACAGTAAATAAAATACTAATAAACAAAACATAAAATTATGACACCCGGATGTCAAACAATTACACAGAAATTTCTCGTTCTATCGAACTGTGTATAAAGTATACATTCACACTTACAAACCTAAACAAGGGAATATGTGCACACCTACGTATAACGTGCGTATAAACTAATATATCTGCACCTTAATTAATTATATATATATATATATATATATATATATATATATATATATATCCATAATAAATACTTCTAAATACACCGAAATATCCTCCGATTTACACAGTTCGCACGCGCAGAGTCACACCCTCACATATCTTATAACAAAGACAAACCAGGAAAGTATACTACTGTAAGTATTATGAACACACGACATCCATGCAGATAATTTATACGTATCTGTAATAAATTAAAAGTTTTTTCGAAACTTCTCATAACCAAATCCTGGTGTCGGGTGTGCAAGTCTAAACGAAACCATCTCCTTTCAATCGAACCTAATCCACTCTGTCAGCTGCCATTTCCTTTCATAACACGAAAGAAAAATGTTATCCTTACCAGACTTCGAATATCCCACTCAAATCTTACCCATTCCTATTTTCTTCAAGGAACAGACCCTCCATACACCACACATACTAGCATCCTGCCATGCTCTCACAACATTTAGAATCCACCAGCACAACCTTCCTCCTTTCTTACCTCAACTGTTATCTGAATCTGCCGACCACATTCATAATGTTTTCCTGTTCCTGGATTCATTGAACCTTTTAATTAGGATCTAGGACCGCGGTAGGTCAATGTGTGCATATGGCCCGCTAGTGCAGCCGACGCCCGTATTATGAAATAATAATAATAGTGAACAATAAAGTGGGAAAAATTCTTAGAAGTGAGCTTTACCATAATTTGAATATTGAAAATTGAAAATTCGTTTATTATTACGCAATTGATTCTACGTTATATAAGAAAAGAATACAAATGAAAAATACAAGTATTTCCGTACCGAATGTTATAACCATTCTCTCTCCAGAAAACACGTTGATAAATAATCAAAGTTAATCATATTTATAAAGAGCTTATATGTAAAATTGCGGGAAAAATTTAGAATACAAAAATAAACTGTCCTCTTAAAAATAACAGAGTGTATATACACTTTTCTTATTAAAATCAACTTGTATCTTCATTTATATGTCGACATTAGAATTAGGGTTTATTATAGCTGGCTTACCGGGAAAGGACGTGTACACCCGTGCTAATTATTATACCTGTGTCGTAGAGATTGATAATATACCTATAGAATTTACTATCGGAATATCCGAATATCTATAAACGTAGAAAAATTTTCGGCTATTAAACATTCCTTGTACATAGGGGTATTTTAACATATCGTGTAACGTTTTGATCTAAGTAAATCTAGGTTTATTCGATATTATTCGAAGGCGATGTTTTTGCAGTCTTTATATATCTGGTTTATTTTACTTCTGCTTGTATAATATTAGAAAATTACTTTTTTGTATATTAAAAATTTGTCTCGAACAGAAAATATAGGAAATAGACAACCCGCGTTTCGTATTGTTCTATTTACACGTGCATTAATATGTTCGGTAAATGTAAGTCGTCTACCTAACACCTAAACGGTTTACACGATTTTTCCAGTCGAGATGAAAATCATTTAACGAGGGCCTACGCCTAGTAAAAATTATTGACCCAGTTTTCTCATCGTTGATTTTCCATTTGTAGAAAAATTTGGATATTCTATCGCTTTCGATAATCTGTCGCTTATGGCATCAATTCTATAAGATGATACCATTAAAAATATATCATCGGCATACAGATTTATATCTACTCCCGGCGGTGGGCCTCAAATACTCCTTTGAGGTACCCCAGCATTTTAATGTATCGTATGCCAAAGTTGTATTTTTTCAGTTTTACATAGAATTTTCTGTTCATTAAGCAAGATTTAATAATAGTAAATACAAGATACGAAGGCAAATTACATTTAATATATATATATATATATATATATATATATATATATATATATATATATACATAATTCCTGGCATGGTAGTGATACATTAATATTGTATATTATGTCTACTTAATAAGTTGAAGCAAATATTTAGAGCTGTTTACTATATGCAACGCCTAATAAGTTATGCTCACTTCCGAAGACCCCTGTTTATTTATTACGAATTTGATTGACCTAACGCATTGAATTTTGCATCTTTATTTTTAATTTTTCAAATCTGATTTCAGTGTAAATGAATTATAAACAGCCGAACCACTATAAATAGCTTATAAATAAATAAATAAAAAAATAAATAAAAAGTGTATTTAGCACACAATATAAATTACAAAATCAATGTCAAAACAATATTATTACGTATACCGAACAAATTCTTACTACGTATACAAAATGAAAACAAAAAGAAATAATAAATACAGTAATAATAGCGCGGAACTAGATTACAGAACCACCACCAAAACCTGTCTATGCAATTTGAGGACAACTCTATGAAGAATTTTAAGGCAGTAATAATAAATATAAACAAAATAATATGACTGCTCAGCTATTTATATATATTACATATTAATAAAGTTCATAAAATTAAATATATAAATTACATACGATTAAAAAGCAGGTGATACATTATAATAGCGTGTGTTTTATTCTTTTATGTTTATATCTTTTATATTTTAACTGAAGACTAGTACGCGTATAGTCTCCTATATTGTTTATTATTGAGTATTGGCTGCGTCTACAATCGTCAAAAAATTTTTTTGTATGCTGCCTAATGATATCACCCACAACCGGCAAGTCTAATTTACGATGCATGCGATCTGTTCTTGCATAGATAGGAAGTTTAAGAATTATCCTGCAACAATTATTCTGAAGACGTTGTAATCTGGACACATTTGAACGGCTTGTATACGACCATATTGGGCATGCATATAGCATAATTGGCCTTAATATAGTTTTATAGATAATTAGTTTATTAACAGGACTAATTTGGCATCGTCTATTAAAGATTGGGTATAGACTAAAAAGAGCTTTATGTGTTTTGTTAGATATGTACTCAACATGCTTGGTGAATGTGAGACCTTTAATTACTCCTAAGTATTTAACATGCGTTTTCCAATCTAATCTATAGCTTGTATTTTTGATCGATTGTTCTACTAAAACGCATTCCGTGTTATATCATGTCTAACGTCAATTTAAATTTCCTGTTAGTTTTTATACGCAAATTCTGTAATTGAAATAATAATAATTCAATTAAACGCGCGCTATTAGATTAAAACGCCTATAATTGAATAACGATGCGGTAATTTCGGGTATATGAAAAAAAAGGTTTTCGCGTTAATTAAAATGTTTGAAACCCTATGAAAAGTTTCGAAGTGAATAGCCCCTGTCAACTGGATGGTAGATAATGATGTTCGTAGTCAACCCGAAGATTGATACAGAACCGCGGTGAAACATGCTGCGTAACCCAACACGGGGTGATTTGTCGTTGTCTTTTTTTTTATTTTTTTTTATTTTTTTACTTTTGCAACAACCTGGTACAATTCGTATATTTCGAATCGTCTTATTTCCAGTTGTGTAACTAAATTAACTTTCCGCCGAAAATCATTAATAATTTATTTTGCATCGTGATATTAGAATTATTTTTTAAAACCGAAATCGTTTCAATTAGCTCTTATCGATGGGAGGTCAATAGTAATTCGTTTTTCGATACATTTGTGTAGGCGTAGAAATCAGATTGCGTGTTTAAAGGAAGTTAACCGGACTTCGTCGTGATAAATAATCGTTCCCGTTACGACTAATAACGTAGGAGCAGGAATATAATTTTTCCGCGTTTCTATAATATCTATAATGCGTTTATAACGTTTTCAAATAAATTTATAATATTTCAATAAATTTCGACTTTACATTTTTATAATATTTCCCCAAAAATAATATCGAGGGTAACCTAATAACATATCGGAAAGAATAGTAATGATGATTATAATAATAATAATAATAATAGTATATTGTATTTGAAAATATAAATGTAGATAAAATTTTAAGTAATTTCAAGTTCATCCTAGTATTGCGCTGAAGTGGTTTTTATTCTTTCTAAAAGCCACACACACACACACACACACACTTCTGTTGCGTAACTGAGTTATACACGATAATTCAATAGTACACCAGAGCGTGCTCGTTAGGTTTTTAGGTGATAAAATATTAGCCGTTGTTATATCATAAATTATCTGTAATCACGATGAGGTTCCTAGTAATATTAGTTTTATATTTTTCTGCTTTTGTATATATATATATATATATATATATATATATATATATAATATGACGTGCATATGGTGTTTGTTTTTTAGGCTAATTTCAGCATTAGTATTCGATTTGTTTTACGATATTTTATAAACCTAGCCATTATTTTATACGACTAATTTGTTAAGATAATACATTTTAAGTTTTTTCAATGTCTAATACCATTAAATATCGAAATTACGGAGTTATTCAAAATGACAATGCCCGATGGTGTAGCCAAAATTGAGCTATTCTTTCGAAATTGTCGAAGTGTATAATTGCGTAATATATAAATTTCACCGCTCGATACGTAAATTACGATTCATTATAAAATCTTAACGTTAAATTTTAAGTTCTATTTATACAATACTGCTTGTTCGGTGAACCGTAGATAATTTTCGATGTTTTTATATGAATACTTTAAAAATTGGACACATTTCACGTAGAAAATTCGACATTAAAATTTCGTGTCCCATATAGTGTGGGCATTGCGTTTGAAAGGGTTAAACTTATTATTTCGAAACGCGTTTAAAATGCGCTAATTTGAAAATAAAAAATTCATTTTACTTTGTAAGTACCGAATTTTATAAATAGCTTACTTCGGCTTATTCGAATTGAAATGCGCAACAAAACGTGGAATATTTTTGTAAAAAAAAACCGCACATAAAATTCGGAGTAAGGTTTTTTTTAAATAAGTCGTTGTTAAATTTGGAAATTATTAATTGAGTTGTATTTTTCTACTTGGGCTGAAGTCATTCACTCGTATCAACATTACGTATTGGTTTCGCAAATACAAAAAAACATACAATGTATATATATATATGTATATATGTATGTGTATATACATTATGTATGTATATATAATATAAATTGCGTTATAATTACAGATGTAGTGGCATTTCTAAAGGAAACTCTTTCATCCGAATCGTTATCGGCGAATGCAGACAGACAACGATTAGCATTATTGTTAAAACTTTCATCTCACGTTGAAAATACCGTTTTTACTCCTGATGACTCTGCTGCTGCTATTACTTGTATTCATGATTCGTCTTTGGCTGTTACCAATGAATCTACGGTTTCACGTAAGTGCTCGTTTAACCTAGTAATGTACGTTTCATATGTGCGCACATTTTATTTACATTAACGGTAAATGTATGATTGAGAAAACCGAAAAATAACAAAGAAACTGAAACATTTGTTTGCGAGACGTGATTATTTAGGTCTTCTTCGGCGGAAGATTAAGATTGTCGAAAATCGTTCATTTATCCGAGTAAATTTTACAAATGTAATCGGAAAGATTATTTAATTAGTACACACTTCGATATTCTGTAACTTCTTTCGTTAATTATTAAAAATATGAAATAAGAATGTCGACATAAGCTGGAATTAAAAATAATTATTCAGATTAAATTATAAATAACGTGTAATTAAAATATAAAAACTGGGAAAAAAAAATTAATATTTCTCTAATTTATTTACGAAGCTTTAACCACTGGGTTAACTGTTTCACATTCGTTTGTATCGCATAACAAGATACCGTGTTAATAAGCTTTATAATATAGTTTTGCTTATTTAACGTTAAGATTGTAAGAGGTTAATTTAAAATCATTTAATTTTATTTCAAATGTCCCCAGTTATAAGCGTTTTGCTTGCGCGGTATATTCTGTTTCCATCTGTGCGCGTGACAGAATGCTAAAATCTAACGTCCTAATTTGTCATTCTCATCATTTTGTTGAATATTTCGCATTTATATGTAGACACGGTGGTTATTACGTTCGTTGCTGAATTAGCTTCGGTAAGCGATATTCCTTTTTTTTCTTCAAGTTCCGTCGTAGGAAATTAACTTTTGTACTATGGTTAAATAATAAAAATGTAGTTTGTAATTCTTGAAAAATAACTATATTCGAAAATTAAAATTTATTCATTTAAACGTAATAACAAAAGTTAATAATTTTAAAAACGATAAAATATTTATTCGCTGTTTAGAGTAAAATGACATCGAACAATAGCTTAGAAAGAAAAGTTGATTTTTTCAAGATAAATGGAAGTTGCAATATTTTTTTCCCAGAACATATTACCTTTATGTTTAATTTGCAAGGAAACTATTGCCCGTAAAAAATAATTTAATACAAAGAGACGCTACCAAATACGCAAGTTATGACAAAAATATAAGCCTATCGAGAGAAAAAGAAATTTGAAAACTTAATGCCTACTAAATCTCATTGTTGATGTTAACAGAGAAAACGAAAATAATACTAAAGCTAGTTATATTGTTGCTTTACAAATAGCAAAAAAAAAAATGAATAAAACCTTACTCAGATGGAGAGTTTCTTAAAGAATTTATGCCCGAAGTTGTGGTTATGACCAGAAAATAAGACAAAATTCAATTTCTTTAACTACAACGAAACGTATATGTCGATGAATGTGGAAAATACATTAAAAAACCGAATAACTTGAATATTGTAATCGCTTTAGACGAGAGCACCGATATTACTGACTTGTCTCAATTGTCAATATTTATTCGAGGGGGGAGTTGATTCGATAGATTATACAATAAACTATCGGAGCAGACATTTTCGAACAGGTAGAAATTTCAATGCAAAAGTTCGATCTACTACTAAACCAAACGTGGCGGCATTGAGATTGTGCGACGACGATTTTGTAATAATTGTAATTTACAATATGTACCGTTAGAAACTGAAACGGGACATGCATAATCGGGGACGAATAAAAGCTTTGTATGTAGTTTTCGATTTGTAACCGTAAGGACCTTCGATGAAATACACGAATTCGAATAGCTTTATAAGCATTATTACGATTAATATGATTATTGAACGATAAAAGCGAGTGTCCAGAGTGACGCCTAAATACCTTGACATCTTTAAAATACTTTGACCGTTAATTACAATTTCTGGCAATAGAATGGCTTCCGTTGTGTTCAGTTTCCAACGTTTATAGTACTTACATAGTGTGAAGGCGGCCTTTTGCAATCTACTATAAATTGTATCGGGTCGTCTGCGTAAAGAGCAGTTTTAATATAAGGTATTTTAGGTAAATCATTTATTCGGAGCAGGAAAAGGAAATGACCTAACACACTACCTTGTGGAGAGACACCAGCGTACGTAGTAGGACCGCATTAGCTAATAGACGGATGAGTAACGTAGAAAACTCTATTATATAAATACGATGTTATTACTTTAATTTAATTAAATACGAGGGATAATGGTGTCGGAACGTTTTATATAGCATCGTGCCAAGCCGTGTCAAACGCTTTTTCTAAATCGATTAATAATAATCCGGTGTGTCTATTCAAAATTATCTCTTATAAAGTCAGCTATTGATGCATTGTAGAACGATTAGTTCTAAAGTTCATTTACATTGTTTTCTGATGAAAACTTCTGCAACCGACTAAGTATAACTTTTTCTGTTAACTTCAAGTATTTAATAAACTAATGGATATTATTTATATTTGACATAATAACACTTTAGATGTTTTGTAAGAATTTATGAGTATTTATTATTTCGGCTGCAATACTTGGATGTACATTCCTCGCATAATATACGCTAATAAACAGTTTTTTTTTTTTTTTTTGTAATTAACGCGTTTGTTTATCTTTCGTAGGACGCAGTAACGAATACGATACGAACGTTTTCGTCGAGTGTTACGAAGAGTTGGAAACGAATTCGGAATGGTCCGGTAGCAGTAGTAACTTTTCTCGTAACTACGTCAATACATCGTTATATTCCAGCGAAAATCGTCCAAATAATCATCACCACCATCAGCAGCAGCAGCAGCAGCAGCAGCAGCACCGTCATCGTTTAAGTTATTCTTCGCGTAGCGACAGTAGCGGTAGTCGTAATAACAATAATAATCATAAAGCTCGTAATTATTGTTCGGAAGTTTTGTACGAAAATAGTTACGTCGACGATAATACCGCAGATGGTTGCGCCGTATATAACGATAACGGTATGAGACGCGAATTAACGCGCAGATCCGGCAGTCCTACTAATTCGTCGACGAAATTACGCGAAGATTCGACTATCGAAATATCGATGACCGTACTTCGATGTACCGCCGTGAAATTCGGTCAGCTGTATCGTCGCGAAAAAATTTTATTCGTCGAACATACGAAGAAATATTGGGCCGCTTTATTAGGTACCGTGCTTTATATATACGCCAGCGAAAAGGATAACAGACCGTCGACCGTTATCAACGTAGACGATTATAAAGCCAGACCGATTAAAGTATCTTGCGCCGGTAATAGTAACAATATTAACGGCCACAATAATCATAATAGCGCCGGAAAAAAAGATTTCGGGTTCGAAATAGTTTGTCCCGGTAGAAAAACTTACCAGGTAAGATATTTCGGGAGTAAATTTAATGATTACGAAACGACTAGAAAATTAAGAAAGGAAGTGAAAACTACGAAGAAAAAAAATTAACTTCAACCCTTTCACTAGTGTCAAAATTTTATAACGTATAACTCTGAAAAGATTAAGCCGCGATGTCTTCTACACGTGAATTTTTTTATTTTCCGCTTTGACGTTAATATCAATTTTAAAAATATTTAATATAAACACGTGGAATATTAAACAAAATTTATTTAATTAATTTTTTAAAAATATTTATATAAACGTTGAATATATCGGATTACCTGTAGATTTACGTGCCATGTACTGCACCTAGGCCGGAGGCACGGGAAAGGAGAGAACGTAGGATTAGTGAGAATCGGTAGAAAGTTGGAAGAATAAATTGGAAGTACGGATTGTTCAATTAGATTATATAAATTGGAGGATTTAAGAAAATTTAATAAACTATTGGAAGCATCATGCGTGTAGGAAATAATGTTTTTAGGAGCCTGAGCGGTTTGTCGAGGATAGAACGTTGGGAGTTGAATTGCACACATTCAAGGAGAATGTGTTGTAATGAGGAAATAACAAGTTGAACAAAGAGGAGGAGAACGATTTTGTAGGATATAGCTGTGTGGAGATATTAGTATGACCTAGGCGCAGACGAGCAAGTACAACATCGTCTCTTCTGTTTGCCGAGTGAGATAGGCATGTTGTGTCTCGAACTGATCGCAGTTTGTTGGTGTGGAAGTGCAGATCACCGGAGGTTCCATGATTTACGCGCTGAAGATTTTATGAAAGTCTGGAGATCTTTCATTGGTGTAGGCAGGAGCGGGAATGGTTGATGAGCTTTGCTTCACTATGATCGTTTCCTTGTATATCAACATGCGATGGAATCCGTGTGAGAACTACATGTTTACTAGAAGTTACGATCAAATGACCAATTTCTTTAGCCAGGAGGTGTAATTTAGGATCATGAAGATCAGTAAGGGGCATTGTAATGATACAAGAGAGTCCGTGCATATTAAGAACGACCGGTCAACGACGATGTTTGAAATAAATATATTGGAGAGTAGTGATTTTATTAATTTATAAACCGAACAAAATATAACATATTTATTGCGCGCGCTTGAAAATGACGTAATTGTGTAAAAGCTTCGCAATAAAAAACTTTTAGAAACGCTATTATATTTTGTTCGGTTTATACTTTATATAAATACGTCGAAAATTATCTTCAGTTCAGCTAGAAAGCGATACTGTATAATAAACACCTGTAAAAAATTTAGAATTTTGCGTTAAAATTTTATAACGTGTGAGATTGAAACGATTGCCCATCTCCCTTTCACGGTGTCACGTAGTGTGAAATATTAACGCTAACAGAATTTTTCGTTTTCTTGTCGACGTGAAATGTTCGAATTTGAAAAATATTTATATAAATACGTCGAAAATCTAGGAAGAGTTAATAAACATTTGTATAAAATTTTTAGAATTCGGCTTAAAATTTTATAACGTACGAATGAAAGAGTATCGCTTTTCAGTCTCCCATATATGGCACATTAATAATGATAACATTTTTTTTTTTTTATTTTCTATTCGACGTTAAATGTCTCAATTTTATAAAAAATATTCATATAAATCACATTCGAAAATTATCTACAATTCAGCTAATTGTATAATAAACGTCTGTATAAAATTTAGAATTTTGTGCTAAAATTGTATAATGTGTGACTGAAAGCATTATCACCATTCAGTCGCGATGTCCCATATATATATATGGACAATGAAATATTAACGCTGACAAAATTTTTTATTTTCTGGTCGACGTTAAATGTTTCAGAATAATATTTATATAAATACATGGAAAATTATCTACAGTTCACCTAGACAAGCAGTGTTGTATAATAAGCGCCGGTATAAAATTTATAATTTCCTGTCAAGAATATATAATCAATACGGAGACGATCGGGGTAGAATAAACCGTATTATTGTTAAATGCTTATTTTTTCTACCAGTGTAATTTCTCATCTCGGTTAAAGTCTCCCCTCGAATATCGGGTTTTATTTTGGTGTTTATTTAAATATATTAGTTTATCAGTTGACAGCGTTTGTAAGTCTTCTTATTATTGTTCCTTCGCTCTAGAACCCTAGATCGTCGTTCTTCCGTACTTAATGTCCGGAATTTCTGCATTTTATATAGACTCTACTTTTTTCTTTTAATGTTATTATTATTTTTTCAATTTTTTCAATTGTCGACAACTGTCGGTATTGCGACATTTATTCGTTTTATTTCGCGTCACACTGGACGTTCTTCTATTTAAAACTAACCAACATCTAATTTCATCCTCAATGTGTTTGCTTTAGTTCGAATATATCGATGATCCTTCCAAAAAATGTCGGTATAGACATAATATTTTGTGTAATTTCCCCCCCCCACTTTTTATTATACAATTCGGTTTGACGGAATGAAACTACACATACTTACGTATACATATTGACGTAAATTAATATTCACGTACCTGATATATATATATATATATATATATATATATATATATATATATATATATCGGCTTGTAATAGCTTCTTGAATTATGCGCGAACCTTATTTAATTATAGTACGTTTAATAACTATTTTCTTTCGCGCATAAAATTATCTTTATTGTATTCGACGAACGCGCGAAAGATGTGAAAGTATAATACTCTCTTTTCGATCGTAAATATTGTTATTAAAATAATTTGTATAATTTAGCCATTAGTTTTACTATGAAAAACTTTCTTTGTTTACTCATTTTTATTATTATGACAATTTAATAACGAATATAATAATTGATATTTTAATACTCTCGATCTATTTACATTCCCGGTTAACAAAAGTTACGATAACCACACACATTTATTTATTTATTTATTTATTTACAAAACAATACGGCGTACACAACAGCATAACGCCAATTACAGTGTACGCTCTTACAGAATAATTATAAAGTAAAAGTATGAACAAAAATAAAACTGAACCACACTCGCACAACACGATAATTAATATAAATAATATTTAGATTGAAAACAAAAAATTACTAACACAAACCGAAAAATGATTCTAATGAAATACAATACCCACATACAAGCACACATCCGAAAAGCACAAAAAAAAAAAAACAGAAATATACCAGTCATACACCCATACTCTCATGTAAACAAACTCTCCATCGGATGACCAAAATAAAATAAACTTACTGAAAAGTAACAACTGAAATATAGAGTTTAAAAAAATTTATTATATACAAATTTACTATTGAAATGAATATCTAACTGTGGATGAATATTTAGTACGTTATTACATAGACGTAAGGTGGATAAAAGTGGTGAGTTGTAACCGAAATTTTGTACGAGCATGCGATTCATAGAAAATACGATGTGACCTACTATTAACACTGGGAACCATAAATGAAATTATAGATAATAAATAATTGTCATCTATGCGAGCGTTACAAAGAATATAATATATATATATATATATATATATATATATATATAATTATAGAGTATCTAAATGACCGGGCTTTACTCGGTGTTTGTTTTTGTAAAATCGTCACTTTCGAAAAGATATTTATATACGAATCACTTACTACATTAAAAACCATTGCATAGCTACAACTATTTTAATCGCGTAGAATTTCGTATCATAAATCTCCTGAGTTATAACTAAAAAGTTGAAGAATGTGGAAATGTAGTGATTTTTATTAAAATAAACAACAAAAAAGAAGTTAAAATCACTAAAGGTTTTTTCTATATGAAAAATCACAAAGCTTTTTAGCTGTTCGGCCATCATCGAGTGAATATTTAAAATGATAAAAATATAAAATGAAAAAATATTTATTTAAGATTACAATTCATAAAAACTGAGTAAAATGAAGGTAAGCATTATTTTACTGTTCTTCATTTTACTCAGTTTTTGTGAATTGTAATCTTAAATTAATATTTTTTCATTTTATATATATATATTTTTTTTACTTTTTAAATATTCATTTGATAATTAGCAGCCGAAAAGTTTCGTGATTTTTCATAAAGAAAAAATTTAGTAATATTAACATATATATATATATATATATATTTTATTATTATTATAACCAAAAATCAGTTTTTTGACAAATATCGGAAGGAAGTTATCCTTGATGTTTTTTTTTTTATTAGATTTTTTTCTTTAAAATAATTCATTTGTAGATTAAAAAATATTTTTCCAGAATCCGATACCCTTAAACCGAAACGCAATTCGAGGTATAAAATTTCGATCATATTTATCAACCCCGCGTTAATTGCGGTCGAGCTGAAAATTTTTCAATGTACATTCAGAATTTGGACACTAACGCAACGCAAGTCAATAAATAACCACTCGCATTTATTGTATCGCAAAAACAGTCTGATAACGCTATGCAACGTTTGCAGTCGAATTATATCGCCGCTATGCAGCCGTTTAATAATAATAACTTTAATCAAAACTTCTGGGCGTTATCGCGGAAAGAAAATCCGCCATCACATACTATGTTGTCGTGCAGTGAGAGTGTTAGCGAGGAAACAGAAAATAATTCTAAGGGAAAAAGTCTCATAAAGTAGTAATGACTGGCAGCTAGTAACAAAAAGCGAAGAGGTAAAAAAACGACGCCTATTTCTAATAACAATAATAATAATCGTAAAAAAACGACTCGAGCCGTCTATTGACAATAAAGGTCTTATCTATACTAGATATACGGGATGTAGTTGTGGGGTTGAAAAATGTAAGAATTATACAGACTGCTCGAAATAAAACTGTTCGACTGATAACAAATACGCCTGTTGGTATGTAGCAAACCAGATCATTCACCATGATTTAAACATTCCCTACGTATGTGAGGTTATTAAGCGATACGCGCAGAGTCACGCCACATCCAAATATTCTGTCATCCGGGCTGTTCGACACGATCGGCGATGTAAAACGCTTAATACGTAGAAAACCCCTGGACCTAATCTAAGGTGTTACGCTCTTCTCCAAAATACTGCTAAATGATCTTGTTAGTCAGCTTATAGTAAATATTAATGAAGGAAAAAATTCAAATTCTAAGAAAAGACGTTGGAAAAATTAATAGAAATTTTCAAAATTTTATGGAGAGATCTACTCGAAGTCGGGCCCAAAATTTCAACATTCGTAATTTTTGATATTTTAAATTACCTAACAAAATTTCATGCAAATCGTTAGAGCCGTTTCTGAATATATATATACACAAAAATTATACCAACTACAATTACTTGACTACGTCTTCAAGAATAATCCTTACAATATGTTGCCCATCACGGAATACTTTACGAGAGCAAATCGAGAGGGGATGGTACAAATACCGAAGTTCAAAATAAGTATCGCTCCAGAATTCAAGCTATCTATAACGGTGCTGTAATTTATTAACACGTTGCCCACGTATGTAAAAACCGACTTAAAAAATGTTAAGAAACGTCGCAAGCATTTAATGAGGTACATAAAAAATAAAAAGTAAAATAGAACTTCGTTGGTTTTTAGCGTTAGGGTTTTTCTACAAATTTATGTGTACGCATGTGTTGAGTACGGCGTTGTGTGTGTGTGTGTATGCATTGAAAATGCCAAGGTTAGTTTAATATTATATGCATGTACACCTGTATCCTAAGTTACATTAGATTACATTTATGCAACATTTATTATAACATATTTATTATTTTTATTTTTTATCAACAATCGCATAATTATTTTATAAGCTTGTTTAATTTATTTTTCGTAATGAGCACCGTATATTTAAGAAAATAATTCTATCGTTTAGCCTGCTACTCGCGCGTTATCGCGCATTTGCAGCATGTTATTGTAAATTGTTATATATAAGCAAGTAAAAATAAAGTTTGATTTGATTTGAAAATTGTTCGCTCGAATATATATGATTACATATATATATATATATATATATATATATATATATATATATATATATATATATATGTCAAAATAAAAAAATAACGTTAATACTCGATGATTGGCTATTTCTTAACTGGTAATTGGTTACTTCGGTCAATTATTCTTTCACTTTTATTCCAATGAACCACCGAACAGTACGACAACGATTTTCTGAACTATTCACTTAATTCAAACGACATGAATGAGGGAGTATATATATATATATTATATATATATATATGTACATGTATGTAATTTAACTAATAAATGAAACAAACTATGTAATTTTAATTTTCGACGATTTATAATTAATTATTTGATTCTATATATATATTTATATATATATTTTAACTTTTATAAATTTAATCGTTTCAAATTTGGTTTTTGACAGTTTTATGCTTCTTCTAAAACGGACATGGAAACTTGGATAACGTGTATAAATCATTCTTTGCCGATTCCGCAACAGATGTCTTGCTTGCCTACGATTAATTCGGTGCAATCGCGTTACAGTTGTCCGAATATCGTCGAAGCTAATTCGAAGAAGTTCGCCATTAATAATGGCAATTGTAACGGTAACAGTGTACTAGCATTTAATAATGAAAACCGTCACTACTATAATCGTAATAATAATAATAATAATAATAATAATAATAATAATACTGGTAATATTTACGATAATTGTAAAATAGCGTCAGACGTAGCTGCGACAACGTTGGACCGACAATTACCGTCTATACCGTCACCGACGTTGTATGAACATTACGATAAACCGAATCCTGTCGTCAGGTCGATATTTAAACTACCGACGATTTTCGTGAACGGCGGTAAAACTAACGCTCACTACCAGGAAACGTTTTATCATTCGATCGAAGAATCCGAATCCAGATACGACTATCCCACTAAAAAGGTTAGAATATACAGAAATATTTTTAATTCTTAATTATATTTTGTTTTGTTTTATTTTTATTAACTTGGCTTAAATTATCCATTGACAATACTATTTTCATATAAATATATCATACATAAGATAACAAAAAGAACAATAATAAAAAAAATAAAAAAATACTTACAGATTAACCTTAGATATATATATATATATATATATATATATATATATACACACAAAGGTGGCCATAGTTGCGAGGATATTGTTTGGTATTCAGGGTCAATAAGTAGGTAACCGAGACGGGGTGGGTGGGGGGTAAACATTTAAATGCAAAATTTTATTCGTAAAGACTTATTTTCAATTCATCATCATCGTTTTCTCCTTTCAGGAGGTTCTAGCCGTCTTATATTTTCCTGTTTCTAGTTGCGTTTATTATTTCGTACGTTTCATTAATATCCACATCGGTTGTTATGCGCTCCATCCTGTTCCTTCCTCTCGTTGCCTTTCCAATTATTTTCCCTCGGATGGCTGGCATAAAAATGCCTTCTTCTCGTATTTTGTGTCCGATATATTTTGAATTTTTTTCTTTAATATCTCGGACGATAGTCAGTATATCTCGATTCGGCAGTTTTTTATTAGAAACGAAATCGGTCCACGGAATCTTAAGCAGCCTTCTCTATACGTCCACATTTCGAAGGCGTTTAATTTTCTCTCGATATTTTTAATTACCTATACGTATTATAATAATAACGTATCGCAATATTACGGTGTGAGAGACAGGTAAAACTTTTAACTTATATCCTGACATAGACAACGATGTTGGGATATCACCTACATTTTGTATAAAAAATAGACGAAAAAAATATATGTCTAAAATCGTTTAAATTAAACTATTATCGACGAAGGAAAATGTAGGTTTTTAATCTAAAAAAAATCCGATCCCTTACTGTCAGCGGGTCTTCATTCCTTATTACAATCGTCAATTGTCAATCGTTATAAGTTAGCGTTCGATCTATTCAGACAGGCTTTTTTTCGCAATATGGCATTTTAAACGCAATTTACCCGAAGAAACGATTTACTGCCATAACTGTTTGATGGTAATTTCCACAATAGAGCAGGATTCCTTAAAGCTCTACTTGTACATCGTACAAGCCTCATTTGCCATATCCTGTTTGGGCTGTTTGACATCTTCTATTTCGACAGCTACGTGCCCTCGAGTTGAATTTCTTATGCTAAAAATTTAATACTTCCTCCGAAATTACGATATTATATAATTGAATATTTCGCTTTTCGATCTGTATAATTAATCAACTTGTGAGGCGGATAAAAATTAATTGCTGTTTCTAAGAATAAACATTATTAAAATATATTTTTGACTTGTAAACAAAATTATCGGCCACACACACACACACACATCCAATATACATTTTTCTCTTTTTTTTCTCTTTATATTGTTCCGTATAAGGCATTGTATAAATATCGTTTTTTCTATACAATACTACTTATAAAGGTGCACGCGTATACATAACCATATATGTATGCATGTTTTTAATTTACACTGCAGATAATATACGAATGTGGCGCTGACGGGATATTTTTGATGAATTATTTATTACTACTCGGTAATTCATCTAGGTTTATAACTAGTAGTGACATTCTAATTGTAAAATAAATTGATTTGATTTAATTCATATTATTATTATTAATTAGCGATGGTGAATTATTAATTAAGGATAACTGAAAATTGAAAATTCGTTTATTATTACGCCATTAATTCTACGTTATATAAGAAAAGAATACAAATACATCGAAGGTAATGGTTTTGCAGTCTTTATACATCTGGTTTATATTACTTCTGCTAATATAATACTAGACTGGGCGGGTGTAAAGTAATTTCGCTAAAATTACTTTTTTGTATATTAAAAATTTGTTTTTTGAGCACGAAAATATAGGAAATAGACAACCCGCGTTTCGTATTGTTCTATTTACACGCGCATTAATATGTTTGGTAAATGTAAGTCGTCTACATAATTATGATGACACCCAAATGCTTTACACGCTTTTTCCAGTCGAGATGAACGTAATTTTAATCATTTAACGAGGGCCTACGCCTAGTAAAAATCACGTGCTGTTTGAAATTCAGCAGTAGCGTTTCAAACAGCACGTGACTGTTAAGGCGATATTGATTTTTTAACTGTTAAAAAAAGTTACAAAGGGTAGATGTGTGTGTTGAAAACACTGAATATATATATATACATATATATATATATATATTATATATATATATATATATATATATATATATATATATATATATATATATATAATACATGTACACAAATAATAATAACGCGTTCTACTAAAACATAAAACACTTTAACATGGAAACTAGAATGAAAATATTATTATTATTATTTTTTTTTTAACGAGTATTTAATGCCATATGCACTCATGTATTAGATGCGCAGGATATATGTACAAATACACATTAGTCACATATAAATACGAAGACATAATCCAAAAATATATTTATTAATATAAATTATATCACCACATATAATATTTACATCAGGTTTATAAATATGTTTAAATATAGGTACACACACACACGACCATAGTACTACAAGCATAATACATGGTTCGTAAAATTAGCATATATATATATATATATATATATATATATATATAGTCATTTAATGCATCATAGACATGTGCATACGCAGTTCGAAAACCAAATTTTACATTATAATCAGATTTCCATTATTTTTTGAACTAATATTATATTAAAATTTACCCTGATGGCTTAAGCGTACTTTCAACTTCCGCACCAACGCGTGAGGATAACCCGTGTACAACGATTGCTAAATAAATGTTACCAATAACGTTCTCGAATTTTCAAAAGTAGACCATTTCATAGAGGAACCCTATCGTGACTAATAGATTTTTAGATAATCACTTCAGTAAGCGATGCAGCATTATGCTATTTTACAGCCTGTCTCTCTAATGCTTAATACCGTATGATAAAATAAGCTGATATGAAGCTGAATGTATAAAATATTGTTTTATATAATAGAAAAGATAGTTTTTATTTTCCAAGTTTACCGTACGTGTAGTAAATATGGCTGCGTTATTATGTTAATTTATTATCAAATAGAAAGTGCCAGATACTCAGTTTCACGGGCATGTTCAACCCGATTCCCATTACCCTTAATAGAGATTTTTATGTTTAACGTCTGAAAGCTAAATATCATAAACTTAGTTTAATAATAATAATAATACTTTTTTAAATTTTAAAATTACACTTCTATATTACAAACATTTACTTAATAAACGAAATAGTTAGTGTAATATTAGACTATACGCATATTCGTACGATCGTCAATATAATAAACAAAGTAACAAACAAAAATTTATTATCACTGCGTTAAAATAAATATAATCTCTTAATCTAATGAAATACATTAAACCGGAATAATATTCTAAATATATAATATAAATAATTAAATATATGAGTAAATAATGTTATAAATTAACTTCTGCTCAGTCCATGTGCATACATAAATACACTACACGAGCCTTGATATAATTAACATATATATATATATATATATATATATATATATATATATATACTTAAACATAACTAGCTCCTTAAAATATATACAATCATACAATCTTAATCAAAAACGATAACAAACAATATAAAATATAATAAATAAACAAAATAGCGATCACTTGTGTACAGTTTGCGCACATAAATAAATAAAACTTATTTCAATAAAACTCGAAC
This sequence comes from Coronaproctus castanopsis, assembly GCA_032883995.1. Classification (NCBI taxonomy): domain Eukaryota; kingdom Metazoa; phylum Arthropoda; class Insecta; order Hemiptera; family Monophlebidae; genus Coronaproctus; species Coronaproctus castanopsis. Next base: position 167,615,872 of record CM065053.1, read on the forward strand.
AATCCGAAAAAATACAAGCATATTAATTATTTGATAAACAATTTGGGCACTATACACCAGTGTGAATATACAATTGTGCACATACATACTTAGTAAACATGCTTTCTTACATAATCATAATTAATATAATGCAATAACGTTAATAATATAATATGATAATAATAAAAATGATATATATTTGTAATAAGCGCAAATTAGATTAGCAGGTGAATTTTTTTGTTTTTTTAAATATGTGCGTGTGTATATAACATAATACTTGTAGTATAATCTAAAAGTGCACATATGTGGTTTTAAAAAAAAAAGTTAGCAAAACAAAATATTAAAATAAATCAATTTTTTAAAGATTTTTTAATATAAAAATTTCTAATACCTCGTATATATTCAACGTTGCCAGTTTATTACGTTAGGCTACAAAATTAATATTGAAAAAATTTTATAAATTTTTTGGTAGGAGTTAGGAAACGCTTCCAGGTGTAGAAAAATATTTCTTACTAATGGATCTTTTCGAATTGTTTGTTGGTAAATGGAATTTTAAACATTTATTTTTTCGGTCACTCTTTTATTTTATCGCGGATGTAGATTATTCGAATTACGTTCGTTTTGAAAAATACTATTTTCAACGCAGGAATGTTATTATACTTGTCCGGAGTCGATTTCCTCTTCCGATAACGGCGGAGGCAGCGTTTACTACAATACCACAGCCTCGTTGTACAACAATCGTCAGCAGCATACTAACGAGCTCCATCATCGTCGTAGTAGTGACGATGATGATAATGACAATGTTGCGAATGATGACGATGAACGTTATAAACAGCAGACGAATGATAAGCGTCAGATGGAGGTCAACGTTTGCGAAGCAATTTACGACGGTGTCCCTGAAGGTATTATATGTATATTTTAGAAATAATTGTCTTTTATTCCACGTATATAATATATATGTTTTTTTTTAAATTAAGTATCCCGTTAAATTTTGTTTATTCCGTTGAAAACTTGAAATTACCTAGGTGTTAAAATTATTTTACTTAAGGGTGGAAAATGAACTCGTTCTATTGAATATCCTATTCTGTAAATGCCGTTTAGACTCCACCTTCTGAAGATTTTGACGACAGATTCGTCGATAAGTACTTTCTTAATATATTATAATATCTGACACTTATAAAGGAAAATAATTTTTAAACGCACTAATCATTCAACCGATTTTCGCCGATATGAAACATATACGCAGATGGTCTGGCAATCCAAATAGGGCTAACAGAAATGTTAAACGAACTTTCGGAATATTATGCACTTAATCAACTTAGACTAAATTTAAAAAAAAAAGAAACGCAAGTATTAATTTTCCATCTAAGAAACCGCCTAGCACAAAAAAATTGAATGTTGTCTGGCAAGGAACAAAATTTGAATTTACTGACCGGCCGAACTACCTTGGTATAGAACACTCACATACAAAAGTACTGCTAAAATATGAAGAATAAAATTTCTACTCGGAATGATATCCTAAGGAAAACCTATTGCTCGTGGGGTGCTAAACCTGAAACATTTAGGATTACTACAATGCAAGTCTGCGATAGAGTACGCGTGTCCAGTCTAGTATAATTCTGCTCGCACGAAACAAGTATTGCTGCGAATGAAAGCTACAGTATTATCACAGGATGTCTGAAGTCAACTCCTATCGCAAAAATAATAGCTCTTTCAGGAATAGTACCACCAGCAATTTAGCCGATAATATGATGACCGCCATTATGAGTACATACAACAGCGAAGAAGACGAAAATCCTGTAAGAATAGTTTTATGGCTGTAATTAGTATTAAACCCGAAATTGCGCGACTCGAGGAACAGAATTCCACGAGTGGAAAACGGTGCCATGACTTAAACTTGCGGAGGAGTTTTCCGTAGGTGCAGACCCAAAGTATGCCCGATGGAAGTCTTTCAATAGATTGTGAACACTAATTGGAAGAACCGGCGATAATTTGAAAAAATGGGGAATTTAAAAAAATTCACTATGTACGTGTAACGAGGAGATCGGTCATTTGTTTTCGTGTAAAGCGTGTCCGGTTAAACATAATTTTAAAGACGTCGTGAAACTGAAAGGTAACGCAATTGATTTCTTGGTTTATTGCAAATCCGTACTGTAAGCTGCTCCACCCGTCACGAAGAATAAAATAACCATTAGTAAGCTCTAATTAGATCATGAGGTGTATCGATTACAAGGTTCATTCCATTCCATTTATTCCAGGTCTATTTTAAATAATGAAGTGTATCCTCTATCATTTTTTTTTTTATTTTTTTTAAGGGGATGCCTTTACAGCTTACCCAACGTGATACCGTAATAATCACTAACTCATATTTTTGTGAACTCGGACAACTTCTCGAAAAAAGTCGCTATGTCCGGGAACAAACCTAGATTCTCAATATGCAGAAGGGACATTACGTTATAAGGAGGACCATCACGAGATGCGTACAGTAATTTGAGATACAGTTCAGAGCGTAATGCTGTTAATGAAGGACATTAGAAGAACACGTGATCAGGGTTGCAGACTACACGACCAGCATGCAGAGGACAATACGGATTTTCTCTAAGCTGCATAATGAACAGGCGGTCCGGCAACAAGCAATGCCCAAACCGCAATCTGCTGATAAGCACAATTCCTCTCCGTTTGATGTTTTTGAAAACGTAGAACCATGGGAACCTAGGGAGAGACGGCTGCAGCTGATAATACGCAGTAAGTAATATGTCGTAATTAGTTCTTTCGCATATGGTCGACAGTGTTAAATAGTCCTTCAATGTTAATAATTATTTTCAAACCACTGCACTGAAACTGTCCCGGATACAGTAGTCCAACGGTGAAGTTCGAATTCTTGTCAGTTGTTCTGACGGAGCGCTATTAAATTATTTCAAAATATTAACATTTTTTTTCTTATTAGTTTTGTTATTGTTTTTCCATTTTCATTTTAAGGTACACATTCCGGTAATTCTGCTTAAATTTTTGGTTTTAATGACTCATTAAATGAATACGTTTATTTAATGTTCAAATGTTTGTTTAGTTTAAATAATTATTTGTTTTATTAAAGTTATTAAAAACGTATTTATTTTTGATAATACTATTTTTATCATTTGTATACCGTGTTATTATCGTTGTAGACGAAAAAGAAAACAGCGATGATACTACTCCGGTCAATACTACTCCCGTCATTATTCCTCCTGTCACCACTACTACTACTACTACTACTACTACTAATGATAATAATAATATTGGAGGCGGTCGAATTCAACAAATTATTCAACAAATTGAAGAAATCAGTCAAAGAAATTCAACAATAGGTTGTAACGGCGTTAGTAGCAGCAGTAATAATAATAATAATAATATTATTAACGGTAATAATAAAAAAATTTCGCCCGTTTCAAATCGTCAATCCAAGCTGATTAGTACGCATATTGCGTCTGTACGTGATGATTTATATGAACTAGTCAGTACACCGTCGATCATCATCAAAGGCAAAGTTTAACTAGCTTACCGTCGACAGATATACGGATAAAAGGTACATGTTTTGTTTTATTAGCTTGCTCACATACCTACTATGTTCTACCGTGTATGTGTGTGTGTGTATGCGTATATGTGTATGCGTTGTATTGTTCTACTTATTTTCCGGCAATTTTGATGTTCGTACGTTTTGTTCCTTAAAAAAATCACAATTTTAAGTGTCATCATTGGGTCATTTAATTTACTCGAAAAAATAATCATACGTTATGTTAAGGCGTTTCTTTAATCGTACATGCAAAGTGTTCGATGTGAAGCGAATTATTTGACATTGTTATTATTATTATTATTATTATTATTATTATATATTTGCTTTTAAAATTATCGTATAATTATATATGTATATATATGTGTGTGTGAGTATTTATTTATTTGGTTGTATATGCATAAAATTTTTATTATATCTTTTTGGAAGTGATATTTTTTTTTAATGACGGTGATATAAAATTGCGGATGTGAATAAGAGTTTGATTTTTTAGTTATTCCTTAAAATAATCTTTCTAACGTTAATAACAAATCTCTCTATGTAGTTGCAGTTTTTTATTTAGAAGGTTACAACTGTTTAATGGTGATTCTTTAACTCGTCACAGTACTTACGCACTAGTCATCGAGGAATAATAGGCCGGGATGAGGTACACCGTGCGGTACAAGGGCCTACACAAGTTTACTCGCCGATAATGCTAGGAGACGACAACGTAATAGCCAGAAAATTCTGTGCGCGTGGAACCAGTCCTTCCATATTTGGCAGTATAAAGAAGGATTTAGCAATTTGGCTCTTAAAAATTGGTAAAATCTATTTACTGAAGCTGTAAACAGAACATATATTTGCCACACGCCGAGCACTCGTATCTACTGAGTGTCTAACATTGCCAATATGTGACGTATCGATCGTATTGTTGTAATCTTCCCCAGAAATATACTAAATGTCCTTGCAATCTGTTAAAAATAAGTATCCCGGATATAAACACAATACCTTCTCCAAAAACTTTATAATAGACGTTGAACTTTGTAATTATCTTTAAGTAATTGATAATTCGAGTAATAACCTTATAGGCAGTAGCTACTCGCAGAATGTATTTTAATAAGTTTTACTAACATTACGCTCAACTCTAATAGATTGAAATTGCGAACCTAAAACACATTCAAATAATAGCATTCTCAGCAAAATTGTTTCATCTTTTACGAGAAAATCAAGAATAGATTTAAATTTTAAAATAATTAAAAGCTGGCGACAGTACTGTATAAGCAAAGAACGGCTTTAAGACATTTGAATCGTGAATTATGAAAAAGAAAATGGACGTCGCAATGATGAAATTAAGGAATCGAAAGTCGTTTGGAGTGGATAATGCTAAAAATAACGGCATAATCGGTAATATAGTGCTTCGGATCTTGTAACAGAATGGACGCGTGATAGAAAATTCCATTAAATGAACAAAAATCTGTACACGTCACCTTCGCTTTACGTTGTCGTGATCGAAATAATAGTCAACAGAGCTTAGCCCCAATGGGCTAAACTTCTGCACATGTTACCTCATAACATAAATATTGCTTGTTTAGATTTAGTTTTAAGAACGCAAAACGAAATGTTCGTGACTTGTCAAACAAAAAAAAAAAAAAAAAAAAGAAAATTGAACTAGTCCAAGGATTGAACAAATCAGTGTACGTATCCCGACTTAAAAAAAAATCAACACATAAGAACTCGAAAATTATCGAATTTATAATGCAAGCTGAAACTAGCATTTCCTATCGTATATTTCTGTAGGACAAGTGGGGTTTTTATCAAAGTAACCCGTGAACAATTTTTTTTTTTTTTTTTATTTTTTAAAAAAAACGTATATTTACATCAAATTTTTACAATACATAATCGATACACACCCATACACCCATGTTATAAGCAAACACACAAGCATCCCCTCACACATTCAAACTCAGTCACACGTCGAATACAGATTTTTTTTATATATTACATATCCCGTCAAGCTTGCGCTTGTCGACAGGTATTAGCATAATTTTTATTGTAACATAAATACTTATTATAATTACAGTTTCCATATAAGGTAGCTTACATATATACATGCATAAGCATATATAGTACTCTGTTATTATTCATTTTCGACTCATTTTCACTCACCATAACATCTCATCTCCACTCTCACTAGCACTATTTTTCCTGTTTTCTGTAGTAGTACCCTATGGTATTTGCCCTATTGTATACTGCTCGATATATCCTCATCGATTCATCTCTTAATACGTTGGTTTTAATATACTATCAATGTTCTCGTTTTGTAGCCATTTTTTAAATTCGTGTTTTACCTTATTCTCCATCTTTTCATTTATGATATGTTCACATGTTAAGCATTTTCATTAAAATATATTTGTCTGGTCTCCAAATTTAGTTTTAGGTATTTGTGTCTGGTTTTTTACTATATTCCTTAAGTCATACTTAACTTGTTTCCTTTGCTCAATATCTACTGGTTTTCGTTTTTTAAGGTAATCTATCATCCTAACCATTAGGCACAATCCCTTTATATCTAGAACATTTTCTTCCACAAGTAGTTCGTGTAGTTTACCACAGTGTTTTCTCGCAACTAGTTGCAAACATTTCTTCTGCAATCTTTCGATGTTCATTGTGTATGACTTTTTTGCTAAGCCCCATGCCTGTACTCCATATCTTAATCTTGAATCTATCAATGCGTAATAAATCATTTTTAAAGTTTGTTTATTAACATAATTATTTAGCATGTACATCGACGGTAATGTCGATCGTATTTTTGTCTCTACAAACGCTACATGCTTATTCCATCGCAGATTTTCATCTACTATTACCCCTAGATACTTATATTCCCTTACCATTTCAATTATCTTACAATTTATATTACAACACACATTATCCTCTTTCATATAATGAGCACACTCGTTCGAGTGCATCCATAGCATAAGTTTATATCTTTCAGCGTCCATCATTGATTTAAGAAACATGCACTTGGGTTTCAGTGTATTAATTATAAGATCATTATCATGTGCCCACATACTGATTTTTATTAAGTCATACTGCATATTTACTTCCGCTTTTCTTATATCCCTATTCGATGTCAATACCGTAATATCGTCTGCAAACGCATATATTCTGCTATATCGTAGTTGTTCTTGTAATCCATTTGCATATATGATAAACAGTATTGGAGCAAGGTTGCTTCCCTGCGGTACTCCATTTTTCATATTGATTTTTGACCCTTGTACCCCCGATATACTCACAATACTTTTTCTATCATTCATATAGTTCTTAAACCATTTCAGCACTTTACCTTTTATACCTATATTATCTAATTTCATCATTAGTTTTTCCTGATCTACTGTGTCGAATGCTTTTGTCAAGTCAATATACATTACAATCACTTTATTTCCCATTTCTAGGTTTAATCTTATTTCATCCGCAAAATCTCCTAACGCTTGCGATGTAGATTTACCTTTTTGGAATCCATACTGATTTCTATTGATTTTGTTATCAGTTAAGTATCTCACCAAATTTGTTGCTATATATTTTTCCATAATTTTCGTTATGACATTGTTTACCGCAATAGGCCTATAGTTTGCATAGTCGTTATGTTTACCTTTCTTATATATTGGTCTAATTATTGATGTTTTTAATCCTTGAGGTATTTCTCCATCATCCAGTGTTTGATTAATTATTTGCGTTATTTCATTTGATATTTCAGTTTTCACGTATTTCAAATCCTTAATCCTTATATTGTCATTGCCACATGATTTTTCTGATATTAGTTTGTCGATTATGTTTTCTACTTGTTCTTTCCTCACTTTTGGGATATACATATTCACTTGTGCATGGCCTTCTGCTGCCCTAATTTTAACAATATCACATTTATGTTTAATTTTTTCTACATTCTGTTCAAATTCTTTGCCAAATTGTTCTATTATCTTGTGAACACTATTCTTTTTGAAGAAGTATTTCTCGATCGTTTCGTCCACCCCAAGAGGTTTTTCCTTGCCTAATATTTCCTTGATATTTATCCACGTTTTTCTGATATCTCCTCCAGATTGTCTAATTTTTCCTCTCACAAATATTAACCATAAGATAAATAAAAGTGAAGTTTTCCGATTCGTCGAATATAATATACTACTCGGTGTCTTACAATTTAGTTTATTTACCTAAATAATAAAGAATATATTACATAGGAAAGGGAAAAGTGGAAAAAGAGTTTTCGGTAGAAAATAGTGGATTTAGACGAGGGGATGTGAACAGAGGGACAACCGTTTGAACCGTTACTAATTTAAGATTTGCAAACAATAATACTGTAATATTTGCTAGCGCAGAAAAAAAATGTTCTAATTAATATCAAAAATATACTTTATTGTCCCCAAGAAGCTGGTTTGAAGTTGTAGAAACATAAACTTGCTGGATGCTAAGTCTTGATAAAGAAAACGTAATAAACCGCCGACACTATGTGGAAATCAAAAAGATATAATCAAAAATGGCGGACCTGGCGAATAAATTTGTCATTTTCTTAATAATTTGTAAGGCAGTTATTGATTTTTGTCATCGGACAATTTACAGGAATAATAGATATCTCAGATGTGTAAGAATTTGTAAAACGTTCTCATATGTTAAGACGATTTATCCATTTTTTTTGTATTTTTTAAGAAGTTCGCGTGTATGGTCAAAAATATTGCGGGTAAATGTAATTTTCGGTCAGTTTTGGAAATTATTTTAATTTATCGACTATTCTTTAAATTCATTTTGTGTTTTCTGAATACTACGATCTTGAAATGTGTGTATATGTGTTTTATTTAGTTAATTTATGCCGGTTTTATTTTGGCATCGTGCGGTTACAATTAAATATATATATATATATATATGATTTATTATAGACTGGGAGGAAGAAAATGGGCGAGTTTAAATTTTATTCTTTATTTCCTCCTAACAAAATATTTTCGAAGTGAAACATTTTTTTTTATATATTTTTTATATATATATAATTTTTGAACTTTGAAAATTAATTCGATTTAAAAAATGTAATTTATAAATGTGTGTGCATATGCATGTGACGGACACATGATTTGACCTATGTCGGATTTTTATTCTTATATATAAATCGACGCCTTGCTGTACATTTCCCCGTTTTTTTTTTTTTTTTTTAAATCTATTCCTATTCAATGTGCTATCAGTAGATGGTATATCAAAAGATCATGACATGAACGGTATATAGCCCAATGACTAGTCCACGTATTAGTATCTTATGTTTAATAATTTACATAATTTTGATTACTTATGCTAGGCCTAATGGCTTAATTCTTCTCAGCCTGCGAATTTGCATTTGTGGCTAGTTTTCCAATAAGCTAATTGCAGACCAGTTAGCGCAATTATGTAACCACTCCTGATGTTTGATTTTGTCATCTTTTTAATTACGTCATCTATGTACTCCATGCCAAAGTCATCATGTATAATTTTGTTCCTTACCTACCATGGAGCACTGACGCTTAACCTAAAAGTAATATTTTAATGTCTTTGTCTTTTCATTATATTGTTTTTTTTTTACTGCAGCCCCATCATTCGCATCCATACCTCCATACTGGAACTATTATTTGATTTAGTAGTAGGAGTATGTTCAAAGTAAGTTGTAATTGCATTCCTATTAACCAAAACAGCTTTTTAGTTTTGATTCTTTGTTCAGCCCTTTTTGTATCAATATGTTTAAACTATGTTAACTTTTTATCTACCAGTTGTAATGTGTATCAATTTTGGCCCGAGGAATCAATTTAGTTTACTTACGTTATGCAAGATTGTATTCTTACCTTTTTGTATTAAATGTTTCGAATGTTTCTCATCAAAATCGCATATATAACATTAAAAGAAAAAATATCGAATTTTTAAATTATATTATCAGTCTTTGTATTTCGTAGTAATGAATAATTCATTCTCTTCCGTTTGCCCTCTTGAGGGCGTGATGATATGAAAACGACGTGCTAATTACAGTTCTCCGGGTTGTTCTATCCTGGGCAGCCAATACCGTCTCATGAAGACTCAATCCAGTTATTCAACTTGGTCCTTTTCCATTGATTTTGATCAACATTATATGGCGCTCGAGTGAATCCATGCCTCGTACTATATGTCCTAAGAAGCTGAGGAATCTCCGCCTAATTTTTTTCAGACAATCGTAACTTGCTTAATTTGTTAAATATATACTCGTTTGTAGCTCATCCTCAGCATCTATAAGTCCACATTTCAAATGCGTTTATTCTGTTTAGTAAGTGCCCAAGTTTTACCAGCGTAGGTCGCAATTGAGAAAACTAACCTCAGCAGATTTAATTTCGTATTCATTGAAATACTTGCGTCCTTCCAGATTCTTGTTAATCTACAAACTGCATTACGTGCCATAGCTAACCTGCATTTGAAATCCATCGAGCAGCTTCCATTGTTAATGATCACTGACCGGAGGTAGATGAAACTGCCCACTACCTTCTTTACATGCTTGGTTCTCATTCCTGACAATTATCATGACTTTTGTTTTACTCATACTCAATTCGTATTCCATGCATTCTTCCTGTAGTCTTTGCATGATATTCTCTAGTTTTGGCTTCGAGCTGCTTATAATAAAGATATCGTCCGCATACCTTTGTATTATTAATTATACTCTTCCTCCTATCGAAATTCCGTCTTTCCAGTCGTTAAATGTACTCCTCATAATAAATTCCGTTTATATGTTAAATAATAAAGGGGAAAGTATAGAACCCTTTCTTACTCCGCCTTCAACTTTGAACCCGTCGGATACTATTTTATTCGTTCGAATTCTCAACTTAAAAAAAAAAAGAAATTTATAATATAGAATATATTATTTTATCAAATTAAAAACAGGAAAAGGAAGTTATGTAAGTTATCAATTAACCCATTTTAAAACGACGATATTGATTATAATTTTATAAGAGACCGACGACAGTAATTTTCCGCTTCGTTATCGGGTTTTTTATTTTCACGTTTGAATTTTATATTTTACCAATATCGTTATACGAATCAGAATTAAAATGTATTATTTAGGGAGTGACATCAATGATGGAAATTTTATATATATATATATATATATATACCCGGTTTTCACCTTCTGGCCAGTTTAATCTAGTTTAAAATATTTAGACATCTATATTAGCGTTATTTATAAAATGATACAAGTAGATACATTCTGGAGATAATGTATTTATGACTATTTGAATAATATTCAATGGTAGAGATCTTCATGTCGGCAATACTTTTTACGAAAATGTTCGAACTTGACATACTGCTATACAATATGATCTATGGACTCTTCTAGCTCACAATGATCGCAAGTCGAGCTATCAATAATACCTAAACGTTATGGGTGAAATGGTGTTCGATGATGTACAAAACGTAATCTGTATATCGTTTTTATGTAGTCTCCCTCTATATTCTTGTTCATTCACTAATATATAATAGGTTTGCCCTTATATGTTTGTTCCCATTGTTTATACAACCGATCCTTGACAACTGTAATTTAATCTCCCCAGTTTAGTTTTATCCGCGTATTATTATTCTGCTCACTTCTAGTAAGAGCATCAACCGTCTCGTTTCCATAAAGTCCAACGTGTTCTGCAATCCATTTAAAAACCACCCTGGTGGTTAGCTTTTTAAGTTTATTGACTAATTATTCTTTAGTTCGTGCCAGTTTGATTGAGATTTTTCGAAATGTACTTAAACAGATTTAAGTTCGTCTATATTACATTGTCGCTGCAATTAAATTTTCTTTCCCAGTTTTAACAGCTTTAATATATTTCATTAATAAATTTTGTTGATATCAAAAAAATACGCATTCGATAAATTGCAGATGTTTATTTAAAATACGAATATGCTTATATATATATATATATATATATATATATATATATAAAATATTTGCCCATTAATAAAATTATTATCACATTGATTAGCTTATTAAAAATTATTCATATTTAACGGTAACAAAAAAATATATTATAATAATTATTAATCACCTAAATCTGGAAGACGTTATTTTTGTGTAAACAGCCCGATAAATTGTAATAAATGTAAACAATAACACAAGCGTATAATAAAATTCGCCTGTATATATTATAATGTATGTAAAAATATAAATATTTTAGAAATATTTTGACAATCGGGCTAATTAATTATCTCGAAAATTAGCTATTTTTCTGAGGAATTTTAACAATCACATTTTTCACTTCGGTATACGCTTGTAAATTGTACTTTGAACCTTCTCTACCTACACCCGACATTTTGTAACCTCCAAATGGAGCTTGAGAACCAAAAGCGTTATAACAGTTGACCCTGAAATGTACATAAAAAATTTATACATACACATTGACGTTCAAATTATTCTAGCTAAGATAAGATCATTCAACAATTTAAACTATATTTCAATCTAACAAACATTTTGAGTGCAAATCGTAATATTTTATCAATTCTACATTATCACTGTAAACAGAGCCGTGTAAATATGGGATCATGTCGCCAAGTTTCGATAATATTATATCGATAATTATACGGATGATTATTTTATAGAGGCGAAACGAGTTTAAAATTTTCCTTATATCTACATTTAAATTTATATATTATTAATCATTAAACATCTTCATGATTGACTTTTTTTTTATTTATTTTTTTTTTTTAAAAGAAAATATGGTGTGTTAAATTAATGACTGATTCGCATATTAGCGTGCCACTTTTGAATTTAAAATATATAATAATTAATTCAATTTAATAAGTATTAAGTACATACACTTTAACATATTAGACGATGCCATATATATATATAACATTATATACTATTGCTCGTATCTTACCTATTGATCTTTATATTAAAAAAAGATCTTTAATTTTTAATGCTAAAAAAAAAATAATTATGGTGTCATAAGTAAAATAGTTCTTAAACAGTTGAATACACAAATTTTAAATGAATTTAGTGTAAGATACAAAATTTTAACAAAAGATAAATTAATTAGTAAATTTTTTCCGAATGTAATAGATCGTTTTAAAAATAAAAAGATTATAGTAAATTTTTAAATGACTCAGATACTTTCTGGTCATGGTTCTTTTGGATATTATTTGAATAAATTAAATATAATCGGTGATAATAAATGTCACAACTGCAAGTGTAATGTAGTTGAAAATGTGCAACATATAATATACAAGTGTAACAAATATGATCACCTGAGGCAGTTGTATAGTATTGATTGTACGCTTAAACCGAATGAAATTATTTTATTAAACCAATTCCCGGTTTTTATCTTGGAAATATTTAAAATTAAGTACATTTATAGATAATCGCTACTAGTAGCAATAAGCAAAAATTTGCATGCTACCACAGTTTTTTGTTTCAATTGTAATGAATATGTTAAATATATAATAAATAAATAAAAAAAAAATATATATACACACATATATATATATAAAATTCTTGAACTGTACGTACCATACTGTCCCAGCTTGAAGTCCTTGAACTATATGATTCACTTTGTCGATATCTTTTGATATGACGGCTGCTGCAAGACCGTAGTCGGTGTTATTCGCCCGTTCAATTACTTCGTCTAAATCTTTAAACTTGAATATCTGTTGTACCGGTCCAAATATCTGTAAATATGGTATATTATTTAAACATAATATAAACTAAACTGGTGTGGAATGTAATGATTTTGAATTATTAACAATAAAAAAAAAATAGCTAAAATCGCTAAAATTTTATAAGTTAAAAGACTAAGAAAGCTTTTCGACTATCGGGTCATTTTAAAAAGGATATAATAAAAATAAAAATTTCAAAAATTGACTGAAATAAAAAAATAAGAAATTATTTAATATACATACATAATATTTTAATCAGAGCGTTTAGTGTAATCTAGATGAAGTATTTTATATTTTATTTCAGTTTTTTTTTTTTTTTATATTTTTTATTTTTCCCTTGAAAATTGTTCAATAGCCGGAAACCTTCGTGGTCTTTTAATTTATAAAATTTTGTGATTTAGTTACTTTTTTCTTTTACTGTTTAAGAATACAAACTGTATATCATGTAGCGCTGACAAAATTAAAATGGTGGTTATGAAATATGTTTGTCCTGAAAAAATAAAGAAAGTAGAATCGTCAATAACCTTACACAACATTATTGTTTTTCGAATTTAATTATCGTCTATGTAAATTGTTTTATCGAAATAGAAATATCTAGACGACTTCGACGCTTTATAAATATATGTATATATATATACATATATATATATATATATATATATATTACATAAAGATGATTGCCCCGTTTCTATTCTTCCTATAATTTCCTAGTTAATATTTTTGATCACTCCCTTTGATTTTTAACATGTCGCATTTATGATTCTGGTTATTTTCAATGAGAATTATCTAAATTTTTGCAGCTATATATTACAATACACAAATGAAATTGTTTCTAAATCTTTTCCTTTGGTCCACTGATATCGGTTAACATTTGTTCGTGTTATTGATATGGATGTGTAGGACAAGATTTGTTCGTATTTAGTAGTCTCTTAAGAGCTTTTCGAATCTCGACATTATTACACGCCTATATCATTAACATGTTTCGTTTTTATTTCTAGAAAATTTTATATATTTTTCGCTTTCCTATACACTGTTTTATATATATATATATATTTTTTTTTTTAAATATTTAATTACATTATTTTAAAATGCACATTAATTTTTTTTTTTAAATATTCGTATACATACAGTAAGAGTGTATAATTCATTTTAGTTTGCTTAAATTATTATCTCGCATTTTTTTTTTATATTCTTTTTTCTGTATCCCGAGTATTTATATTATATTTTATTATTGTTTGCACTAATATGGCGCTAGTTTTAAGAAAAATATTAAGGTATCGCAGATACTTAACATTAAGAATATGCTGCGCGTGTATTATACGCGTATCGTATTTAATAAAGTTCTTTCTTCCTCTTATCTGGACTTTCAAGCTTCGTTTGCAATGTACTCTAATAATTATAAAACGCACAAAAAAAAATTCTATAGTTTTATCATTGATAATAATAATAATAATATGGACAATTATTGTATCATAATCGTTTATATACCTCTTCTTTCGCGATACGCATATTATCTTTAACATCCGCAAATACGGTCGGCTCGATAAAATAACCTTTATCTCCGATTCGACTTCCGCCTGTAACCAATTTCGCTCCCTCTTTTTTACCGGATTCGATTAATTCGAGTATTTTATTAAATTGTTCTTCGTCGATCTACAGGGTAAAGTTACACACGTATATAAATTGATTTTGAAAATTGACTACGACATTGTACGTCGTTTGTACTAAACTTTTTACGATATTAACAACCGAATATTTTGCGTATTTTTAAGTAGTTGTAAAAAGTAACTCGAAATAACGTACAAGGGATTAAAATGTTTTACACTTATTCTAATCAATTATTTAGCGATATTTTATCTAGCGATAATAATGATTAGTTATAAAATAGTTAATATTTTATATACATTTATAAAAACATGAAATAGTAGCTTAAAAATAAACCTGGCTAAATAGTACGTATAAAAAAAGAAAATCCGATTAGAATTTTACAGAAACAGAAAACAAAAATTCCAACAATAATTAACGAACATATTAATTAATCAAAAATTAAATTATATCGTCAGACGAAATATTGATTCGTACGTATCGTTCGTTATTCGTTGATTGTAAGATTTTTACCAGTGGCGGCTCGTGGGTTTTCGAAGCGGAGGGGCTGAAAGTTTTACCTAGTTGAATTTTTTTTTTTATAAAAAACATACAGCTAGGCTACCATTTCATAAAAACTTAAAATTCTAAATTTTCTAAACAAAAATAAAATTTAGAATCGGCCATTCTAAGAAAATTTTAAAAAATGTGTAATTTCAAAGCACTTACTTCAAAATTTATTTATATATGAAGTCCATACGACGGTTTTTCACTTTCGCGAACCGGTCAGTTACCTTGTACCTTGCTGTGGAAGTTAGGAATTATATCGATAAGAGTTTTCTCAATACTTATCATGGCAAGCGCAGAAACTCTGTCTTCCAGCATTGTACTCCGTAAATATGTTTTAATTCTTTTCAAGGAAGAAAAACACCTTTCCGCTTCAGCAGTTGTCATAGGAGACGTTAACAAAATTTTCATCAAAACATATACTTCGCCGAGTGTTTTGTAAATACCGGTGTTTCGAAACAATTGGTGGAGTTGCGCAACTCCCGATGCAAGGGAAAATTGTGAATTTCTTTCGTATAGAACAGAAAGTTCAGTTTGCAAACGATTTTTATTTAGCATGGGATATGCCTGGCAAGTTTCGTTAAATTCTTGCCTGCAGTACGTTTCAAATTTCTCTTGTAACAGCAACTTTCCTGCAGATAGATGACCAGTAAATTCGAATCTAACCCTAGCTTGCATACATATTGTGTCACAAACTTCTTTGATAGCGGCATTTCGATTTTCATCACATTTCCTCTTACGAGATACGGGCATAGAATCAGTATTTGTGGACACCAAGTTTTCAAAATTCGTTTCTCTGATTAAAGAAATTGCGCGATAAAAATTTTCCAGTGATGAAAAAGCGCTCGAAGAATTAATGTTGCGATTTTGAAATGCATTGTATAGTAAATCAACGTGTGGCATAATAAGATGGAAGACGCCAAGTCAAAATATAAAGTTGTTGTCATTGAGAAGACGAAGAAGACCGGATGCTTCATTAACCGTTTGGGTATTATTTGAATTCTGCAACTTTTTCGAAACATTCTTTCAGCTGTTCAATGTTTTCAAAAACTGTATTTACGACTCTTGAATTGAAATTCCATCTTGTATCGGAACCACGTGGAATTCTTCTTGACATGCAATTTTCAAGCTCAGCTAATCTCTGAGAAGAACGCGAAAAAATGCTGGAATTCCTGACAAGCTACTAAAAAAGATGCGTACTTCTCTATTAGTTGAAACTGATTTACTCATTACTAAATTTAATTGATGAGCATAGCAATGAATGAAATGGGCATTTGTGTAAGTTTCTTTTACTATTTTTTGAACACCGCCACGCGCTCCGCTCATAACTGCGGCGCCATCATAAGTTTGAGCAATTAGTTTCCCAGTATTATCTTTTAAAACAATTTTCAACTGCTCCAACATCTGTTTCAATAATCCTTCTGCATCTTGTTACTCAGGGTTATAAAATCCTCAGAATCTTTCGTATATAGTTCCATTGAATTCGCAACGAAAAACAATTACCTCCTGTGTTTTCGCAGAGATGTCAGTCGTATCATCGGACATAACAGCCAAAAATTGAGCTTGTTCAATTTCATTAGAAATTTCAGTACGACAAATGTCTAACATACAATCCAACAATTAATTTTTAATTGTTTTTGAGTTAGCTTTAAACACTCTAGAATTTTTAAAATGCACTTTCAAATTTTCATCCAATTTCCTTGCGAAATTTAACAGTCCTCGAAAAATACCAGGGTTATCGGAATCCGCTTTTTCATTATGTCCTCGTAGCGGAAGTTCAAAAATTTACCGCAAAATATCAGGCAGTCGATGATTTTTGATAAAATATCCCTATTCTTTTTGATGTTTTCATTGAACTTTCTGATATTTACTTTATACGCTTCGCTTACCTGTGTCGCGATATTAATTTTTCCCAGCATACCAAAATCTATCGAATTTTTTATATGTTGTGCTGAATTTTCGTGTTTCTTGATTTTTTCATTCAAATGTTTCAAGTCTACCACATCAGTTTGAGTCCAAGAAATTTCACCGCCAAAAAGTAGACAAGGAAAACAAAAGAATCTTAATTTCATAACCGCAAAGCCAGTCACATTTTGAATAGATATCCACTTTAAATTTTCTTTCAAAAGTATTGTTTCGGCTAGATGACGTTTGTATAATATTCAATTGCGGAGTCGGCCTCCCACGAGCCTTAACGTTACACTTTTCTGCAAACGATAACCGCGAAAATTTGTTATTCAGCAAACACGAAACCGAATTCAATTCACTTTCACGAAAAATGCTATTTCCAGCCATAATTAAAGTTAGCCTTTCTACCAAAACAATCGAAGTAATAAAATCCTTATAAATAAATATATTTATTCAATCAATAAAACATAAGTAAATAAGCAACAATAATAGAAGAACGCGCGCGTCAACATTTCATTCTGCAGTTGGAATATTAATCTTGAAAATTTGAAATACAAGTCTACTGGCTGGGCTGGTTTTTGTGCAGCCTGAACGCAGGCAAAAAATAACTATTGCGCATGCGCTTTTACCATCGTCCGGTTCCGTTTCCACGCACTTTATGTTTCCTAAACACGTGAACGAGAACTGTATTGGGCTGGTTTTTGTGCAGCCCAAACATGGTTAAAAAGAAACCACTGCGCATGCGCCTTTAACATAGTTTTCTCGCGGAATCACACTTTTTTTGTTTCCTAAACGTGCCAACAAGAGCTGCATCATACGTAGCCCTCACCAACGTTCTAGAATGGGCATCCAAAGAGAAAAAATTACTTTTTAAACGAAATTTCAAAATTTTGGATAATTTTAATTGATTTTTGAATATGAAAAAAAAATTATACTGGTAATTTTGTAGGTGGGGCTGCAGCCCTTATGCATGAGCCGCCACTGATTTTTACGAATTCGTTGTAATAAAAAATCCCAACGTTTAATTTCACGAATATTCGAAAGTAATTCCTAATACACTACACGGAAGAAAGCTTTGTTAATCCCCGTATAGCAGCGGTGGTAATAAAATTATTAATAATAATTTCTAGTATAGTGTAATAATCCACAATTATTTCGTACACGCTAATAAAGGTGAAATAAGAATAAAAGTGGTGCCGTGCATGAATAAACTGACGTCATGTAGTTAGCTATGATCCACATATTTGCGCACGCAAAAAGGTTCTATGTATAGAAGTAAGATGTATATATACGGTTAAATTACCTGAGGACCTTGTTCTATATCCAAATTAAACGGGTCGCCAATTGTCTTTTTTTGGGCGCGTTCTACACTTTTTTTCACAAATTCATCGTAAATCGATTCGTGTACAAAAGTCCGGCTACCCGCGCAGCAACACTGACCCTATATGTCCAAAAACAAAAGTATAAAAAAAAATGTGCGTAAGCCTACTGTTATAATCATTGCTATTACATAAAATATTTTAAAATGAAATTATTAAATAGTGTTAAACTATTCCAGAATCACTTCCCGGAAATAATAATTATTTATGAAGGAACATCGATTTAAAAACAATCTAAAATGTTCATAAAGCTGTGATTTTATATATATATATATGCACAATGTAATTTATATAAACAAAACTGAATAAATGACGTTTTAAAGAATTATATGAAATAATTAAGATCGTATATTTAATCATTATTACGACAGAAATTACTCTTCTAAAGAAAAATTAATAAGTAAATACGTTTATTCATTTTTTTTTTTTTTTTTAAAAGCCTCGTAGCGTGGTCATGTTTCATGACTTAGTTCGAATCGCATCGAGGACAATAATTTTTCATGGTGAAAATATTAGTCAACACAATTGTCCATGTAAGTGATATGAAGCACCTTGTTGGGAAAATAAATAATCCAGAAAGGTAATGGCAAACTGCTCGAGATGCGTTGTTTGACCAGTCCTCTCTTAATCTTCGATTTCACGAGAGTTCTTTTAGGCGACGTCTCACTACGAACTTTTGAATTAATTGGACTTTACTTGTTTATATATAAAAAAGTATTTAAAATAATTAAAAATTTAATTTGCATATAACTAACGTAATATTCAATTTAAATTCCACATGTGCAATATTCAATATCTAAGTACACGACATCAAATATCACAAATTTTTTTAAATAACAAAAATAAATTTCAGGTATTACAGAATTAATTGTCAATTCATCGTTTTCGGTGTAATTATAATTTATAAATTAGAACGCTATTGAAAATGGTGAATTATTTTTTTACACTAACGTCGGGGTAAATTCCACATATTGTAATTATTTTTTTCACTAACACCGGTAAAATACTAAAGTTAATAGAAAATGAAAAAATATTTTTCTATCACAAATCGCACAAAATTTTTCTTAGAGATGACAGAAAATTGAAATTAACTGCGGAAAACTTTTATAATCGAAACATACCGTTATTTATTTATTTGCAGTTTTCTTTTTATCGCCTTAATTACTGCTTAATGACACTGCCGTATTATTAACATATCATCCCGGAGAAATCATTTAAATCGTTCGATGGTATTAATTACGAGTTGGTTGCAGTTTTCACATATCGTAGGTTGCGCATTTCCAAAGATACGCGTATACGTCAGCCGGGTGTGACCTATTCTGAGTTGGGAAAGAATTTATATAACCTTCCATAATTTTATCACAGTGCTCGCCCGATTTTCATCCGATTTCCGTAACGTGTAGTTCGTGGTATTGGAGAGAATCATCTTCTTTGGCGGGTGTTTTAATTCAGTTATCTTAAGGCTTAAACTTTATAAATTTGCATCTGATTGCTATGGAATTTACGGTAAGGACTGCCCATTAGCGATTAGGATTATTTGATTTTGATAACAGAATTGTTCGCTGTACATTATTGTGTAATTAACACATCGTCGCGTTGGTTGTTTCTGTGTTCGTGATTTAATCGGTGGGGTGAAACAACAATAGGTCAATTTAGTATCTCTAATTGAAGTCGATTAAATAAAAAATAAATAATTTCCCGTTAAAACACTCGGGCAGCCTTATTAGTCGGTTAAGAATTGATTTTTGCTAAACGGAGATAATTGTCGTAACAAATTTGAAATAATCAATTTTATTCGTCACCATGTTAAAGAACAATCCAAAGTGAGCGATTTCTACAGCAGCGTCCAAATCGGCATCGTCCAAAATAATATTCGGCGACTTTCCACCCAATTCTAAAGTCACTCGTTTCAGATTTTCGCTGGCCGCGCGCTGAATTATTTTACCGACCTAAAAAAAGAAATTATAAAAATTAGTTTAAATAGAATATTTCTAGGAACTAGCTAATGAAATAGGAAATAACCATCAGGAAAACAACACGTGTAAAAAAAACCCTATATTTAACGTATAAACGTTAAGAACTTCAATCATAAAAGTAATTCGACAATCAACGAGCAAAGTCTGCAGATTTATTTCGACATAGGGGATGATATGGAAGGAATAAAGAAGCAGATCGAATTGAACCGCCTTCGTGTCTTCTACAGAATTGCTTCCAGCAATATGTTCCGATATGGGTCGTTGCATGTTCCATAAATTCAAAGAACAAGCTGTGTCCGCACAGGTCATACTCGTTTGATCTGATTTTTATATTCTATGCAAAACAGATTCTCCTACTTGTTAAACCGGTAATGTTCACTATAATATCTTACTCCGCTGTTCCCTATATAACTCCATTCGTTCTTCGTTACATTTTCCTAACACAATGAAATACTTTTATGGAAATAGAAATACTCTTAAAACTTTCCTTATTTGTACAAAATTATCTTCACATCAGCAGTACATGGCTCGGAAGACTGAAATAAATTAATAAAAATAAAATAAGAGCGTGCGGACTGAACGGATTAATTAATTATACGAATGACACGTTGGTGACAATTCGTAATATATACAAAAGCCAATAAATTATGATAAAAACAATTAGCAAAATTGAAATTATTGTAATAAACGAAATAATTCAAATGATACTCGAAAATTTTCGCACGGACGAATATGGGGACGATGAAGAAATAATGAAAGTTCCAGCTCGTAAGTTTTTATTAAGAATAACCATTAATAATGAATGTAAAGCGCGAAGAAAATTAAGAATTTACATAGTTCATAAATACAAAATGGGAATGTTTCAGAAAGTAAGATTTAGCAAACTGACGAATAATAAGTAAATACAAATTTTGGCATACACGCCATTTTTAATAAATTAAATATATCGCAAAACAAAAATTAAATGTAATCAGACTAATAAGAACGGATATAAATTAATAATTAAAATCGTCACGATGAAATATGAAAAAAAAAACACACACTACATTAATGATTTAAAATGATGTATCGAATATTATTACTTCGGTAGATCCTGTAAATGCGATTTTATTAACTTTCGGGTGTTCGGTTAAAGCTGCACCAGCTGTCGGACCATAACCAGGAACAATATTGATAACACCCGGTGGGAATCCGGCCTCTTTAACAAGACTGGCTACGTATAACGCAGTCAATGGCGTCTGTTCCGCTGGTTTTATAATAACCGTGTTACCTAGAATACACACGGAATACTCTCATTAAATAATTAAAAAAAAAAAAAAAAATACAAATAATAATTAGAATTTGATATAATTCTCAAACCGCGGACATATTTTTGAAAACCCAGAAAAATTCGTATTATTTTGGCCGCTTCACGAACATTTTATATTTTTAAACTTCACTGCGAACTATCGTCAAATTTAACAAAACTTCATATAAAATTTTATCTATACTACGTCGTTATATACTATTATCTCATCATTATTAAGTCTCCGTATCGGAGGCAGGCGATTACTTACCTATACATTTTTGTTGTACAGTGTAAATAGCGTACAGGACAATCATAATAATATGGCGTTAGCGGCGTATAGACACACACCCGGTAAAACTGATTGTAATTTATTTGTTGTCACGACACTATGCAGCCCAGCGTGTGTTTTTCGCAGTGTACTATATTGTTACTAGTGCGCATATGGTGTTGCACGTTTGCCATTGCCTTCCACACGATATTAGGATTATTTATACTTATATTTTTTGACGATAATTTTTACGTCGTCCATTTCCGTATAGAAGTCTGTACTACAGCCACTAAGCTATCCCGACATACTATTTTATCTACCAATCTAACGTTCGATCATCAGACGATGCAATTCTCATCGTATATATTAATAGAAACATATAGTATATTAGCTAAATTTAAACCACCGACCATTTTATCATAAACAGTTATAAAAATCTTTAAAAAAAAAATATATATATATATATATATGTTTTTTTATAGTATGACCGGATTTTATGTTTCTAAGAAATTTTAGTTCCGGATCGAAAGGGTAGTAGGTGGATCTAAGAATTCGACCGAGATATAAAAAAAATTACCGCGCATCTTCGTGAGAATTCGTTAATATTTCACGAAAGTTTTAAAGAATTTATCGCGGAAATTTAAACTATAAATATTTTTAATATCGATTTTTTGCTATCGGTAATTTACACATAATTTACGTTTTTAAATTCGAGAGTATAATTATACTATTATTTATTTTTATTTTTTTTTTTAACAATTTTATATTTATTTCAACACAATTGTTAAGAATTTAAAACATCAACGACATTTTTATAAGGCAAACATTCTCGTATGAAATATTTTTCAATTTTGTTTCAAATCGAAATATAAATCGCGCATAGATTAGAAATCGAAATTTATAACAGCCTTTTGTATATATTAGATACTTTAAATGAGTAAAATTATAAATTATATTTCATTATTACACCGTCGTATGCGACTAAAGTATTAGACTGTACGAATTTTAAAATTTTCCACGGTAACTAGAATTGAATAAAATTAGAAACAATTATTAATAGAAATGTAGATAATCAACAAGGGATATACGAAAAAGAAGTAGTATTATCGATTAACTTAAAAAACAACTCATTAGTATTGCCACTAATTATGTAATGAAGCCGACTTGATATTGTTTATCCGATAAACATTATTATTATTATCATTAGATAACGAAGTAAAAATAATATACCGAAATGTCAATTCTTATCAGGCTTATAATGCACGTATCTATACAAACACTCGAAATTTACTACCGAAGATACACACGAGTCACGAACATATGCTCACGAAAAACTTTACAAGAGATTATTTCGATTTGATTATGGAATACAGAATTCATACGGTTTCTAATATTATTTAATAATTTTATAAATTAAATTCGTGATTATATTTAACAAATTGTAAATTATTTTTCTTAAAATGGCATTGTTTCGTTTATTAAAACGAACTGAATCCAGTTTTAGACATATGTTTTTATTAATCTGTCAGAGAAGAACAGATAAGACCACTGTGACACAATACCAAATTTTCTAAGCGACATCTCTCATCAAATGATTGTTTTATTTTATGAAATTAAAACGCCGAGATCGAATAAATTTAATATTAAATTTTCTTTTAAATAGACCTCGACTTGGTCATTTTTATATTTGTACGATCTTTGGGAAATTCGTTATTATAACAAGGATGGAATTACAGCGCTAGATTATTTAAATATTAATATTAAATGTGACGTCTTTTTTTCCCTTTTAAGATACTGGTCTACGGTCATCGTATGTTTAGTTGACAGGAATAACATAACGAATAAATAATGATTATAATTATTTGAACAGCCGGTTTAGAAAATACGGCAATTATGAAGTATAACTAACTAGAGGAAGGTCATTACAATGACGGGAAAAATTAAATAAGGAATTATCTGAATGCCAGCGGAATAACCTATTACCACTGTTAAGTAATAACTAGTTTGGACATTAATATCATTTATACACGCAAATATTGCGTAATAAGAAGTTACGCTAGATAACCGAAGTAAAATCTACTACGTTTCCAAGAAAAATATCCACTCATTTTCACGTTTCTCACGATGTTTCAAAATCCTATCCGAATTTATAAAAAAAATCACTCTAATTTTACCGAGTAAAATCGATAATCCTAAAATCTACCGATTAAATCATTTCTATATTACTAATAATTATAAAATTCGTTAACGTTTTTTATTTCGAATAAAATTTCAAAAAGATCAACTTCTTTTGAATAAAATTCCTTTTTTAGGTGATTTTTGTTTCTTAGGACATAAACAGATTTCCATTAGTTTTTGCATGTTATGCGTATTCATCTTTGGCTTGTAAGCAAGTAAATTTTTTTTCTTTTTACGAACATAGATTAAAAGAGAGAGAGAACAATTACGACAATTTTAAGTATCGCATGAAAATTTTCAAACTATCACACCGGTAAGCCGAAGTAATTGTATTTATCCTCTTCATTTCTTGAATGTTTATTATCGATTGCGCAAATTTAACGCTGCTTGCGTACACAATTTGAAGTTAGGATATTTTAAAGATTATTTTTTATATAGCACGATCGAACAATTTCGAAGTGCGACCGACACAAATAGCGACTGTTGCGTAATGTCGTCGTTATTACCTGTTGCAATTGCGGGTGCAATTTTCCACGATAACATGAGTAACGGAAAATTCCACGGAATAATCTGACCACATACCCCGACCGGTTCGTGTTTTGTGTAACAGAAATAATCTCCATCTATAGGCATTGTAATTCCGTGATTTTTATCAGCGAACCCTGCATAATATCTCAGATGTTTCACGCTTTCCGGGATGTCCGCGGTGAAGGATGTAGTATATGGTTTACCATTGTCCAAAGTTTCTAAACTCTGTTTTTTATAATATAAAAAAAATATAAGACATTAAACGAACTTAGTTTAAACCGGTAGTTATTTCAATTATTAGTTCCGCTTGTCGCGCGTAAAGATTTCCCAGAGAAGACGGACACGGTTTTGTTGTTTTTTTAACAACTCAAAAAACTACTCGATCAAAATTTTCGAATGAAATTTTATTTTAAAATAGGAAAACGAGAGATTAGCTTACAATCATTTGTGTAACATAATATCGATCAGATGACCGCCATTTTCAACAATACATTAAGTTTTTACAAAATTTTTGAAAATTTTTATGAGTATCGGTTGCTGAATTTTTGAAATTTCTTCAGGAATCCGCCAGATCTCGTGGACGTGTTTCGTAAACGCCGTTCTTAAGGTATTCCCGCAAAAAACAAATCGTAACTTTTAATTCTTTTCGAAACTCCCTTTGCATTGTCCAGATCGATTTACGCCGATAATAACGTTCCACGGAGCAACCTTCTCGTTATAGGATTTCATGATAACTGAAACTGGACAAAAACGAATCTCTCGTGTGTACATTAAACATGGAGCACGCGGTTTGAGTTGTAGCAGTGTTACCAACTGGGCTATTCAAGAAACAAAACCGTCTTCTCTGGGTCACCCTATAATTTTCGTTTGAAAATATGAAATTATTAAACAACATAAATAAATAGTTTCTATCTGATTTAGTTAACTACACGCTCGTCTTTTCTCTTAATTTATATATATATATATATATATATATATATATATATATATATATATATATAAAGTATGACACGAATAACACGTAAATACTAACGGCTATATACACAGCATCTCTTTCGATTAAATCAGCTAACTTATTTAAGAGGATTCCTCTTTTCGAAGCATCTAAAGTTCTCCAAGGGCTGCCAAATTTAAAAGCGGCCGCTGCTGCTTCAACTGCCTTGTCTATATCGGCCTGTATAATAAATGCGCAAACACTTATATATCGTAATTAAATTATTAAAACATTAGTTTAAAATACAAATAAATAACCGCTGAAAAAATTTATAACGAAAATTTATTTTTATTTTAGTAAGCACTGGAGTAAATTTTCGAATATGTAGATTAAATGATGTGTATAAAAAATCGATAGAAGCTATTATATTTCACAGGCTGCACAGATTACATCTGAATGCGTTTTAACAAAAACCAAATTTATTTTGTAGTACTAAAATATTTTAAAAAATAGGACGGACAACATAAATAATGTACATTTGTAAAAGAATGTGTTATTTTGGTAAAACAATTCGTTTATAACAGCTATAATGTAAATTAGAAACATTTATTCAATCGTATGAAATTGGAATAACAACATAAAATTTATATAAATTTAATAAATAAAAACTTACTTTATCTCCTTCTTGGATTGAAGCAATAACTTCACCAGTTGCTGGATTAATTGTATCAAATGTTTTACCCGATGCAGATTTCACAAATTCATTATTTATAAAAATCTGTAGAAACATAATAATATTTTTAATAAAAAGCAAATTAATGGAAACATTGTTTATATAAAGAAGTTGTATTCTTTTATACTGATAGTCTAAACGTAGTTAAAAGCTTCGAGGAAACTATCGCAATCACATGTGAGTGACAGGAAGTTTCGAATTACGCACGAAAGAAACAAAATCGAACTTCTACTCAATACAAGCTGGTCTTGTACCGCTTACATACAGCAGATATAAAACCTTCACAGTAACGTTTGCTGATGACGATGTAATACTGTCTATAGATAACAACCAAATACAAGCTACTGAAAACTTGTAGCCTGCTGTACGTTTAATCACATGGGCTACATGGTGGAAAATCGAGCTTAACGAATCGATGTCTTTTTATGTTATATTTACACTGATTAACCCGTATTATTTTATATTAATGATTACTGCATCCATAAAATACTTATGGTTACACATCTTAATACTCGACTAACGTGGAAACATCATGTTAGACAGGAAACAACTCAAGTACGACATAATGCGCGTCAAATGTATCGGTTAGTAGGTTATAGATCGAAACTAGACTCGTACAGCAAACGACCGATTTATCTGTCAATTATTCGACTAAATGGTATTCAGTTCTGGGGCTGCGCCGAACAAGCCAACCGATTAATTGTTCGAAGATGCCAGAAATAACGGACGCGAAATGTTACCAGCAAAACTAAGATCATTCGCAATTTCTCAATTAAAAATGAAAATCGATTACATTCCCACGAGACTCTTAGGATGCTCAACACTGGATTAATTAACCGGTGTGTGACTTCGTAAACCTTGTGATTTACTAAAAATAGTAGAAGCAACCACTAGTCCGGTTTTACTTACGACTAAAGTTATTATGAGTCAGTTAGTACTACTTACTTTAACTTGCGCTTAAGATTGTAGTCATAAAAACAAAAATTATTAAAAAAATATGATCTTAAAAGAGTAATGAATTTGTTCATAATAAACTATTTACAAATTATCTGATTGCATAACGACTCTAGAATAACAAAATATCTTAGAATCGGCCGACGAAATTGGTGTATTTTGGCCTCCTGAACACGAAAAAAGTGCGAAAAAATTCAAAAAGAACGTCAAAATACTAGTTTGTCGTCATTATTGCTATTATTAATTATTTGATTAGGTTGTTTTCAGCACTGTTATTATTAAATAAATCAGTTAAAAAATGATATTATAACTTTTCTATAACATAATTTTAGATCGTATACTTTAGTGATAACTCTGTTGCAAACATAAATCAACCGCTTATTGGCAGAAACTATATTTTATCAATTGTTAAAGATAACCGGAACATTGAAAAAGGTAAAATATAAAAGTAGTTGTCATTCGTACAATATTGTTTAAATGAAATTATTAGTTTCTGGACAACATATATTTTTATTTATTGTTTTACTAATTGAATTCAATCAAATAATATTATTTTTGTTTAATTAATTTATATATCAGGAATCACAAGGATATAGCTCTGAATAAAGTTGTAAGCAGATTTGCCGGTCAAAATTATTTTTTTTTACATATACATATTTATTTTTTTAAAGAATGCGTAAATTAAAATTATTATTTATGATGATTTATGTGAAATTTTTGGTGGACGAGGGTGTTTTTACAATTTATTTTCAAAATAAGCGACACCAGGAGAGAAGGTTGTGGTGAAAAGTGACATTACTGGAACATTTTATTAAAATCGCATCAATAAGATCGATTTAGAACAGAAAAAAATGAGGTGTTAATTTCATCGTTTTGTCAGCCTTCAATAACAAGAGGTTTTAATTATTTCATTACTAATAAATACATGTTCTTATAATAATATTGATAATTACGATATCCTCTACCAGTATTGCAAGTCCATAATTTAATTTTTTTTTTTAATCTATATGGAACGCAACAGTGAGCATGAATGGAAATTAAAATTTTGGGAAGACTCAGCGATAAGCAATTTTATTGTATGTTACATGTGAGGCTAATTTGTAGTACCAAGCGCATTATGTTTACATTTGTTTTCATTCAGTTTAAACTTTTTCGGAGACCACACCATTGCCTGTCAAGTGCGGTGGTAACGATAATATATTCATCTTATAATAACTTTTCTTTAATCAAATTTCATAACATACTCCATAAGGCGATGGTCTTTTAACATTTAAAATAACATCAGTTTTACATCTATTGTTAAATTCCGTAATTAACATACTTTAAATATTATTTTATCATAATTTCTTATCAGAACATTATTTTATAAATTTTAAACGATTATCATTTTAGAAAAATTTATTCGAACGTAACAAAGTTATTTAATGATTTTTAGCTGTTGAGTTAAATTTTTAATCCATGATTATAAGATGTAAACTAACAGTCATGTAAGGATAATATTAATTTAGTATTTCATTTTTTAGAACTATCGTTATTCTTTAGTGTATATAAAAATCAAGAGTTTTTTGAAATTTCTCGATCGCTTTTAGTTTTTATTCTTCTTTTTTATGTTAGTATCTTCTTAATTGTTGCTTAAACAAAGTTACAAACGAATGTATGATAAAAAAATGTTAATAATTTTTTTATTTTCTGGTGACGTGAAATGTCACAATTTTAAAAATATTTGTTTAAATACATTGAAAATTATCTACAGTTCATTACATAATAAACGTCTGTATAAAATTTATAATTTTGTGCTAAAATTTTATAATGTATGACTGAAGAAACTTTTAATTTAATTTAGTTTTTTTCGTTAGTTTATTGTTTTAATGTAATCTCTGAGAACCACTAGGACAAATAATAAATTTCCGTATTTATTGTACAGGTATAATAACAAGAAACCGATTTTTCAGCGGTTACGCTTTAACTTCTTCAGTGTTTAATAGGGAGTATCAGCTATTAATCGTCCGATTCAGTTATATATTGTAAATTTATTTACTAGTCAATGTAATTTATGTAATAATCTCGTTTGTACTTGCAGCATGATTTTATAAGTAGTTTGTTCATATATTTTACAAGATATAGTTAATTCATCTAATTTCCAGATACTTTGCGATTTTCTATTTACATTCTTATTTTTAAATTATATACTCACTGAATTACTCTGTTGCTGTTGAAAATAAGTTAAATTGTACAATCAAAGAATTCTTGATCTACTCGTCTTTCTAACTTTTTACAGATGCACACTACAGTTTGCTACTATAGTCTTTCAAAATTAGATTCAGGTTGTTTTATTGTATTTTGAAACGTTATTTATGGGTATTATTAATGATTTTTGTGAATTAATTAAGCCCGGTGAAACCATCTTTTTGAGCTTTTTACTTTTTCTTTCACACTAACTTTTAATTATTGTTATTTACTTCCATTTAAACATTTTCTTGTATCTTTTTATTATCTTCGTTATAGTTAAATTCGTGCTTCATATTTTCTCTTCCTTTACAATATTAAAAAATAGTTTCCAAGAATTTTTGATGTTATAACTCGTTAAAAATAGTTTTCTTAAAAATTTCTGAAAAAATTATTTATGATTGCTTTAGATTCTAGAATTCTTTCTGAAAAATTATTTCACAAAACGAAAATTTAAAAAAAAAAAATTGAATTTGTTTCCAATTTTAATTCGTTCATCTGCATATTACGGTAAATAATTCATTAAAAAACTACATATTATTCAACAACTGTAATAAAATATATGTAAATTTAAATTAATTCTAAAATAATCATAAAGTATGACGAAATTTATACGTACCCCAGTATATTTCACTTCGGGGGAAGTATGCGGTTTTGGTATTGCTGTTGAGCTAAATAAACGTAAAGTTGATGATTTTAGTTCGTTATTAACAATTCGTTGCATGTTTGTTAAAAATTGAACAATTAAAATTTATAATCTATAAGAAAAAATTCAACAATACAAACTGTAAAAGTGTAAACTGAAACGTTTATATTATCAAACACCGCTATTCAAATAGTGTTTTGATAAGATAAAGAAAACGTAATTTCGTGAAATCGGTTGAACTAATTTACGAGCACTCTGGCGGTAGTTAGTGAAATTATTATTTTTACTTCAAACGATTTATTTGGATGGTTCGGGTGGAAGTGACGTACTTATGACTTTTATAATGACTAATCTAAACAGTTGCACTGGTAATCAGTGTTATACGTTTTTTAAACCTGATGGATGAAAAGTTATTTGTTTAGATAAAATTATTTATATCTCTAAAACGCCCTAAACTAAACTATACATAAGCGCACAACTTCACGCTGTCGTTATTACGCATAAAACGCATTTCAAATAATTGTTCATATTTGTTGATACAAATTAGAAGAAGTTGGGAAATTAAAGATTTTTACAATACCTATTAAGATAACAAAAGATAGTTGTTTACATTCAAAGAAATACTACTTATGTACGAGGATTTTTAACTTTCTGTTCAGTTAATTTAAATTAGAATTGATCATCCTTTCCGAAATAATGTTGCTTTTTGTTTACGCCACACATGATAATTTCAAATAATATAAAAATCAAATAGTTGGAAAATTAAAACTCATACATATTACGCACGTTTATAATAAGAAAACTGGTTCCTTTATTTTTTATAAAGTGTTTAAACGAAACTCAGTTTTATAGCAATTTTATTATTCATTTGCTTGAAAGTAGTATAATGCTTATGTCTTAGTTATATTTTCTGTATGTAACTTTTGTTTCAGTATTTTACTAAATTTTTTTTGCGTTGTAAGGAAAATATAAAATGAAATATAGAATGTTAAAGCAATGAAATTTTTATCGAATAAAAAATATTCGAAAAAAACGTAATTTTTATAATCGGTGCTGATTATAAATATTTATTATATTTATATATTAGAAAAATGTTGTAAAAAGTACAGTCGGTGTCAAAAACATACATATAAATATATCGATATATCGATTTCAAACCGCGCGGAAATATAATATTCAGCTATCGTTGTAATCCAATAGAAAATGAATTTTTATCCAAAGTGCCTAGAGTAAATGTTTTTTTCTTTCTTGGAATTATTTAATATTTTACAATTGTTACACGCGATGGTATTTTTAAAATACGTTTACCAAATTTTATTTAACTATTAGTTGTGTATACTGTATTTCGTTTACGCGGTTCCATCATTTTAAAACTTACATTTTCGTTTTATTAATTCAAAACGGATAAAAATAATTCGGAAATTGGCAGCGCAATTCGGTAAGTCGTATAATTTTATAAAGTTGACATGTCTATAACTAATAAATTATATACATTTTCGTCGAAATAATGTATTTACTTTATTTTACTTGTTTAAACTAAAAATAAACGTAACTTATAATAACTTAAAATTAACGCATTAATAACTATTTATTTTTAGTTCGATTATTTAACGTTCGATTTATCGTTGTTCGTGTTCGGAACCATTATAATAAATGCTTCTCGTTTAATTTGATTCGTTTTCCGATCGTCGGTAAATAAATTTCTACTTTTTTCCGACGCGACATTTTTCCTACTATGTTCTTCGATATGGTTTGTAGTATTAGATTCGTCGGCGGAAATCGTCCGGTTAAATAAATTCGGTCGAATCGTATTAATATCGTCGTTATCGATGATTTGATTTCTTCGGTAAACCGGCGATAATCTGTAATTTTGAATAACGTTGTCGTTATCGTCGTGAACGATAACGTCGGTTAAATGAACCGGATCGGTAACCAGTTTCGGTTTATGTCGTATAAAAAGAACGTTCGATTGACTAGGATTTTGTAATTTATATCGTTGTTGTTGCTGTTGTGGTTGTTGGTTCGCGTAATTGTAATCGTCGATTTTCTTTTTCTTTTGCATTTCGCTAACCGGCGGTGAGGGAATAAATATCGGTTCGAACAATTCCGGTTCTTTTCCTTCGAACGGATTTTTCGGTCTATGGTTACTTTTAATCGGTAAGTTTAGTTGTTCGTCTATCGTTATATTATCGTTATTGTTATTATTATTATTATTATTATTATTATTATTATTATTCGGATCTGTCGTCGTATGTATTGCTATTGTATCGTTATCGTTTATTAACGACTCTTGTTCCGCGTAATCGGTCGTATCTTCAGCCATTCGATCTTGAGCTTCATGCTGTTGGTGCTGCTGCTGCGATTCGGTACTCGGTGTAATCGGTTTAAATCCGCTTTCCATTACTATAGAATTCGGATCGAATCCTTTATGATTATGATGATTATTATCATTATCAAAGTCGTTAATAGGACCGTTTTGATTTTTGTATAACGTCGGACGTTTTGTAGGATGTTTTTGATCTTTACGAGACGTCGTGTATACTTTTTTAGATAATATCGACGACTTGGACGGTGGTAATAAAACCGTTTTGGACGATGCGGATGCCGAACTTTGCGAATCGATCTGATTCGGTACATTTAATAACGGAGTCGGTTTCTTTAGATAATTCGGTATTATAATCCGTTGTATCGGTTTTTTCACTATTACCGGATGATAGTGAGGCATTTCACCGGTTGCAGCAGCGGCCATAATTAAAGGTGGCCGATTTATTAACGGCGTTAAATTTTCTTCGCTAGAATCGTCGTGTTTGATGATATGAATGCGCATCGTCGGATATTGCATCGGTTGCGGATAGAAGATCGGTCTCGGCGATATCTTCTGCGAGTAATTAATGTTGACGTTCTTTTGCGGAATACGCGATTTATTACGAACGTAATTGTCCTCGTTATTAATAACGGTTATCGTCGACGTCGTAGTCGTACTAATACTACCAGCGGTATACTTGATCGGTCCGCCGACGACGGTAGCGGCCGTAGGAACAGATTCGTCGGTTATTTGCATCGATTGATAGTCGAAATTTTTCTGGTAAGGCGGAGGCGGTACGTAAGGATCTTGTAAAACTTGTTGTTGATCGAGGTTATTAAAAAAATCGCGATTGGAATTTTCCGAACCGATTAAAGGTATTACGTTGTTTTTAGTGTCGACGACCGGAATCTCGTTCCGTTGATGAACGCTATCGTTCAACGGCGGCTTTACTCGAGTCGATACGCGTTGACTGTGATCCGATTGTAACGGTTCTTCGATATCGTGCGATTGTTCCGGTTTCGCAATTTTTATTACCTGTTCGCTCGCCGACGGTTCCTTGTCGCACGTGTTACGCACGTTAATTTTCCAGCCGAGATATCGATGCGTAAAACACTGCAATCAAAAATATATATTATGTATTAGACAGATAGATACACATATCTATACTAATATATAAAACTGTAGTGTCTGTGATTTGAATCAATGCATTGGGCTATTTTTATTACACAGAATTTTTTTTTTTAATTTTTGACTGTCTGTCTGTCTGCCTGTTCTGATTTAACTCGAAAACTATTAAAGCAATAATGATGAAATTCGCATAACTTACAGCCTATATTATCGGATTCGTTCTAAGCTTTGTTTCACATTGGTGTTGCAAATAGGACAAAGATTACAATAATTTAAAGTTTTTAACACATAATACGTATACTATATTGCATTAGGGGCGTGGCCGAAATAACGAATATATATATATATATACGTTATCATCATGATTGTCGTATTGTTCGTTTGTACGTTTATTTTTACGTATAAAATTAGCTAGCATTCAAGGCACTATTTTGTTATCCGCAGTGGAGTCCCACTACCTTCTCTGTAATAATTAAGAATTAAATAATAATGAAAACTTTCTATGTCGCGTGTTGGTTTTGAACCCTGACCGTCAAGTTGACGGTAGAGCACTCAATCAACTACGCCACCGCGAGGTTATATATACGTTATACGTACACTATATTACGTTAGGGGCGCAGTCGAAATAACGGACGGATACATACATATATGACGGCGATATAGTATTAAAAAAAAATTACACAGGTGAAGCCGCGGGTAACTTTTAGTATACATATATTAGTGATGGGCATAACCGTCTAATTAGTAACATCATTTCTAAAAATCCGACTAATTATTCGGTTTTTAATTTAGTCAGATTTACTTTAATTTTTTATTAGTACAATGTCAATACGACATAGCGAATGACAATATTCCTAAATGTATTTAAAATAACGTTAAAAATATATTTCAGTTGAATAGTAGATAATCTAGAATTGTATGAACTTTGCGAAGTAAATCACGAAATCATACAGATTTTAGAACTCCATCGATAAATTTAATAAATTTTAATACAACACGAGTATATATATAATCGGCGTTTTACAAAAGAAATAATTTATTCTAGTAAAAATGTTACTAAAAATCATTGTATTCAAAATCCGACTAATTTTCAATCGATTCTAGCGAAACCTACTAATATCGATATACATTTCAGGACTTTCCAGTTGGTTTAACAAAATCTACTAATATAAGATAATCTAGAATTGTATCTAATTTTGTAAAATGAATCGGGTAATCGTACAAATTTTAGAACCTTATTAATAAATTAAATATATTTTAATAGTACACGAATATATGTAATTGTTTTTTTTTTACAAAATCAATAATTTATTCGAGTAAAAATATAACTTAAAAATCCCGTATTCAAAATCCAACTGATTTTCAATCGTTTCTAACAAAACCTACTAATATCCGTATATATCAGGTTACTTTTCAATTACTTCTAACCTAACCTATTAATGTTCATATTTTGTGCGTTCTGTATCCTTGAATTGCTTACATAAAATTATAATTACTTACTGATAAACTCTTATTATTAAATCCGTAGTATACTTTGATAAACATAGTATTAAAAAAAACGCGCAATAGAATATTTCAGTCGAAATGCGATAC
The DNA here is from genome assembly GCA_032883995.1 of Coronaproctus castanopsis. Taxonomy (NCBI): domain Eukaryota; kingdom Metazoa; phylum Arthropoda; class Insecta; order Hemiptera; family Monophlebidae; genus Coronaproctus; species Coronaproctus castanopsis. Next base: position 167,651,232 of record CM065053.1, read on the forward strand.
TTCCTATCAGTCAAACCAAAATAACTGAAAATATAACTTACTAATAGTTAGTATGCAACTAAATTCAATCCGATTTACGTCATCCGATTTAAGAGTATTGGCGTTTTTATTCTAAAGCGCATTACAAACTTGTATGATTTAGAAATTCGCCTACGAATGAGGATTTTAATGCAATGTTTCTTTTTTTTAGGTTTTCATTTTATTTTTATTTATTTTTTCCGTTTGTTTTATCTCAATTCGTATAGGTGAATATAATTATCCGAAGACAATTGTGACTAAATTGTTTTAAGTTTAACCGTACGCTGTTTATAATAATATCAAACATATTTATTCGATTTATTAATTGATCGAACGAAGCCTTAATCTGTATGTTATTTTTAACATGAAATAAATGCGAAAATTCGGGGTGAGTTGTTGTGTACCGGAAGGAAATGTTGAAATGTAAAATGCGAACTGTATATTATAATTTGAAAAGTGTGGAACGTAGTAATTTAAAAAAAATAAACAATAAAAAACAAATTAAAATCACTAAACTTTTTAATGAAAAATTACAATGGTTTGCGCCTGTTAAGCCATTATCAGGTGAATATAAAAAATGAAATATATAACAAAATATATAAAATGTAAAATATACTAATTTAGATATACAATTTACAAAAATGAGCAAAGTGCAAAAACAGTATTTATAAAATAATCTGATAGTGAATGAACAGATTATTTTATAAATACTGTTTTTTCACTTTGTTCATTTTTTTAAATTGTACAACTAAATTAAGGTGTTTTACATTTTATACTTTTGATAATTTGTATTTTTTTTATGTTCACTTAATAATGGGTTTACAGGCGAAAAGTTTTGTGATTTTTCTTTAAAAAATTTAGCGACTTTAACTTCTTTTTTGTTGTATATATATATATATATATATATATATATATATATATATATATATATATATATATATATATATATATATATTCATACGTCTCCTTATCCTCTTCGCATATACATATGCGTTTTAACTTTTTGGATTAGTTGTTGGTGTTTTGAATATCGGAGAATATCATTTTCTAAACGTATACGTCCAGCTCTTGTGTTTATTGTAAAAATTTTCAATTCAGTACTATCTAAAGGGATTTTACCAATGAATTTTGGTTAAAATCTAGCGTTATTATGATACTCAAGAAAACCAATGCCAGGGACTGTGGAGACTACCGCGCAATAAGCCTCATTTCACGTATACTGAAGATATTTTTAAAAATAATTTATCAAAGAATTTATAAAAAATGTGATGAAAATGCTTGAACATATCAATTAGGATTCAAAAATGGATATGTGGCAAGAGAAGCAATCTGCGCTTTGACCACGGGATGTAATGTTGTTTTGAAAGCCCTCGACTGCATGAAACATGATAAGCTGATGAAAATACTTAAACAAGATTTATGGTAAATTGATATTGGAATCAAATATAAATAATAATAAATGAAAATGAAGAATCGGAAGAAATTTCAATTAAAAAAGGCGTCCGTCAAGGCTGCATACTGTCTCCAATTCTATTTAACATGTATTGAATGAGGATGATGGTATAGCAATAAGGACGGAGCACTTGTCAAATATACCTTATGACGATGATACCGTTTTAGTTTCAGACAGCTTTGAGAATTTACAAGACATGTTAAATCGCGTAACGCGGATCAGTGCATCGCACGGAGTACAAATAAATATGACCAAAAACAAATGACTGGCAATGTATCGAAAGACAGAGAAGAAAACAATAAAGAAGGAAACATTAATTATCGAAGGTACAGAAGTCTCAAAATTTCAATATATCTTGGTACTTGGTTCCATGAGTAGTAGAGAAAGCGGGGAAAGTTTTCCTTAACATGAAAAACTTGATGACAAAGACTTGAAATTACAACTACGAATACGTCTACTCGGATGTTAGGCCGATACTACTGTACGGTATGAAAAGGTAGTTACATAAACCTTGAAGAAGAAAATTGAAGCTTTTGAGATGTACGTTTATCGCAGAATGCTAAAAATATCATACTTAGATCACGTGGCCGATAGAGACGTGTTGAATAAAATGTCAAATCAAGTTGATGTGCTTTATACTGTCCGAATCATAAAGTTAAAATACCTATGGACACATGTATAGACACCCGGAAAAATATCACCTGTTCTATTTTGTATGAAATTATTGGCCCTAGAAAATCCGGTAGGCGAAAACTTTCCCGAGAAGATGGTATCAAATAGCGCCCCAGCTCCAAGAGGCTTCCAAACTTAAAAGTTTAGTATGATCACCGACCTATGACTAGAGACGACGTAACAAGCAGAATAAGATATGTATTTTAATTTGAATTAATGTCGTCTAACTATCCGTTTAAGTTTAATGCATCGCTTTCGGAACTTCTACAACGAGCAATATTGAACAACAACAAAATTAGTGTTAACGACCTTTGATATTCGTACATGCTCCGTTTTCATTATTTAAAATAATTGCATATGCTGGAAGTAGTGATTTTATTTTGAAACAGTCGCTAATTATACTCGATTTTTTTTTCAGCTTACAAATAAATTAAATAACAGACAGGAAGAAAGTAAAAATGATTCAAATATAATTAATAATCGATATTCGTAATTTCGTCGTTGTTTTAATTTAAAATAATCATTTAATAAGAACAACATACGCGTATTATATAATATTATGTTAAAAAAATTTAAATTGCGATTGTACCTGGTAGTAAACGGTGTTCGGCGTATTTTCATCGGGTGTCCACTGAATTACTCCTGGTTCACCGTGATCGCATACCAGGCTTAAGGTTCTCTGATAGGCTCCGAATGAAAGAAATTCATCCGCCGGTGGTTGATCCGGATCCGGAGTCCAGTTACATAATCTTCCTACACCGACCGGTATTAATTCGCCCGCTTTATTTTGCGTCACGCCAGCAAAAATTTGTACTTTCTGCGAGAGTGGAGGAAATAAAATTAGCGAGAAATAAAATTTCGACGACGTTCCATAGATTAATGTAATCAATAGACGCTCGAAATTTCTAATATCCTTTTAATTTTTCGATAATTTTTCACACGTGTTTCGGAAACCTAATAATATTTCCGCAGCACAAAATGAGCAAAAACATTTCACGATGTACGATTTTATTAGTGAATTTATCGAGTTGCTACATTGTCACGTATTCTCTTTGTCGCAAGAAAGTGCACGTTATAACGTACGTGTAGACTTACTTTTTACCCGCTATAATGTATGCAGTGCACGCAAAGAGAGAGGATGTGTGAGTGGATGAACAGTTATTAACAAAGTAAATTTGATGTGGCGTGGAAAAGTAAATTATTTCATTTACAGGTCACGAACGTCTGTTAAACGAAGAAGGTGAAACAAGAAAAATATGAATGTAATATTTTATATAAATGGGTAGTAATCATGAAATTTATTCATATATATATATATATATATATATATATATATATATATATATATAAACGGGTAGTAAGATAGTAATTATTGAATTTATTCATCGCTACTTAATGTTAGATAAAGAAAAATCAGTTCCGATATTTAATTAATCCACGACGAACAGGTTATTTTCATGGAACACTGTGGTCAAGTTGGCGTTCCCTAACCTGCTTTTTTCCAATTTACACTTATTTTCATCGATATATAATTATTTCGAACGTGGTCGTATGTAGTCTCAGTGCTGTAGTGATGAACTCGGAAAAAACGGGAAACCCCAAAATGCCCTTCCGCGATTGCAGACGCATATACAAGCTAATGGCCTAGCGATTGACGATAGATTACTTTAAATCTAGTCATTTTTACGATTAAATTTAATTAATAGACGGCCCGATTATTTTACATGCAAACGGAGATCGCACCGGAATTAACGATTCAAATATAGACAACTATCGGTAATCGATATTTTAATTTTCTATGATTACGGTTAGGTCGTCTAATTGTTAATCTTGCTCCGGTTTACACGGATTGAGAAAAATATATACGAAGCGAATAGACTAAGCCGGGGTTTTATTAAATTAAATTAATAAATAGAGAATCGAAATAAATTCAAATTCAATCTATTCTATTCATGAAAAGAAAACCGCATTTCTTACAACCTGTTGATAGTGAACAACACATCTTTGGTTTGGAAAACCGATTTAGAAGTGATATTGGATCCAGATCTCACATGTACTAAACAAGTTGAATTTGCCTGCAATAAAACTAACGCGTCTCTGTTTAAGCTATATCCGATATTTAATAAACGATATGCCGGCAAATAAATTAATCATCTACAAAACTATAGTAAGAGCAATCGTGTTTTACGGTTGTCCCATAATATACCAGCCGTTCTAACTTAACGAAGTTACGTTTACAAAATATGTGCTGATTCTGAATTTTCTAGACTATGTAAAGATCGAACACATTATTAAGACATTTTATCATATATATATATATATATATATATATATATATATATATATATATATATATATATATATATATACGATGTTGTTAAACAAAAAAACAATTTTTCTTTTTTTATAGTTGTGTCTGCAGTCGATATTCATTTATAAACGACATAGGAGATTGCACACGTACAAGTTTGAAACTAAAATATAAACGCTGCAAACAGAATAAAATTAAACGCACGCTATTATACAGCTGGTATTATCTTTCGTCCAAAATTTATGTTTGTGTATAATACGCCTTAAAAAATTATTGTTTATCCTATTAACTTAAATATAAGTTTAGTATATATAGGTGTAGCTTTACGATCAGTATATAATTTGTTAGTGGTTTTTCCTGTATTTTTATTTTAGTTAAATGAGCAACTGGGCATAATTTTTAAATTAATATACGTAGTATACTGTGTTCGGAATTATATGATTAATTTCGTTATTTTTGTGACATATATTTGTTATATTAATAGATTTTCTATTTATCTATCAATATTCGTTAAGTATCGTTTATTATTTTAATTTTAAAATTCCGCAAAAATACTTTTACGTTTTAACGGCAATTTCGAAATAGTACTAAAAAAAATCGGCATAACTTAACGGCAGTTTTTTTTTTTTATTCACTAAAGGCAACTCCTCGTCATTGCGGTCATTGTGTCCCTGTTAGTGGCCAATGTCCGAAGTTCTTGATATTTACTTATATAGCGTATACACTATTCATTATAGATATACTCGGTCTTCTTCTTCGTATTTTGTCGGTAATTTTAGCCTCTTTATATTTCATCGTATAAAGTTATTACGTCTTATTACGTGTCCTAATCGTTTTTCTATACGATTTATTATTTTTCCTGTATTTCTTCTAAGATTTCTTCGTTTTGTATTTAGTTCTTTCTAATTTTTTTTTCCGTTTTTCCGCATGTCCGTTTGAATTCAGTTTATTTCCTGCGCTGTTAAGCGCCAATTTGCATAAATGTAATCGTGCACACTACGAACGTATATATGTTTTTGCAATGTTTTTATTTGTTAATTTCGTCTTACTCTTATTTCGCGCGTTCGTTAATCCGTTTTAATAGATTCTTATTATTTTATTTTATCAGTTTTTTTCCCATATTTTCATTTTGACGTTTATTACAAGTTACCGGTGTTTTCACAACGACGAATGATGTCAGCCTCGGGTGGGATTTTCCCACGTGATAATAATTAGCCGCGTTATCAGTCGTCGGGTATTATTTATTCGAACTACACTTTTAATTAATAATAGCGACATCAGATCTGGTAATGTTACTAGGGACAATATTAATACTATAGACGCTAATAATCTTAATTATTATATCTAAAATAATCACGATGATAATAATAATAATAATAATAATAATAATAATAATAACAACAATAGTATTAACAATGATAATAAGCTTAATAATAATAACAACCGTGATGTTCGTGGTAATAGTAGTCATAATAATGTTTATAATAATAATAATAATAATGTTATTTCTCGAGTAAATCACAACTTTTCATACCGGATAATGATAACGACGCTCATTTGTGCCCATCGCACCGCAACTTTTTGTTCTTTGTTCCTGGTATTCATAAAGGTCCTTATATAATTGTTGTACAAGCAATAAACGGAAAAATATTGGGAATCTTTATCCCGCGTCTGTTTGCGAACGTTTCGTAAACTACGAAGGACTGTTGTACTTGCAGTATAACGGAGCTGATAAAATAAAGGCGGTGTTTGACACGTTATCGAACGCGAACAATTTTCTCCTCCCCATCGCCAACAACGAATGAAGCTGTACATACTAAAATACCTTACTGAATCGTTTCGGCGTTATTCGGGGAGTCTTGACCGACTTGCCAGGCGACGAAATTTGTCATTGTCTCATTCATTTTCCATCTATATACGTAGAATTAAAAGAAGACAAACCGACGAACTTATACCGGCAACTGTCATTGAAATTAAACTTTTAGGAAGCACGCTTCCGCAATTTGTATATTTATATAAGTTAAGGTGTCCAGTCGAACCCGGTATTAATTCTATCGCGTCTGCACAAATGTTGGATTACGGTAGTTTCCTGTTTGGTAATTCTCCAGCTACGTATATATTTCCACATTGGATAAACTTCAAAACAGATGTTTACGTTTATCCTTAGGAGCGCCCTCTCCTATATGTACGTCGGACATATTTAGTTTACAAATTTTTGTGAAACTCTTTCCTGTCTTGAACTACTCCTTCATTATTTCTCTGTTTTCTCAATATTTTCCCCAAAAATTGGAGATTTACTCTTAGTCGCCGTTCAATCCTTTGCCTCACGGCGAATCATTTATCCAATTATAGTAATTACCCTTCCAGTTATTTTCTTTTTTCGTTTGGCATCCTTACATATAGATTTAGATTATTTTAAAACATTCAAATCTTCTGTTCCTTTTTTTCTATTGCTAACGCGGTTTTTATTTCTTATATAAATTAACACGTTCTTAAATTCACCCCTACCTACACAGACGGCTCTAAATCAATCATATACGTTGGTGTAGCTTTTCCTTCCAATTTGTTACTTGCAAATTTCTTCCATCATTACTACAGAGGCTTTGGCTATCTCCTTCATTCTCTCCTAACCAATTATGTAAAAAAATTATAATCTTTTCAGATTCTAGAAGTTGTCACTCTGCATTAAAATGACTACAACCCTCATTAATCTCCTATAATACTGAACATTTGCAATCGTGTCTTTTTTCTTCAGAATGTTGGCGTCTCCATTGAACTCAGCGGTAATTTTCTCGCTGACTATTATTCCCACTTTCCTTCCTTTCTTCGATTGTTATCTTCTCTCCATTGTTAAAACCGCCCACAAGGAATACTGGAAAGCGATCTGGAATAACCGTTATAACGTCTCACATTATAAATTGCTTCAGATTGATCTTCCACGTTTACCCTTCTTTTACAATATACAGATGCCAGTTAACTAAATCCGACCATTCATAATTACCATATGTTGACTACGATTCAGAAAAAATCGCATCCTTCTTCACCATTCCAAACGAACCTTACTATCACTCCCTACTACTCAACTCTGCAGATATTAAACTTACATATTCTTTCAATGTTCCCATTATATCTCTTGCGTACCATATTATACGATCTTATCTATTCCTTTCTCCGTAAACATAACTTTCTTAGTTGCGAATCGTAATGTACAATATTATATTCGCCCATTTCATTCGTGATTGTAACACTACTATATTTTTATCGAATCCTTTATATTACAATTTGTAACGAGTAAATCTTGTGGTGGCTCATTTTTTGATAAAATATTCATGTTTTTGTTAGTAAATGCACATTTCGCTTTTCCTATTCGTCTTTTAATATCTGTTACACACTTTTATTATGTTCTGTTATCATTTACTAGCGCTAACGTGTTTCTGCGACTTGTTCCAATTGACTATTACCTATTCTTATGTTTATGTTTTTATTCAGCCTGTTTTTGACTGAATTACATTCGTTTTCTTCTTATTAATATTCATTTTCCATTTATTTAATTCTTCCGATAAGACTAAGCATTCGGGTTCGGTACAATAAAATCATTTATCCCGGTTCGACTTTCGGTGGTGCGATCGAAGTAGTTAGTTTCTTATCTTACATAATATAAACTGACGAGTTTTATGCTATTATCGACGCTCGATGTTTCTGCTGGTTTTTTTTTATCTGTATCGAAATATTTAATTTGAATTTTCTTACTATGTTCGAAGAAAGTTAATAAAAATTCTTATCTATAACTTTTCGTAAATATACCCAGCTGACGGTTTCGTTGTTAATAACTCGAAAACTACTCGACCAAAATTTTCGAATGTAATTTTATTTAAAAATAGGAAAATTAGATATTAGTTTACATTCATTTGTGGAAGACAATATCGTTCGGCGTCATTCGCAACACTGTTCATTCAGTGCTTTTACAAAATGTTCGAACACTTTATCGAGCATAGGTCGCTGTGAAATTTCTTTAATAAATCCGAGTTTCCAGCTCTTCCAGATCTCGTGGACGTGTAGAGCCGCTCTCAAGGTATCTCACGAAATAAAAAAAAACCACGTAACTTTAAATTCTTTTCGAAACTCTCTTTGCATCGTGATCGATTCATGCCGAAAATAACGTTCCACGCATAACGCACACTCGTTCTCGTTATAGAATGCCACGATAGCTGAGGATAAAAACAAATCTCTCGTGTGTACACTAAACGACGAGCACGACGTTGTAGCAGTGTTATCAAAAAACACAACAAAAAACCGTCCGTCTTCTCTGGGTCACCAACCTGTTTATATAGAGTTTTATGTTATTATCGACGCTCGATATTTCTACACTTATCTATATGGAAATATTTAATTTAAATGTTTCTCTCTCTATATATATATATATATATATTTGAAGAAAGTTAACGGCAAAAATGAAAATTCCTACCTATACTCAGTGATTTGATGATAAACTGAACATATTATTAAATAATTAAACTGAAAATATTATTGAATAATTAAATTGAAAATATTAATAAGCAAATGGAAAACTACGAAGAGGGCGATAAATAAAAATACCGTTTTTTCTTCGATGGTTTTGTACAAGAATCCGCCAACCGGATCGTCAGTTATGTAGAACGGATGATATTTCGCCGGTATTTCCGGATCTAATCCGCCTTCTACTATAAATGTATAGGTATTACCGCGAACTACATTTATTTCCGGTATAAGAAGTCCGTTTATGTACCAGGCTGTACCCCATCCGACGTGACCTAGGGAAAAAAAAAGTAGTAACTAACAACGTCTTGCAGATGATAATTCATCGAATTGATTGCTTTCAATTATTCCGATTATATATATGTTAAATCTATTTCGTAACCGTTTCAGTTTACCTGTTATAGCGGAATAGCCTCTTTTACCTCCGGTTGGGCCCATTTGCGCGTAAAATACTCCGTCTTCCGGTTCGTAACATTGTATCGCTGGAATGTCCCACGCTTCGTTACGCGGTGCTGGGGCCGGTGTAGGGACAGACTTAACAACTGTGTTACTTGCGCGTAATTCAGTTCCCGGCTTATTTGACGGTATCTGAATATTGGAAATCATTGTTGTTGCATAAAACTTTTTTTTTTAAATAGTTATTTTAATTTAATATTATTATAATATATATATATATCCGTGTTACTTTTTCGGGGGTCGGTTTTCAATCACGAATTATATGATTGAGACAAATACAAATGGCAGAGGAAATTATTATTATTTTTTTCTGAATTTTTCAATATTTGGTACGTCTGTCATGTCATTTATGTTGTTGCAAAATCGTTGGTTCTTTACAGTAGTAATTTGCTAAATATATCTAGAATAATAATAACAACGTTGAAAATTAAAAATTGACGGCGATGTTCAGACGAAATTTGTAAATTCGAAAATTACTTATAAGCTTACTACTTTCGTTAGCTCGATTATTAACGAGATCAATTAAAGTCGTTCTCATAGAAATAAGGTTTTTTTGCGGTTTCTGATCTGTCGAAATTGATTTAAATACATTAATTTGCTTTAACGTATATTGAAAGTTGTTGATTACTTATGTATTTTATATATATATATATATATATATATATATATATATGTATCATCATTGTCATTGGTCGTAATCCCCCGAAGGGATGTCGTGACCACAATACATGTTATTGCTTCTTGTACTAATAAACGCCATCTATTCCGGTTTTCAGCCTCTCGCGCACATTACACGAACGATTTCCGTGTTCCTTATACTATCTCGGTCCATCTGGTGTATACTCGTCCTCGAGGTCGTTTTCCGGCCGTCTTTTCCTCTATAATTAACCGCTTAATATAGTTCTGTCGCTGCACAACATGACCGAAAAATTTCAAAATTTTCGTTTGGACCTGGCTAGTTAATCTTTTTGTAAATTTGAGCCTGTTTAATATTGATATATTTATTTGTTTGTCTGTCCAGGATATCGCCAAAATCAAGTGATCTTTATTTGCCGCTTTTAACGTCCAAGTTTCCGACGCACACATAGAAAATAAGTTTCATTTTCACTGCATTTGCGATGGATGTACCATATTTTGTTTAATCTACTCGTAGCATTTCGCGCTAACTGAATTCTGCGTTTTACTTCATTTGTCGAGCCACCTACGTCTTCTATTAATGATCCGAAATATATAAATTTCTGTACCGTTTTCTACATTGTTAATTTTAAATGTTTTCTACCGAAACTTATCCGTTCCATTTCAGCATACATCTCGAACGCTTTTAACTTATTCGTATTAACTTTATTTAATGTTTCGGCACCGTGAATGGCTGTGTACATGTTCGATATTCTCTTTCGGATTTTCAACAATATTGATATTTGGCTTGACACGCCTAAACGCGCATTATGCTAGTCCAACTCTATAATTGATACAAGTGTCACAATACAGATCTTCTATTATATAATCTAGCTAAGGTATTTAAATCTTTCGACTTGTTCAATTATTTTTATACAAAATGGGTGCGGTTTCTTTCCAATTATCATTGTTTCTCTTTTTTCTTTTACCATTTATTACCATCATTAGTATCTTCCCTACTTTACTTAAACGCCGTCTCATCCGTTGGTGCATTTCAGCAAATCCTACGAGTCTTAATCATCGGCGAATTTTATAGTTTATAATTTTTCTTCTTCTATCTTTATTCCGTGATAGTACTTTGAAATTGTTGCTTAACTATTAAGTCTAGATAAACGTCAAAATGATATTGCCGACAACAAACATCCTTCTGTCTGATTCCCGTCTTTATATTTGCAAATTGTGACAAGTCATCGTTAATTTTTATTACAGCTTTTTATTATTTCATACAGATTATGTATAAACCTCAGTAGTAGACTTTGGCGACATCCTATTCCAACAACGTGAAAAGCTTATTCCGACGTACATTGTCGAACGCTTTACAATAGTCGATAAAGCAAAAACATCGCTGTCTCATTATTCTTTCTTCGGTATTTGACGCCTATTGCACATCCTGCGTACCTTTGTGCTTACGGAACCCGAACTGGGATTTACTTGGATATGTTTTTATATAATGTTCTAATGTTTTTTACTTATCTACATTATTTTCGATGTATGTTCAATTAAGCTTATGGTTTCGCGCGCATTTATTTTCGGACGATTTCTTAGGGATTACCGTTTGACAGTGCTCCTCCAGTCATTTAGTGTAAAGTGTTCTTTACTAAATCTTAAAATAATAAAATTTTCATTACTGCGACGAAATTGATTAAATTCAAACATACAGCAGGCGCGAACAAACGTATATAATAATGCGTAATTAGGGTAAACTTTATCGATTCGCTACTGAATGTAAATTTGTACGCTTGTTTGAAATTATTCCCATTCTGCGTACCTTCCTTTATAGTAGCGAAAATCAAAGATGTATATTCGTATAAACGATGTTTTTAAAATTTATTACTTTTTAATTGGTTCGTAATTATAAGCGTATAGATTTCAGTCGACAACGCTCAATCGCGATTATATTTATTATCTACGACTCCGACAAACGGACAACTAATTTCATACCCGGGTAGCAGAATGCCAGGATTACACACGATGTATAATTTAAATCACTTCAGAACCAACCAGGTTCGTTGCAAGTAATGAAAAAATGGTCGCTGTGAGAATCGGCGAGTTGTGCAGCTGTCACGAGATCCAAACAATGTCGCACTTCGTTAATTCGTATAAAGTAAATAGCTTTAACGAAGGACTGAATGGATTCACTCCAGGAAGGTGCAGCAGATTGGCTGTCAGACGTTAATTTGTAATAAAGGATATAATTTTTTTCATAACTTTAATCTATTTGTACTTTAACCGTAATTGAATAAAAAAAAAATGGTTGCCTGAGGCTGTTCGCTTTCAATTTATTTCTCCGGGATTTGTTTAATTTTGATGATAATGATTTGGTTCTTGGGTTATATTAGGAAAATTTTCACGCTGTTTCTGGCTGAAAATTCGAGATACTCGTATTTCGTAGCGGATTAAAATTGCGTCCGATTTAAATTGCAAAATTCCTTTATCGTGCGGATTGCATAAGTTTTCCGGTTATTAATGGCCCTCGGACAACGGTTCTATTGACTAACTTTTAAGAGTATGTACTTCAGAAAATGCGCGAGACGGAATAACCTCTATTTTCTCTTTCACACTCTACTCGTCTCTCTCTCTCTCTCTTTTTCTTCTAGACGCTAGATAATTATAATTAAAAAGTTTTTCTAATTTAGTAGCGATGTTCAGCTTCAATGATTGAACATTTACCTTCGAGACGGTGGTCGATTCCGGATACACCGTTTGTATCGCTGCAGACGGTTGCTGTTGCTGAACATTTCCACTCGGATAATTGTCGTTATTCTCCGAAGTCGCAACGGATGCATCCGATTCTGGTATGGGACAGTTCCATTGCGGAATACGACCAAAGTCTAGTAAAGTTAACGCTGCAACATAATGGTTGTTAATAAAGTTTGTCATTCGTTCGAGTACATCGCTTTAATCGGTAAACGCTGCACTTACGTACATGTATAAAATACAAAAAAATTAAAATTTAGCCTCAGTGAAAGTTGTTACCAACCGTCAGAGTATGCGAGATATTGATAATAATTATGAAACCATTTTGTAAACGAGTGTGAATTATAAGAAAGATTAACGCGGTTAATGAAACGTGTACCTTAGTAAAAATGAAATTAGCGAATATTTAATTTTTCTTTCTGTTAGTGTTTTTGCGCTGTTTCGTTAAATCATCGACCTCGAAATCAATATTAATAGAAAAAATTAAACGAGTGTTTTGTTTGGTGCGTTGCATTGTATGGCCGCGACCGACTCTATCTACCGGTAATAAGCATAAATGCTTTTGAAATGCGGCGTCCGAGAAGAATGATGAAGATCAGGTGGACAGACAGTAAATAAGTACTAAACAGATCGGAAACGAAGAAATATTTTTTAAATGTAATTATTCAGGAGACGGGATCAATTGGTTGGCCATATTTTGAGGCATGATACTCTCACGAAAACCATATGAGAAGGGTGTACGGCAAAAATTCCAGAAGAAGACTTGGCCACGAATATATGACGCAGATTATAGGAAACATACACGGCAGGATAAGTTTTCTTATGCCGATGTTCCATCGCTTCTACGATTGACAATTTACGGAATTTATTTTTCTGTTTTATTAAATTCGACTATTTCGTAGATATGAATTAGTGAACCTCCCTACTAACCATCGCTATACTAATAAGATAAAGAACCATCGGCAGGACGCCGCAGATCACACATATATTATAAAGATAAGCTGTTTGTAGCAAACATTTTTTTTTATGTCAAGGCGTAGAATTCGTTTGTTAAAATAGACATCATTATCATATCCATAGTCTGAATCAGACCTTTGTACAGTATGCGCCGCTCTGTAAAACTTAACCTACAAGCAGTTGGTTGAATTATTATTAGTTTACTGCAAAGACTATCATATTTTAGGGTAATCGTAATGAAAAACTTAAGTAAGCGCGGTGTACGACTAATTGAGTATTCAGACGCCGCAGGAAAACAAGTCACACGGACAACAATTTCGTAATCGTCAAATACAGAGAAACTACACTTGATGAGAGGCTCTTTCTCTAGGTGCTTCAAAATTATTTCAATTTTTTTTTTGTAAGATAGTTACGGTGAATTTCAAAGACCAGACAAAGGTGATCGCTATAAGGGATGAGATCGCAATTATTATTACTAAAAATTTCAGAATGTCGGGCCTAAAATAAATCCTCGACGTATCTGACATGTGACCTTCCTTTGATTGAAATGACATTCCCAGTTCAAGACCCGCGAATCTGTCATTGAGATAATTAAATTTATTATAAACGCTTCAAATGACTATCTTTCATTACATCAACAATATTCGACCATCGGCGATTGTCGAATTCTAATATAATTGAAAACGACAACTACAGACTTCTCAGCAACGGTGAAAAATTTAATCAGAGACGATAATCAATGAATCCCGTTTGAAAACCATAGTGATCTGAATGGAGCGTTTTTTTTTTTTGTTTTTACTAGTTATGCCATTCAAAATTATGAATTGCAAAACAAATGTTATCGGGAAAACTATTAAACAACTCTCGCATAATATAAGGCACGAGAACCTCGTATTATGAAAAAGTGAAACGTTTAGCATACTAAACACACGTAGTAGTTGAAATCGGTGTGCTTGGAATATAAATTATAAATATATATATATATATATATATATATATATATATATATATATATATATATGTATGTACTTGAATATATATTGATAAATACCCTTAGTCTTATGGCGGTGAGTTGAATGGAAAAAACCTAATCTTAAATGTTACCTACGGCCCATTTATAAGAATTTATTTCTACTTACTATTTACGATATAATTAACGCAAAAGTATATAGTTACGAACTAGTATACGAACATTAATTACACATATATATATATTTCAACGTCAGTATGTACGTAATAGTATTATTATTTACTGATAATGCGTAACTAAGAGCGTATAAAGCACGATTGTTACCTTTAGATGTAATGCTGTGATAAGAAACTTCTAGAGCTGAATTCAAAGGTCCTATAGCCCATACGATAGCTTGACTTCCGTTCGTATAAATTGGCAAATCGAACGCATCGTGAGCTCGTAAAGGTCGTTGATACGTTACTATAGAATAACCGTTTACTAAAGCGGCGTTTAATAATCGAACACTTTCGCCGTGAGGCTGTAAAACGAAATAGAAAATAGTGGAATATTCGATATTGTAAATAATAATTTAAGGGTTAGCGTCTCGTTGAAAATGAACCATAATTATTCCGAAATGATGGCATAGAGCTAATTCTTACATCTTAAACGCGTTACTCGTAATGACGGTACAAAATTGACAATATAAGCATCTAAAGATGATACGTGTTGACACGAGAAAAATTGCTATTTTACCTGTTTATACCCTCCCACACAAACACACATACATAATATATATATATATATATGTGTGTATGTACGATATTATGAGCGTCGTAACATTACGGAATATAGTAAACGAGATATCCAGTTATCTCACATATATTTCTTCCTTCTTTTACTTCCTTCTCTACTTATCAATAGGTGGATATCGTCCTTTGCCCATCAGTTGTCTTCTTTCGGTACGTTTATTGAGACGTTGACTCTTTTAATGTCGGTATATGAACGATCCCTTGACAAGTAATCGTAATTTCCTGTCTCTTCCGGTTGAGTTGAGTTTGAAAAGATTTGATTATTATTGTTAGTAGCCTAAGATCTTATTTGTATTTATACTTTTTCATGGATAAAAATAATATTAATTGTAAATATTGTTTCTCTCGAATAAAAGATGAAGGGTATAGATCGGTTTTTGTGAACGTTATGTAAATGCGTATAGGTTAAAGGCGAGAGTTCATTGTTTCACCTATATAAGTATGTACGTACGCACGCTTATGTAATAATTTTTGTATATATATATATATTCGTAATTTTATAGATGCATGCGCGTATCATGTATATACATAGGGTGGTTTTCACAATTAGACCAATTAACGGTAGAGCGTCAGAATACTATATTTTTCATCGGAAATATTTTATGATCGAGTATGTTAACACGTTCTTTATAAAACTATAAATGGAAACGTTTTTCGGATTTATCGATGTGCAAATTAATGATGACGAAGTAATTAGTCGAATTTAATAACGAGTTGTACCGCTAATCGGGGAAAATGTTGATAAATTTATTATTCAAATTATTATTTTACCATTTATTTCACTACGATGGTACAAATACACCGTCAGATTAATTAGTGTAGCACTTCTTTTATAATACTTTGCAATGTACACACACACATATATATATATATATAACATCCATTTATACAATCATATTTTCGAGGGCTGGGCAACAAGTTCACTACCAGTTATCGCGATTATAAAGGTAACAATTTTTTAAAAATATATATACACTCATGTATTTTGGTAATGATAAATTTTATATGAGAAAATACTAAATGCTATAATTTAGATAAATATATACACCTTAGTATATATATACGTATACCAGTTACACGTGTGAACAATTAAACAACTAAACATGTACACAACTAAACCTATTCTCATTATTAGAGAATAACCATACATGCATAAAAAGTTCGTACACAACCCGTACACGCAAAAATTTGTCTCTCTTTCTCTCTCTCTCTCTCTCTCTCTATATATATATATATATATATATATATATATAATATATATATAATATATATATATAATTTATTTGATGACCTATAAAGTGACATCTCTGTTCCGTAAGACGCTGGTAAAATAAAACTTCGATAATTCTGATAGTTTCTTATATACTATATCAAATGCAAATAATTGAAATTATTCGGCAGTGCATTCATCTTGCAAGTTAAAATTATTTTTATCCTATACTCTCATGTGGTTTATGGTAGGATGTATAAAGAGTAGATAGCCATCGGTTTCTACTACGTCAGATTGACAAGACCCAAATTTTCTGTGCTACGTTAGTAATAAATCAGGAATAATTTCTAGTTTTTGTCTATTTTTTGTCTATTTTTTGTCGCTCAGTCGTCTTCCCATCTTTTTTTTTTTTTTTGCCAAATTTCTAAATAAGCTTTCGGAAGAAACATATATTGAGTTTCAATTCCAGTGTAAGAATTCAGATTGAACATTGTTTTGTTTCTTCTTTATTAGCTGTTCATTAAGATGTGGAACATAATTGCTCTACTGAACATAGGAAGATCGAGAGGAAGTACATTTAACTACTGATGCGCTGTGCGAAATTGTTTTGTATCCTCTACATGCGTTCGTAAGACTTTTTTTTTGCACGTTGAAAAGTTTTTTCTTTACTATTTTAACTTTTAGACGATTTAACAGGACGATATGCGACAATGTGATACAGTGTTTTTAATCGGTGAACTCTACGCATTTTGGCAGTAATATTTGTTTCGATATTATATTGTCAAGATGCTATTTAACAGTTAATTTGTTATCTATGATAACACCTAAGTATTTAAAGTATTCGACTAATTTAAGAATTGAATTCTTAAATTTTACTTTGACGTTGTTTCTTCATGATTCTAAGGAATACATGAAAAATGTGACAAAACTTTTTCTTAACACTATCCCTAACCAATTTTCTAATTTGATTTAATGCTAATTCTACTTTTGACTTGCCATAAATTATATAAAAAAAGGGGATCATCCGCATACGAGCAGAGATTTACATATTTATTTTAGCATGATTTCAGGACGTCATAGGTGGGTTGATTCGGGACATTTCTACGTGTACTATCCATATTGATCTTTCCAGTGAGCACAATCTTTATTTATATAGCGATTTTTCTGTTAGTTAAATAATGATAGATGAAACTCAATGATCTTTTATCTACAACTAACAAGGTCTCCAGAGAGTTAAAAGGAGCAGCAACAGTACTCTAATCGAAGGGTTCTTTTATGCTATATATATATGTATATATATATATATATATATATATATATATATATTATATATATATATATATATATATATATATATGTATATATATATATATATATATATATATATATATATATATATATATATATACATATATGAAGGTCTTGGAAGATTTGAAAAAGCGTTAACTATGTTTCTTTGTAATTTAGTCTGTCGTAGAAAATAGGGTAGTTAAATTGGGTTACGTAAATCTCGAATTCTCATATTTGCGGTATATTAAAGAATATACATACATCTCTCATCGTGACTGTGTATATCGTTAAATTGGCGAATTGCGAATAGTAATAAGAGAAATTTCACCGTGCACTCCCACTAACGTGTCTTTATTTCTTACATACGTCAGCATAAACTAGAGAACTGAATTCCAAAATTATGAATATTTACAAGATTTTCAGTATTGAAAGAAGATTTTCAAAATTGAAACTAATACTAACGCATGTCAGTATTAGATTTTCTAATCTAGCGATGATGTCAATTGAAAGTAAGGTTTTGTTCTCGTTATTTTCTAATATTAAAAACGTGAAAATTACTAAACTAGTCTGTAATCATCGAGAATAATTGCTATATCATACGAATATATTTTTTACGACGTACTAAATTAATACGTAGATGAATTTTAATATAATCGATAAAAATATATTTATCTGAAAATATTAATGTAGCTTGGTGATACAAATTTTTGATTTAAAAATTAATTAAAATAAAAATACCTTTTTACCGTATCGCAATACATATATTTAATCAAAATATCGAATACTGATGATGCTCTAACCACAGTGAGACTAATATTGTTCTTTATTATATATATAAATTATGATACGATATAAAGTATTTTTATTTTATTTAATTCCTTTAAAAAATATATTTAGTTTGATGTTTTTTTTTGTTTGAAATATAATTGATAACAATATCAGAAAGTATTTTGTTGCGCTTACTTGGTGATACATATTTTTAATTTGAAAATTAGTCTACTATGTAAGCGAATAGTGTATTTGGCTATGCTGGCGCCTATATGGAAATTGAAGTTTACGTTACATCTGCTGCATCAAATCTAAATCGGATTCAACAGCTACAGTCGAAGATACTTCGCTCAATATTCAACGCTCCATACTTTGTTTCCAACATCACGCTACACTATGATTTGGAGATCGAGTATGCGCGTGAGTGCTATATCAACCGATACAGGAAGTTTTTCAACGAATTAAAAAATAACTCAAACACGGAAATATCGAGCATTTATCAGCCAGTGTTGCTTGGTAATCCATGTAAAAGATTAAAAAGAACATAGACGCGAGATATCCTTGATACTACATAACTATGACATGAATACGGCAGTGTCCTGCGGTTGTGGACCTAATGGTCGAAAAGAATACTCTTTTTGGAAATGACTCTCCCTTCGCCCATATACACGGTGTAGGGTGGGGTACCAGTGATGCTTGCATTAATAGCGAAGGCAAGTAATAAGCATTAAGTATTCAATATTATCAACACTTGTGCTTTCCACACCTGACCCGTGTATGTGGGCTAGGGAAGGTCATTAGGGACAATATATATATATATATATATATAGACGTTGACTCTTTTCCATTAGGAAATGAATTAATAAAAATAGGACAGTATGTTATCAATGTCAATTATGGTCAAAAGACCGGTGTGGCCGGAAAAAAAAACTTGAAAATTAAATAAAATAAAAATATTTTTATACGGTATGTATTTAATCAAAACATTGAGTCCTGACCATGCTGTAATCTGTGAAGCTAGTGTAGACTCTTCGGAATATATATATATATATATATATATATATATATATATATATATATATATATATATATATATATATATATATATTGTGATACGGTATAAATGTATTTTTATTTTATTTTATTTAAAAAAATATAGATGTAGTTTTTTTTTTTAAATTTCAGTATTGTTTGCAATTTGTACAGTTATCTAAAATTTTCAATTTTTCTATATTTGTGTACATGTTAGTGCACGAACAATAAATATTATTAAAACGTAAAAGTCTTCCTTTGTATATATAATATATGTATATGTATCAGATTAAGTGACCTTACGCGGGGTAGTGATAATTAGAATGATAAATCTGAGTTCGTATCCCACAAGGAATACAAGAATTTTTTAAAGTTGTAATACTTTTTCTATCCGACTCGGCTATTAAATCGGTCGATAATGAGTATTTTCTGACAAAGCAAAAAATCCGGAAAAGGCAATAGTAAACAGTCCCACATAAGAAGCGTTATTTGGCCGGTCCCCTGTCATATTACATTTCGGTGTAATGAAAACCGTTAGATGGCGCCTTCTATCAATTTTCGAGATTTGACAAACCTTTAGTTTTTTTGTTTTTTTTTTTTGTAATTACCTGAAGTTTGTAATCCGGACAACTCCCGTGAATTCCGGCGCATTGAGACTTGGATTCCAGGAAATAATCGTAAGCGTATCCGTTTAATGTGTCGTGATCTACCCACGCGACCGCTACATCGGCGCCGAGCATAGTATTTCGATCAATTTGACCGGACAGTCCGAAAGACATGTATTCCGATTTTTCTATAATGTGTTAAATACAGAATTCGTTAATGTCGATAATTTGAAATTTGAATTAAGAACATAGGTAAACATACATGCTCTTCAAGTATTAATAATGTACGTTAGAATCTATTGAAGGAAACAGAACACGGGGAGAATTTTTAACTTTACGATAATAAATTTATTAGTAAAATTTTTGTTCATATTCGTTTATTAAATAGTATTCTGAGTATATTTAGCGATAAACGTCTGTTCTATTTCCTGAAAATCTTAACGAATGTTGAAACTGAGATATAATTAAACCAACGAGAGGGGAGTAGTTGACATATTCGGCTTATTATTAGAATAAGAAGAGAATACGGTTTTGAAAGAAAGAGCGTATAATTTCAATAATAGAAATATAATTTTTTTTTTCACGACTCGATTTAGATCGAAAAATTATATCTGAAAAAATATTAAAAGAATTTACATATTTAAATGAATTATTGAAAAGTATATTTTACTAAGGATAATAAATTATATTGCATCTTACAGCGGAACAAAAACATCAATTATTTGCCAATAATTATACGAGATAAAGCTTAATTATAAATGAGGTAATAAAAACACAATTTATTAATAATAATATAGGATAAATGAATTCGGTTACAGAGTTTAATTAGAAATAAAGAAATGAATATTTGCTAGTTTCGAGTAAATAGTGTTAATTAACCATTAATTAAAGATTTATTATCTCGTTGCTAGTTTCAAATGAATAACGTTAATTAACTAATAAGAAAAGAACGTATATAAATTGTATGAAATAAATATATTAATTAATTACGCTTCACAAACGCACTGATATATATAACATCATTTGTCCGCTCGTTATTTCGGTTAGCTTGACTAGGATGTTTCATTTGGCAGGTTCTCTATCAATATTTAAGTTGACGAAGATCATAAGGCGATTCTAACTTTCCAGTTCATAAAATTTGAGCTTATTTCGGAGTGTTTTCTGTTTGTATTTTTTATATTTTGCCTCAATCATTTCGCGTTTATAATTTCGCATTTTCTTGGTCCGACCTGGGTTTTGCCAGTGGTGAAATATTATTAAATAAATGTGCGTTTGAAATAGCAGGAATTATATTTAAAATGATACGTGTGTAGGGCGATAGCCGTATGAACTGAAACGATAAAATAACAAAACAATATCGAAGTTTAAACAGAGCGCGCGATGGTTCCTTGAAAAGTGTGGTTAAGAATAAGAGATAAAAAAACATGGTCTCCATTTGTCCAAAAAGCGATTGTAATTATACGCGAGTTCCTATTCCTTTCTTATGAATTGATACGTAGGTTATTTAGTCCAATATTTTGCTCGAATTATTCCAGACTTTTTGACAATATATGTAAAACACGAATTATTATATTACCAATTTCAGAAATCTACCGATAGGAATTAGATATTTGTATTATAGACATTCGCGTTTATTAGTGATTTTAATTCATTTCTATTTGATTAAAAAAATTACTACATTCCACATTTGTCAAAATTATAGATATTCGTTATGCATTTTGGAAAATTGGAA
Organism: Coronaproctus castanopsis; assembly: GCA_032883995.1. Lineage (NCBI taxonomy): Eukaryota > Metazoa > Arthropoda > Insecta > Hemiptera > Monophlebidae > Coronaproctus > Coronaproctus castanopsis. Next base: position 167,673,384 of record CM065053.1, read on the forward strand.
ATTCCTAATGTATTCGAAACACGTACTCGTTATACGGTTTCTAAATTCTCTTCTAAATACGCTCGTGTAACGAATAATCATTATTCAAATGTGTACGCGTGTGATCCGGTAATGAAGTATAATTAGCGTTCATTTATGTTTAACGCCTTCTAGATGGTGTGTCGAACAAAAGATGTCCTGCTAATTCGGTCGGTTCAGCTCAGCGATTGCGTATTTTTTTAGGTCAAGAACGGAGAATATTGTTCTCGTACAATAATGCAATTATTATTATTATTTTTTTACTAATAAAATTGATTTAGAAATAAAAAAAAAAAAAAAAAAAAAAAAAAGGCTCTAGTATAATTATTAATTTTATCTACTAATTTTTCTAAATTAGTCTTATCGGTTATTAATAATTTTTTATATCTGTGAAATGCAATAATAGAGCATTTCCAAAATAAAGTATTAAAAAAGCAATGTTACTTTGCACAAGAACCTACCTGTTACACCCGTGAAAGACGAAATACAAAAAATAACTATCGAACGTGACGATAAACTATATTATCACACAACTACTTTAGATATTGGGGCTCTACCGGACAACCCGAAATCCAAATTGTTGGTTAGGGATTATTTTGCTTTTATGAATGACTTTTGGAATTCATTTCTTTAAGAGTTTTTTTTTTAACATTTTAGCTAAAATTGATAGGAGTGAGATAGGCCAATCGGTACTTGTTCAGAGGGCTTTCCTGGTTTTTGTATCATAATCACATTTGCGAACTTCCATAATATCGGGAAGTATTGTATTCGTATAATTGCATTAACGATATAAGTTAACTTCATTAGTGCTTCATTATTTTCGCTTTTATTTTCTTCGGTGAAAACATCTTCATTTTAGTACCAGATTTACTTGGATCCTGTTTTAAATAATTTTGGACAGCATCCTCAATGACGGATTTCGTTCTTTCTAGTTGAAAAGTCTTTGACAGATGTACTCCGAACAACTCTGCTCTGGTAGCATCGTTTGTAACCTAACTTCCATTTTCAGTTTTTAGTGGGTTAATTCTAGGTTCATTACTGTAGCGAACCGCTTTCCACAATCAATAATTGCTATCCTTCGATGCTGTTAAATTAGAAACAAATTCACTGAATGAGCTGTTCTTAAAGTTTTGTAGTAGTTCTTTGAGTTTTCTCTAGTTTGCCTAACACCGTCTTGTCAGCTAGACTTCTAGACTGCATCCAGAGTTTTCTCAACCTTCTTTTGATTGCCATTAGAAATGTTGATAATAACGGGCCGTATATCGGTTTATTTAATGAAAAATTACTAGTTATGTTTGCGGTTGCGCTATTGCTTCTATATTGTTAGTATTATTATTATTATTATATTTAATATCGCTACTATTAATAACGAACGGAGATAAAGGAACGGACTCACCGGCGATCTGCATCGAGTCGTCATTTTCTAGAACTATCAGAAAGTAACAGCATCTTCGACTTGTCGGCTATTCGTAGAGATTTACGATAAAGAATAGACGAGCGTTGAACCATAGCGCGATATGGTTTACTTGAAAAGTAGAGATAACAAAATGATAAGACGTTCCACTTTGCCGTCGCACAAAAACTAATAAGACTGAATATTAATCGTTCAAACTACCGCAACCGATTCGAAAAGAATTATTATTAAGAATCGAATGCAAGACCGAACGAGTTTACATGTTACGTATTGGGAAAATTGAGAGAGAAAAAAAAATGGACAGATAATCCAACAAACGAAGAGAAGATGTTCAGAATCAGGCCGAATAAACAACTATGTGAGTAAAAAACTATCCGACGTTATGAGGAAAGGAAGATTGTCATTTATCGATATGGAATTAGTAATAACGGACTAATAAAATGAATCTATCAGCATTTGATAAGTTGAAAACCAGTATCTCAGTGAAATGCAGATAGATAATGATAACGGAATAGAATTTAGAAATAAAAATAAAGAAATTCGACGGATTTAAAAGAAAACTAAAAGTAAAAGAATCAAATGGACGAAGGACGATAGGAAGAAAAAGCATATATATGAAGAAATATTGGGAAGAAAGGGAGAGAAAACATTTTGTTGCTTTCACGTGGCCCACAGATGGGACAAATTCGAAGAGAAAATTGAAAGAGATAAAGTTAGTATTGAACCAAGCCGGAAAAGCATTTTTAAAAATTCAACAACTTATTATTCAACGTACATATAAAAAATATCGATGTCGTTATTCACTGTCGAAAGCGGAACTAAGGAAAATCGATAACGGAGATGAGCAATTGCAAAAGTTAAACAAATTCTCGCAACGGAGGTATAAACATCGAACGACCTCCCTAAACGGATAAATTATCTCGTAAGTATCGGAAATTATAAAATAAACGGAGGCGCTTTGCCGGAAGAAAAATAAATAAGCCGAGAGAGAGCAATCGACAAACTAACCTCGCATTGGATTGCCCATTAGCCGGTCTTCTATTAATTTTTAAATCGATCGAGATCGCCGACGTCAAACGAGGAGACTTTATTTTGTATCAGAAAATAAGTATCGATGTGCAAGGAAACAATATAAAATGATCCGGCGTACTAAAAAGATAATGGAAACTTTTACACCTTTTACAGTTGATTAAAAGTTCCTTAGGAAAATAAGTTTATTCGATGAAGAAAACAAACTGATCCTCGGGTATGACCGCAGGAGTATACATCAAGGGTCTGCACTTTCACCGGTGTTATTTAACATCGCTATGTCAGCTCTGTTCATAAAGCGGTCGAAGGAAATAAATGCGTTAAAATAATATAAGTTACGTCGATGATATTCTAGCGATCGTAGGAATCGATTAGAAACACGTTAATATAATTAACGATACAATGGAAACAGTAAATTCCACAATTACCGAACTTGAAATTTAAACATTAACCTAACCTAACCTAACCTAACCTACTTCAATGAAACGAAGTAAGAAAAAAATTGCAGCAGGATATGGAGAAAAAAAATTAAACGAAATGAAATAATAAAAATCCGACCTTTAGCGATGAAATTAAATACTTTGGAATAATAATACGCAAAAATCTTAATTACAATAATAAACACGTACAACATATAACCCTCAAATGTTTTATAATAAATTCAGTTCGTTGAGTTGCAGTAAATTCGGATACGATACTAGTAAAATAATTGTACACTTTATAATGTTCTTTTTTGATCAATCATCACAGAATTAACATAATTTAATAAATAGAAAAAAGCCTATGTTAAAAAATTTAAATCCTCACAAAGATTAATTCTCATAAACGTTATATCAGCATATAGAACTGTTTCTCTTATAGCTTTGTATAATTCCGCTAGATTTCCATTGGAAACAAATGAATGTAATTCAAAAACTAAAAATTGAAAACAGAATTAATGCACTGAACAACAAATTACCGAATTATGTTGAATACGTCAGAATGGGATTAAATCGAATAATTATTATTCGAATATAAAATGAAAAATTTTTGTAACGCGTTTTCAAAAATTGCGATAAAAAAAGCAAAACGTAAGCATAAACCGTATAAAGGAATTTAAATTAGAATGTATATATATACATATATATATATATATATATATATATATATATATATATATATACACGCACATAAACACAACATTTAGATGTATACTGAGAAATAATAAATACGGTCTAGTGTACTTGATGGTTCAAAAAAAAAAAAAAAAAAAATGTGACGGTAAAATTGAAAAAGCACTAGAAGAAAAAATATTACGATAACTCAGAAGTGTCGGGTGGGATTCGACGTGGAAAGCTCACTGAGGAAATTGCCAGATTCAGAAATCGAACGTATAATGTAAACATTTATCAAATACTTCGTAATAGAAGGAAAAAAAATCTCTGCACTCTTTTTTCGTGTATCTATTTATCATGTTCATCTCTGTCTATATCTTCTATCTGTTTATCTGTCTATCGTTTGCTGCTTTTCTTCTCTCTCGCTAAATACGTGCGTAACATTATTGTTCCCTGCGCTTTCCGCAATTGACGAGCGCTGTGTTGGGAATACGGTTAAAGAACAAAATCAGAAACTTCGCAATAGATAAAAAGACAGATTTCGAGGACATTCTAGCCGGGATAGCGAAAAATCAATGGAACTGGCACGAAAGAAATATTGAATTTGGAAGACGAAATCAATAATGGTCGGATAGTAATATAATAAAACAGACCATAAACTAGGTTCAGAAACAGAAAAAGGTGGTAAATTTAGAGGCCTACGTGTAATATTGGTGTTGAAGAATACTATTGTTTCACTAATAAATAATATTATATGGGATTCGGATCAATTACAAAAATTATCACGTGAAATCATCGAATAAGATCTATTAAGATGATCTAATACTGTTAATGGAGAAATCTAATGAGAATCGATTTACGTTTAGCAAAATGATAAATGTCAAAAACAAAAAAACAAAAAGTGATTGGTGCGAGAAACTATCCGCGTTTTACAATCGACACGACGAAGAATTATGCGAAAACATAATTCGTTTAAACTGGTGTTTTCTCATTTTCGATTTGATTTTTTTTAAACGCTCCGACTATAACACTATTTGACCAGTTTAATTCTAGATTCTTGATTTTTCTGTATACATATGTCTATAATGTTAATAGATCTTGTTTTCTTTCGTAAACTTATATAGCATTTTTTCTGCAGGTGAACACGGTTTTGCTAGTATTTGACTGAGTTGCAATTATTCCATACCGTGCAATGCACAAAAAAAAAAAAATCGTTCACGATGAACAGGTCCAGATCAAATGCGTCAAAGATCTATCTTCTTGTCCACGAAATTGACGAAGACACTCGAATCAATAATTTTTATTCTAGCTAGATGTCTTCGCACGTGACCTATTCTAATTCTTAACGCGGTTTTAATGTAGCTGCTTTCTAAATTGCCAATTCGAAACTGAAGTAAAATTTTGTAACATTCGGCTGTATATTGTAGTAATTTTTTCTTGGTTTTATATTTCTGATTGCACGCACTTTCCGCTTAATCAGAGTAATGTATTCTTTTTCAGAGTTTTCGAAGTATCGAAATCCTTTTTAGATTTCCGTTTTTTAAATTTTCGCCCGTTTAAAATATCCTCGTTCGGAATAAATCGCTCGTACGTAAATTCCGTCTGTCCAATGGGTCATCGGAAGATCACGTTACATCGTTGTTTAATTCGTCCGCAATCGGACGAACTCATTTAATTAGATTCTTTTTCCTCGTTTACGTGTGCGCGATCGAATTTACCGCGTGCTTCTTTTTAGTAGAAAATAATTGTTTCCTTTCTTTCGGATGTTTTTAATCTCATTCATTAAACTAATGTTTAAATAATCGATACGTACGATTAATTAGTAATTAAACACGTATAAAATATCAGTTCGCCGACT